>CM053784.1:212617231-213117231 GCA_028749045.1 Cupressus sempervirens
GCAGAATTAAGCTTTCATAAAATTATTTTGTAATGACACCTAAGGGATCTGGGATTTATTTTTTTAGTAATTGATTCACCCCTCTCCTCTCAATTACTCCTCTTATATTTCCAACACTTTCATATTCCAATGCTGCATCCATCTCACACAATATTCTATGTCCAACACTATCAAACATGTCCAATACCAACCTATCCATTGAAGCAAGCATTAATAACCTTTCCCAAAATGTTTCATCCTTATAATAACAACTAGCTTCTATGACCCAATCCAAATACAATATTCCCATTTGTGAAATTGATAACTCACTTTTCTAATACACCATTTTGTACTATTATGGATCAAGACATGTACATCCCTCTAATTGAGACATATAATGGAATAAGTAATCCCTTAACTCATGTAAAAATAGATCAAACCTTATTTAGTGACTTCTTAAATGACCATATACTTATGACTAGTTCTATTTCTAGGACATTTAGAGATAAGGCATTACATGGATTTTGTTCTTTACCCACTTATTCCATCGAGTCTTACCAAAAATTAACTAATACTTTTATTGAACAATTTCAACATAATATTGGTGTTGATTTATTTTTTTTAATTAATTTGATTTATTGTAAGAAATGTGTTAAAGAAAAAGTAATGGATATTATAGGTGGATTCAAAAATTTACATACTAAAATTTCTCTTCTTGTGCCCAATATGGATGTTCAAAGTTTATTTATTTATAATTTGGGTATGTGCAGGATCATGGTGTGTCAAAAAGTGGCGATGTGAAAAAAATAGAGTTTGAACACGTCTAAAAGCGCTTCAAAATCCGCTCTAACTTTTTTCCACCTATCCAAGTACCAAACCTGGAAGGAACGGCCGAGCCTTATCGGATATCTGATTTGGCATCGGTATGTAATCGAATATTCGATAATCTTATAACATTATTATTATTATATTATAATAATATAAAAATATTATATTATAATAGTATAATATATTATTTAATATTATATAATATATTATTATAATTATTATTATTATTATACTATAATATAATAATATTATTATTATTATATTATAATCGTATAATATTATATTATAATAATATAATATAATATTTAATATTATAATATATAGTAATTTAATATAATATAATATAATAATAAAAAAGTAATATATTATAATATAATATATAATGAAAAAGTATAATATATTATAAATTATAATAATATAATATAATATTTTATATTATAATATATATTAATGTAATATAATATATATAAAATATAATATAAAAATATATAAAATATAATAATAAAAAAGCAATATATTATAATATAATATATAATAAAAAAGTATAATATATTATAAATTATAATAATATTATATTATAATAATATAATATAATATAAAATATAAGATATATGTCATATCTTATATATAAAATATAAGATATGCCATATTGGATATCCACTATTATATCGGATATCTGATATAATATCAGATATCCGATATCTGTGGCATTACATAAAAACAAAACTAGACCCGCAAGCCCTTATTTCACATGTTTTGGGGGCCAGTATTTGCATGTGATCGGATATCAGATAGTCGATTGGATATCAGATATTAAAGTATGTTTTTTTTTTTTTTTTTAACTCATTTTAAATCTAAATTCAATAGATTTTAGCATAATTTTATTTGTTTTAGTTGAATTTAAGGTTTTTTTTAAATATATATTACATTTTGCAATTCAATAAGAATGGCTAATCAGAATGATGACACTGAGGCAAGGAATAATATTCCTCGTAACCCCCCACCAAACGATCCAGTACCCCCACAAAATCATCCACCAAATGATCCTCTACCCCCTCAAAACCCTCCTCGAATCAAGGATTTGATAACTGAAAATCTCACCGAGTTGAGAGGTTTGCATAGAACATATAATAATGTATAACACCATAGTGGATAACATTGAAACTCTTACAATCCAACAAAATGCCGCTCTTCATTGGCGTGATGAAATGCACAAGATGTTTGATGATGGTTTGGATTATGATGAGGTTGTTGCCCTCAACATAAGCAAAGACAGTTTGGCCAGCCTTTTTGTGAACCCGAAAATGGGTTTACCAGTGGACCCAAAAAAATCTAAACTATCGATTAAATGGTGCAGAAATGAAGCCATACGTGCAAACTTTTGGGATCGTTGGTGGATGGTCTTTGATATCCCTCCACATGGCAATTTAGATATACCATTTTATTTCCTTAGAAAATTATATGCAAAATTTGTGTTGAAACTTAAAGTGAACTATTGGAGCATGAAGCCCAACATGGGCTTAGGACTAGGAGCTCCTTAGGATAGACCCTCTTCTTAGTGGAAGAAAACTGGCACTTTTGTCCCCCCCACTGATATCTCCCCTCCTCCTCGAGTGCAACATCCAAATGTTATGAGAGAGGCTAGCTCTCAAACCATCAAATCCATTCATAGGATGAGTAGCCTAATGATATCTCAGGCTAGGTTAGTCCTACCTCCTCGTGTTGATGATGCTGGTGCCAGTTCATCATCGACTAGCTCATCACACGTTTGTGTGCCTCACACTTGTATTACGTGCAAGAATCTTTGCCTGAGTCCCATAGGTGATCTTCCTGAGTATCATTTTATATTAGACGAGGATACACCAGACACACACGCAGAGGTTATAGACCCTGATGCGAGAGAGGAGGGGAATGCAGAGGCATGGACTCTTTCGGTGTCGGTACGTGTATATATTATTTTGTTATGACATTTGTGATTTAAAGTTAATTTTTATAATAGAGTAATTTTAATTTTTAAGCCATATTGACTTTTATATGTATGTGATCTTCATTCACATTTAGTTGATGATCAAGGAGGAGCTCAGACAGATTGATGATGCCACGCTCTTAGCCATTTCATTTTTCCTTGAGACATCTACGGTACATTATGTTGTGTTTGCATTTTTTTTTCTATTTGATATTGTAGCATATATGGTTGCTTATCTTTCTTTTATCTTACAGGTAGCACCTGCCCCAGGGGGACAAAGTGCGGGAGGTGAGCCAGCACACATTGACAAAAGAAAGGTAATTAGGCACTTTCTATTTGATTAAATATCAATGCATTCTTGTAAAATATTTTTGGTAATCCCATTTAATTACATTCTTTATTGTATATAGGGCGTGGCTACTAGTGATGAGCCTCTACAAATTTTGCGTCGTAGACCATCAAGGATTTCCATTTGCACTAAGAGCCCCATTGTATGTATAAGTATCATTTATTTTTTATTATCCTTATCTTCATAAATAAATTCAAAACTGATTTCCATGATATTAACAACTACTATTTTGTAGCTCATAGGAGACTCCTAGTGCACATGAGGTTTGATGGGAGAGTTATGTAGATTTGATGATGCAACCACTCACTCCTGAGGAGGAGCCTACAATAGTAAGTTGTAGTTTGAATTCATGACTAAATATGTTATAAATTTAGCATGCTATGAATTATAATGTTATAGTTTAAATTGTAGATTCATCTAGCAAAGGTATTTGAACATATACAGCCCACAATCAGAGAGGTACCAGCATTGTCGAGGGCATATGAGAGGACTCTTGACCAGTGCAAGAGGTCGACAAGAGAGGTATTTATTATGAAATTTTGATAGTATAAATCTCCATTAGAAAAAATATCATTATGCATTTGATTAATTCAATTTTAGATATGTAGAATCATATAAATTTAGTAGTCTAACTTTGGGTTTTCTTTTTTTGTTTATGTAGGAGGCATTTGATCCACCTAGTGCAGTGCAAAGGCTACATTTTGATCATCCACCAGCACCCTAGGATAGTATAGTTTCCGTAGGATGCATCATAAGACATTTTGAGATGGCATTGCCACATTGTATACAGAAACATTGATATTATACACATTCTGATGGCATGATCAACCACATTTTGTATATGGGTCTATGTATTTTGATATATATTTGAGTACTTTGTCTATGGATACATGATCTTTGATATATATTTGTGTAAAATTTTGTCTATGGATACATGTATTTTGATATATATTTTTGTCATTTATGTGCACAATGATATACATATTAATTTAGTATCTAGTATTGTTCAATTTATCGTGAATCATGTGTATTGTTCATGTTTATGGAACATCATTAATTTTGATTATGTTTGTTATATTTGATTCAAATGCAATAATTTTTTAATAACATTTTAACAACCTTTATTATCAAATTTGGATGCAATGTATAATTTGAAAAATCACAATCATGATAGAAACACACTTGTTAATCTCCTACACAAGGTTCAGATAACCCCAAATCTGATTTTAAACTCCACCTTCAACCTTGAAACTAAATCTTGGCTTTAAATCTAATCTCAACATAGTTAAGGACTCCACTCCTCAACTATGGATTCTATTCTCAACCACCAAGTCATTCATAGATTCATAATCTTTGATTACTAACACTTTACTTTGTTACTATCCTCATACTACAACTTTTCAATTTCAACATAACTTCAAAATATCTCAACTTAAGAGACTTGATTTGATAGTTCATCAATAGCCCTCATGAGCTCCAAGTTATTTTAGGCCTTAGCATCACCATCCTGTAGCATTTGACAGTTCATGGATAGCCCTCACGAGCTCTAAGTTATGACCCTCGAAATATCGACCTCAAAATGCACTTCGAGCACCTTGGAGACTCCTTGGTACGGGGTGGCTGCGGACTATGGATGGTCTTCATGACCAGAACAAGGGTGTCGTTGGGGTTCACCCGCCCACCTAGAGCTAATGGTATTGACAATTTGATGACAAGAATAGCGGTTTCAAAGTTACACTATGGTGTACCTATGAACTTAGGCACACTGCGAGTTTTGGCATCGAGTGAGATCGTTGTGCCGAATGCAAAAAAAATGTGATCTCTCAAAAATGAGATAGGTTATTTTAGGCCTTAGCATCACCATCTTGTAGCATTTGACAATTCATCAATAGCCCTCACGAGCTTCGAGTTATGACCCTCAAAAGATTGACCTTCAAAGGCACTTAGAGCACCTTGGAGACTCCTCGGTACGGGGTGGCCACAAATGATGGATGGTATCCATGGCTAGAACAAGGGTGTGACTAGGGTTCACCCTCCCACTCGGAGCTAATGGCACTGAAAATTCGATGCCAAGATCAGTGGTTTTAAAATTACGCTGTGGTGAACCTATGAATTGAGGCACACTGTGAGTTTTGGCATCAAATGAGATCGATGTGCCAAATGCAAATGGAATGTGATCTCTCAAAAATGAGATCCATTATTTTAGGCCTCAGCATCACCATAATATAGCATTTGATAGTTCATCGATAGTCATCACGAGCTTTGAGTCATGACCCTCGAAATATCAACCTTGAAAGGCACTTAGAGCACCTTGGAGACTCCTTGGTACAGGGTGGTCATGAATGATGGATGGTCTCTATGGCTAGAACAAGGGTGTGACTAGGGTTCACCCGCCCACTCGGAGCTAATGGTGTTGACGATTCAATGCCAAGATTAGCGGTTTCAAAGTTACGTTGTGGTGCACCTATGAACTAAGGCACACTATGAGTTTTGGCATCGAGTGAGATCATTGTGCCGAATGCAAACAGAATGTGATCTCTCAAAAATGAGATAAAATATTTTAGGTCTCAGCATCACCATTCTGTAGCATTTGATAGTTCATCGATAGCCCTCACGAGGTCCAAGTTATGACTGTCGAAAGATCAACCTCAAAATGCACTTAGAGCACCTTGGAGGCTCTTCGGTACAAGGTGGCCGCAAATGATGGATGGTCTCCGTGGCTGGAACAAGGGTGTGACTAGGGTTCACCTGCCCATCCAGAGCTAATGGAACTGATGATTCGATGCCAAGATTAGCTATTTCAAAGTTACGATGTGGTGCACCTATAAATTGAGGTACACTACGAGTTTTGGCATCGAGTGAGATCGCTTTGCCGAATGCAAATGGAATGTGATCTCTCAAAAATGAGATAAATTATTTTAGGCCTTACCATCACCATCCTAGAGCATTCAATAGTTCATCGATAGCCATCACAAGCTCTGAGTTATGACCCTTGGAATATCAACCTCAAAAGGCACTTAAAGCACCTTGAAGACTCCTAGATATGGTGTGGCCGCAAACGATGGATGCTCTCCATGGCTGGAACAAGGGTGTGACTAGGGTTCACCCACCCAACCAGAGCTAATGGCACTAATAATTCAATGCCAAGATCAACGGTTTCAAAGTTAAGTTGTGGTGTACCTATGAACTGAGGCACACTGTGAGTTTTGGCATCGAGCGAGATCGATGTGCCGAATGCATATGGAATGTGATCTCTCAAAAATGAGATAGGTTATTTTAGGTCTAAGCATCACCATCCTATAGCATTTGATAGTTCATCGATAGCCCTCACAAGGTCCGAGTTATGACCGTCGAAAGATCGACCTTGAAATGCACTTAGAGCACCTTGGAGACTCCTTGGTACGGGGTGGTCGTAGACAATGGATGGTCTCTATAGTTGAAACAAGGGTGTGACTAAGGTTCACCCACCCACCCAGAGCTAATGGCACTGACGATTCGATGCCAAGATCAGTGGTTCCAAAGTTACACTATGGTGCACGTATGAACTGAGGCACACTACGAGTTTTGGCATCGAGTGAGATCGCTCTACTGAATGCAAATGGAATGTGATCCCTCAAAAATGAGATAGGTTATTTTAGGCCTCAGCATCATCATCCTATACCATTTGATAGTTCATTGATAGTCATCACGAGCTCCGAGTTATGACCCTCAGAATATCAACCTCAAAAGGCACTTAGAGCACCTTGGAGACTCCTCGATACGAGGTCGCCATGGACGATGGATGGTCTTCATGGTTGGAACAAGGTATGACTAGGGTTCACCTGCCCACCCAGAGCTAATGGCACTGATGATTCAATGACAAGATCAACGATTTCAAAGTTACGTTGTGGTGCACCTATGAACTGAGGCACACTACGAGTTTTGGCATTGAGTGAGATCGTTGTGCCGAATGCAAATAGAATATGATCTCTCAAAAATGAGATAAATTATTTTAGGTCTTAGCATCACCATCCTGTAGCATTTGACAGTTCATTGATAGCCCTCATGAGGTCCAAGTTATGACTATTGAAAGATCGACCTTAAAATGCACTTAGAGCACCTCGGAGACTCCTCGATACGGGGTGGCCACAAATGATGGATGGTCTCCATGGCTGGAACAAGGGTGTGACTAAGGTTCACCCACCTATTCAAAGCTAATGGCACTGACGATTCGATGCCAAGATCAGCAGTTTCAAAGTTATGCTGTGGTGCACCTATGAACTAAGGCACACTACAAGTTTTGGTATCAAGTGAGATCGCTTTGACGAATGCAAATGGAATGTGATCTCTCAAAAATGAGATAGGTTATGTTAGGCCTCAGCATCACCATCTTGTAGCATTTAATAGTTCATCAATACCCATCACGAGCTTCGAGTTATGACCCTTGGAATATCGACCTCAAAAGGCACTTAGAGCACCTTGGAGACTCCTCGGTACAGGGTGGTTGTGGACAATGGATGGACTCCATGGGCAAAAAAAGGGTGTGACTAGGGTTCAACCACCCATTCGAAGCTAATGGCGCTGACGATTCGATGCCAAGATCAACGGTTTCAAAGTTACATTGTGGTGCACCTATGAACTAAGGCACACTGTGAGTTTTGGCATCGAGCGAGATCATTGTGTTGAATCCAAACGGAATGTGATCTCTTGAAAATGAGATAGGTTATTTTAGGCCTCAGCATCACTGTCCTGTACCATTTGACAATTCATCGATAGCCCTCACGAGCTTCAAGTTATGACCCTCGAAAGATCAACCTCAAAATGCACTTAGAGCACCTTGGAGACTCCTCGATACGAGGTGGCCGTAAATGATGGATGGTCTCCATGGCCGAAACAAGGGTGTGACTAGGGTTCACCCACCCATCCGGAGCTAATGGTGCTAATGATTCGATGCCAATATTAGCGGTTTCAAAGTTATGCTGTGGTGCACCTATGAACTGAGGCATGGTAACCAATGGAGGAAGAGTTGGCATGGTTGCAATAATTCATGGTAACCATGATGAACCAACAAAAAGAAGAAACAATGTGAACCATGATGCACTTGAACATAAAGATGATTATGGAGAGGATCAAATGCAACATGTTGCTTCAGTCCCAAATGTTGACAATATACAAGTGATGCAGAGGATAGGGTAATGGATCCAAGTAATGACCTAAAATGAGTAAATTTGTAACAATGTGTCAAGTGACACTTCTAGGTCCTGATGGTCAAATCTCACAAATGGTCAACTCCAACAGGTTTTAAGGCTTCAATGAGTTTTTTTTGACATATTCATCATGTTCCAACACTTACCCTTGAGGTTCAATATTTTTCAAGCCAAAATGCACAACATGCCAAAATGTTGTCTATGCAACTTTACAATGCTATGATAGTAGCAAGACAAATAGGTGGATAACTTCTTCTTTTTCAAAAGACTCCTTGAATAAATGGATGTTTTGGATACCCTTTATCCTTTCACAAAACATATATAGGACTTAGATACCCTTCCTTTGGAAAATATCAATGAACTTTCACACGTCTCCTATTTTTTAACAATGTAGAAAAGATGCATTTACAAAGCAACCACTAGAAGGACTTAAGGTCTAGACTCCAAACTTTGGATAGGCTCCTAAAATGACTTCAATTAGACAAATCCACTCTCAATTTTAGTCTATGGGTTCCCTAACCCCAAAAGCCCTAATTCACCTTCTCAAAACCCTTATTCCTAGGGCATCACCAATCTCACACGTGCCAAGCCTTCTTGGACTAATTCAAAATTTTGACATCTATGTTTAATCACCATAAACATGAATCAATTCACAAACACTGCCCTCTTTAAGGAAAATCTCTTCCTATAGGACTGTCCCCTCACTTTCAACCCTTATTTTCACCCTTTTATGTTTGGTGGCCACAAATTATTCTGGTTAGTTGATCATTTCAGGGTTAGAAGACATTATACATGTTAGGAAAATGGTATTCCATGAAGAATCAGGTAAGCATTTCATGGAATGACCATGATTAGATGAAAAAATTGTCAAAATGCTTATGAAAAGGACTGCTACAACCAACAATCAGCAAGTTAGATGAATAACCCTTCAAAAATGAAATCAAAACTTGGTCCTAAACTTCCTTACAGATCTTAGAAGATGCCTCAATGCATTAGAATATCATAAAGAACTCAGAAACTTCAAAGGACCTTCAAATTGCTATTAAAATCCAAGCATTTTTATTCAAAATTTTGAATCAATCTGTAAATACTGCCCTTACAGTCTGTACAAATACTATTTATAAGTTTCAGGGGATGGTTAATAACCCCCTCAACCACCTCCAATCGGTTTCACTTGCTATTCCTTCATAAAATTTAAACTATGGAGTTTCCCTCCAAAATGCTCATGTAGCCGTTACATTCAAGATTTGAATTTTCTAAAGCAATAAGCTAAATTTTAAGTGACTTATTGAATGTTTCAACTTATGAAATGACTTGAGATTATTATGAGACCGTATTAGGACCTATCTAATGACTCACTTACCCTATGCAAACCTAGACATTACTAAAATTCAAATCTCATGGTCCTTTACAACTTTTCAATATGAAAGTCTTTCAAAACATTATATAATATTATGACTCTTTATGCTTTCAAATGCCATGATTGGTTGCAAAATGGAAGAAATCAAGTATTCTAATTGTTCATCCGTACTTTCTAGATTTTTCTTATTTGATTAGTTTGATAAAAATAGTTTTAATAATCATAATGTCAGCTTTATGTCAAATAAGGAAAAAACCAAACTTGTAATAAGATATCTGCAAGCAATTATCTTTCATATAGTTATAAATTCTCTTAAAATTGTCCTTATAGCTTGTATCACATGCAAATATGATTTGCAAGAACTTGTTCAATATCTTCCTCTTATAATTCCTTACAAAGAACCTGTCAAAATACAAATTAGAATGTGCAACTAATTTAACCTATCTTTTTCATTATTACAAAAACCATATACAAAAAAAGTTCACATTTTACATCATAATACATCATAAATCTTAGGAATTCTCCCCAATACCACACCCCCCCCCCCCCCACCCCCCCCAATTCTTCATGATGTACCTACATTCCAATATCATAAAAAAATTAGTAACTTATTGTATTAAACAAGATAATCATTAGTTCATTGAATAATTATGAAGAAAATAACATAAGAAGTAAATATACCTAGTCGAGTGTTCCAATAGGGTCCTCTCTCTATTTTAGGGTCTCCAACAGGGCTTCATGATTAGCATTAGCAATAGTAAAAAGTTCTTTTACTTTTGGTCTTCCTTGATGCTTCAACAACTTTACATTTGTTGCTATAATAAGATGCGAATATATGAGAATTATTTTCTGCTTTTGATAATCTTTGAATGCAAGAATTTCGTTCCTTCTAAGCATGTATGTTCGCAACCATGTTCTAGTGACAACCACTGAACCAGTAGGATTGTGAATCCATCATCATCTATGATCATTTGTGCAATTTTTTGTTTACCTCTTACACAACATGCTGACCAATAATCAAATTTCTCATCATTCCCTTGTGGTGCAACCAATGCAAAGACATGTCCTGGCTAAAGTAGATCTAGTAGATGGTTATGCTCAAGTGAACTTTCCATGTCATCATTTCTGATAGAGGGTATGATAGACAATAGAGTAAGATAATGTGGAGCCCATGTGTCCACCCACTCACTTGACTCACAATGATCCCAATCACACCGAAAACAACTAGGACAAAAGCAAGCTAGTTGTCATGTCCAAATGGTCCATGTACTAGAATCAGAGCTCTGCAATGAATGCATTTTTTATGAGTCTCTCACTGTAGCACAATCTGATCTATCAGCTATAGACCCTTCCTCAACCAACCAAAAGAACCTATGTACCACTGAATCAAGAGTCCCCCCTGTGATAATGCTAAACTACACCAATCAACAATGCTACGAGCATCAAGAAGCTTTGCTGCTGAAATCTTCAGTTGCTCCTTAACTATAGCTCTCTTCACACATGCCCCCGCTCCATCATGTTCCCCTTTTCCATGGCTGAACTCAAAAAACTCCAAACATGAGACACCCCTCTCTCTATGTGCATCCTACACAACCAATAAAACATGTGAGCATTATTGAATTGACCTATACAGTTATCTAACCAAATGATATGTCTATCCATAGCAATTGCATGCTCATGTAAGAAATCAAAATAATTCTCAAAACAATGTTGCACAAACTCGTGAGAGTGAGATCTATCATCACTCATATAAAAATGATACTCTCTAATAATCTTCTGATTATCTTCCGCACTATCAAGGGCATGTCTATATGTTATGTGAACAAAAATAGCAATCTAAATAGAGTTGTAATACTAAGATTGTGTCTCATTTTGAGGTTGCAATGTGTAGTTCTCAGCAAAATCAACAATTGATATAATAGTGCCAATGGGAAAAGTCTCCTTGCACATTCTAAATTGTTCATCCAACCACTGAGACCTGTGACTATGTCTTGCATACTTGTAAAAAAGATTTTCCTTAAAATCTGAAATAAAACTAGCCACACTGATATCTTTTCCAACCAGTTCACATCTAGAGCTCTCACCTCCACTCTTCAATGTGTATTTCACCATTTCATATACCTTTTTTTTTCACTATTGTCTTTCCAAGATCTTGTTTGCACCCCTCATGGAAACATGTGTCAAACTTGGATAAGCCACCACATTCTGGACACTTCTCATTTAAGCAAGCATTTCTATAAAAGAAACAACCATCAACTCTATGACATAAAAGTTGATCTAGCAAGTCTCTTGATGATTTTGGAAGCCCACTAGCACCACAATCCTCCAACATTTCTTTACTATGCAAAGTAGAACAGATGGAGCGTAATAGTTCATAGTGCATATAAAACTCAACATGATATTTGCAACAACATGTATTTCAAATTTTGAGTGGCACACAATAAAATGGCTTCAAAGATTCAAAATCCCTTTGTGATATATGAAGACTTGGATGGCTCTCTCTAAATTGTTTGAACAACATAGTTTGGCTTACCTCCAAATAGTGTTTAGGATGTGGCATGCAGTCTCTAATGCCAATTCTCAACTTTAACATGTCTTTAGCATTGGGTGATACTCGTGAGTTAGAGTGCCAAAATTGTGTAATTTCTTCCTTCACATCATCAAATAGCTTCTTATCAAAACATGGAAGTCTCCCACCAAATGCCCATGTTTCATTTTGAAGACGATCATCAATTTTCTCTTGTCGACTAAGTGCTCTTCTCAAAGTAGTATGATTTAGATTCAAATCAATACAAGTTTGTCTCATATATCTACCCTTTCTCAAATGATGACTTACCGAAGAGGTTGTAATAACCCTTCGAGCAGCTCTGTTATCCTTCACCTTGCTATTTTTCCCAATGCTATTGAGAGCACTAAAAATATTCTTCACAATAATGGCATTTCTTGCCAACTTTTTATTTACATGAATCTTCAATTTGGAAATCATAGGTCTCATCTTTTGCATCTTTAATAAGTGCATGAAAAGTTGACATTGCTCTACCACTGTCTTGTTGTCGAAAAACATCTGATATAGTCTTGAAGCCCATAACCGAATGGTTCTTTCTGATTTTTTCCCTTCCAAACTAGTAATAATCATTTCATCAATTTCAATTATCCATTTTGGTGTTTTAAAACTTCATGTTGATTATAATTAGGAGATACTTAAGGTTCTTGTGCATTAGGTTCCTGTGCATTGTCATGTTCGACATGGTCAATTATGCAATTTGGATTATGACTTGGTAGCATTTCGTCTTCAAAATTTCCATTCTCCAAATTTTCAATTTCGGCATTATCATTTTCAATAGGTTCATTTTCATTCCCCAACTATACATATTCATTACCTGACTCTATGATTTCACCTTCGACTAATTCATCGTCAACCTAACTGATATTTAGCATACCTTGTCTTTTTTTTCAGTGTTCCATTTTCTCCCTTTCCCTATATGCTACAATGTCTTCATTGGATATCTTCCTTTTGCGTTTAGCCTTTTGACAACTGTTGCTCCCCATTCAGATGACACTATCGAACACCTAATGTTATATTTTTGAACTTTTCTCGAATGGTTGGGCCCCAAAACATGACTTTTTGTAAAACTCAAAAAGTGATGTTGTCGGGTCTGCAGGGATAAGGAATATGTTGGAAATTGATGCTAGTAATATTCGATATCCAATATGCGACCTAGGGAATTTTAGAGGAAAAACTGAGTTTGGGAGTTCTACTTATGATATATAATTTATTTCAGTTATATTACTATGTAAAGATGTATTATAATATATTATATATATAATAATGTAACATCAAGATATAACATATAATCTATTAATATATAATAATATATTATGTTATTCTTATTATTATCTATTAGAATCATTCAAATGGGTCAAGGGGGTCATAGGTTGACCTATGACCCACTTCGACCCATTAAATGATGACATATGTCCCTAAGGGACCCTTAGGGACATAATAGAATCATTCTTATGGGTCAAAGGGGATCATAGGTTGACCTATGACCCCCTTCAACCCATTAAATGACGACATATGTCCCTAGGGGTCCAAGGACCCCTCGGGACATATTAGAATCGTTCAAATGGGTCAAAGGGGGTCATAGGTTGACCTATGACCCCCTTCAACCCATTACATGATGACATATGTCCCTAGGGGTCCTAGGACCCCTAGGGACATAATAGAATCATTCTTATGGGTCAAAGGGGGTCATAGGTGACCCATTAAATGATGACATATGTCCCTAGGGGTCCTAGGACCCCTAGGGACATAATAGAATTGTTCTTATGGGTCAAAGGGGGTCATATGTTGACCTATAACCCCTTTCGACCCATTACATGACGACATATGTCCCTAGGGGTCCTAGGACCCCTAAGGACATAATAGAATCATTCTTATGGGTTAAAGGGGGTCATAGGTTGACCTATTACCCCTTCGACCTATTACATGACAACATATGTTCCTAGGGGTCCTAGGACCCCCACGGACATATTAGAATCGTTCAAATGGGTCAAAGGGGGTCATAGGTCCCTTCGACCCATTACATGACAACATATGTCCTTAGGGGTCCTAGGACCCCTAGGTACATATTAGAATCGTTCTTATGGGTCAAAAGGGGTCATAGGTTTCAACCCATTATATGACGACATATGTCCCTAGGGGTCCTAGGACCCCTAGGGACATATTAGAATCATTCTTATGGGTCAAAGAGGGTCATAGGTTGACCTATGACCCCCTTCGACCCATTACATGATGAGATATGTCCCTAGGGGTCCTAGGACCCCTAGGGACATAATAGAATCGTTCAAATGGGTCAAAGGAGGTCATAGGTTGATCTATGACCCCCTTTGACCCATTACATGACGACATATGTCCCTAGGCATCCTAGGACCCCTCGAGACATAATAGAATCATTCAAATGGGTCAAAGGGGGTCATAGGTTGACCTATGACCCCCTTCGACCCCTTACATCATGACATATGTCCCTAGGGATCCTAGGACCCCTAGGGACATAAAAGAATCGTACTTATGGGTCAAAGGGGGTCATGGGTTGACCTATGACACCCTTCGACCCATTACATGATGACATATGTCCATAGGTGTCCTAGGACCCCTAGGGACATATCAGAATCATTCTTATGGGTCAAAGGGGGTCATAGGTTGACCTATGACCCCCTTCGACCCATTACATGACGACATGTCCCTAGGGGTCCTAGGAGCCCTAGTGACATAATAAAATCATTCTTATGGGTCGACCCATTAAATGATGACATATGTCCCTAACGGTCCTAGTACCCTTAGGGACATAATAGAATCGTTCAAACGAGTCAAAGGGGGTCATAGGTTGACCTATGACCCCCTTCGACCCATTACATGATGACATATGTCCCTAGGGGTCCTAAGACCCCTAGGGACATAATAGAATCATTCTTATGGGTCAAAGGGGGTCATAGGTTGACCTATGACCCCCTTCGACCCATTACATGACGACATATGTTTTGTTCAAATGGGTCAAAGGGGGTCATAGGTTGACCTATGACCCCCTTTGATCCATTACATGACAACATATGTCCCTAGGGGTCCTAGGACCCCTAGGGACATAATAGAATCTTTCTTATGGGTTAAAAGGGGTCATAGGTTGACCTATGACCCCCTTTGACCCATTAAATGATGACATATGTCCCTAGGGGTCCTAGGACCCCTAGAGACATATTAGAATCATTCTTATGGGTCAAAGGGGGTCATAGGTTGACCTATGACCCCTTTCGACCCATTACATGATGACATATGTCCCTAGGGGTCCTAGGACCCCTAGGGACATATTAGAAACATTCAAATGGGTCAAAGGGGGTCATAGGTTGACCTATGACCCCCTTCGACCCATTACATGACGAAATATGTCCCTAGGGGTCCTAGGACCCCTAGGGACATAATAGAATCATTCTTATGGGTCAAAGGGGTTCATAGGTTGACCTATGACCCCCTTCAACCCATTACATGATGACATATGTCCCTAGGGGTCGTAGGACCCCTAGGGACATATTAGAATCATTCAAATGGGTCAAAGGGGGTCACAGGTTGACCTATGACCCCCTTTGACCCATTACATGACGACATATGTCCCTAGGGGTCCTAGGATATCTAGGGACATAATAGAATCATTCTTATGGGTCAAAGGGGGTCATAGGTTGACTTATGACCCCCTTCAACTCATTACATGATGACATATGTCCCTAGGGATCCTAGGACCCCTAGGGACATAATAGAATCATTCTTATGGGTCAAAGGGGGTCATAGGTTGACCTATGACCCACTTCGACCCATTACATGAAAACATATGATCCCCTTTGACCCATATGAAAGATTCTATTATGTCCCTAGGGGTCCTAGGACCCCTAGGGACATATTAGAATCGTTCTTATGGGTCAAAGGGGGTCATAGGTTGACCTATAATCCCCTTCGACCCATTACATGATGACATATGTCCCTAGGGGTCCTAGGACCCCTAAGGACATAATAGAATCGTTCAAATAGGTCAAAGGGGGTCATAGGTTGACCTATGACCCCCTTTGACCTATTACATGACGACATATGTCCCTAGGGGTCCTAGGACTCTTAGGGACATAATAGAACCATTCTTATGGGTCAAAGGGGGTCATAGGTTGACCTATGACCCCCTTCAACCCATTACATGACTGACATATGTCCCTAGGGGTCCTAGGACCCTTAGGGACATAATAGAATCATTCAAATGGGTCAAAGGGGGTCATAGGTTGACCTATGACCCCGTTTGACCCATTACATGATGACATATGTCCTTAGGGGTCCTAGGACCCCTAGGGACATAATAGAATCATTCTTATGGGTCAAAGGGGTTCATAGGTTAACCTATGACCCCCGTCGACCCATTACATGACGACATATGTCCCTAAGGGTCCTAGGACCCTAGGGACATAATATAATCATTCTTATGGGTCAAAGGGGGTTATAGGTCCCATTACATGATGACATATGTCCCTAGGGATAAATGTCATCATTTAATGGGTCAAAGGGGGTCATAGGTCACCCTATGACCCCTTCGACCCATAAGAACGTTTCTAATATGTCCCTAAGGGTCTTAGGACCCCTAGGGACATATGTCATACCCATAAGAACAATTTTAAATGATTCTAATATGTCCCTAGGGGTCCTAGGGACATGTGTCATCATGTAATGGGTTGAAGGGGGTCATAGGTCACCTTATGACCCCCTTCGACCATATATATATATATATATATATATATATATATATATATATGATGGGGACACAACAGGAAAGGAAAAATTGTATTAATTGTGTAAATATGCTAATACATCCATTACAGAGAAAATAGACTTCAAAACGTGCCCTAAGGGCTTACAATAGCATAAATCTGGAGATAAATTCTTCTCCCAGTACCTTCTCTCAAACTCCACTTCTAACTGCCTTTTACAATGCTAGAAATGTTCTTAAATAGACCTTGGAGGATTAAGGATTAGGAATACATTCTAAAAAGTACTAGTAGGCATCCATCGACCAAATAGAAGACTCTAGAAGTCGGCGCAAAATTAGAAGAATCTAGAAATGGTAACCGAACTTTCGGGAGGCATAACTTTTGAACCGTAGCTCTGATTGACGAACTGTTTACATTTTCAAAAAGCTCTCAAAGCGCTCTACAGCCCCATGGACTAGCTTCACTCGTCCCCCATTTTTTGGCCCTGTTCAAGATCATTTAATGCCCCTAACCTGACTTTGAAGCATTCTTAGGAGGTCTCCAAAAATTGAAAAATTGTGATAACTTTCAAATCGTGGTGCCTTTTGGCCTGATTCTTTTTCTAGAATGCTCTAAATTACAATTACAATCATTTGACCAATTTACACCTTCTAGTTCACCAAAATGATGAGTCAATTACATACTCCTATTTTTTTGACATTTACACGTATCCCAAAGTGTTCAAATACTCTATCCTAGAACACTGATAGTGAAACTATGAGAGTTGGAACCTTTATTTGACCCAAATGGGTATCCAGAAATGAAAACACATGAAATAGAAACTAAGTCTAAGTACATTTTTTTTTGGTTGACACAAGATTGCCCTTATACCTTTGGATGCTCCTGCATCAATATAAATAAATATATATAATATTTATAGATTATAAACTAATAAGATAATATATTATTATATATTAATAACACAGCTCATATTATATTTATAGATTATAATAAGAATAAGATTTTATATATATATATATATATATATATATATATATATATATATATATATATATATATATTTACATAGTAATATAACTCAAATAATTGATAAGTCATAAACTATAAATCAAAAACTCGATTTTGACTCTAAAATGTCTTGCGATTTGAAATTTCCCTCCAAAAGTGGATGGGGGCTCACCAAGCCATATCGGATATCCGATTTTTGATTAGGCCTAGTATTCACCAAGCCTACCCAGTCAACCCAAAAAATGTGTTTGAGGAGGGTTTTAGTGACACTTAGACTTTGGGTAGCTATCTGACAATGTTATTTTGGTCGAAATTGAATGAAACGAAAAGGGTTTTTTAATATCGCTCTCAAGATTCTATCGATATAATTTCTGTCAAATTGTGAGTTTAATAAGTATTTATTAGTTAATTATCAATGAATATTATTGTAAAGTGCTAATTGACATACTGATTGAAAAATAGCTATAACTTTCAAATGGTATAACATTTTTTAAATCTAAAAGTTGTGTCACATTCTATGCTTCGCCTAGTATAAGAAAAATTTAAAAAAATTAAATTTGGTAAAACTTTCTATTAGTTAAGGTAGTCAGACATGGGAGTTTTTTTTTTCCAAAAAAGTTTTGGTAGAAAATTCATATTTAATTATTTATTTGGAATAAAAATATCAAAAAATATGCATCACATCTAGGCATGAGTCTACTTTTTATATCTATAATTATATTTTAAAAATATTATCATTTGATTCTGATTAAGGTGGTCAGACATACACCTACTTTTTATTTTAGCCCTAAAAATTTCGTAGTACTGCATTAAAATTCAAACTTTTGACCAATCAATTATTTTTTTCTCCTAATAAGGCCTAGTATTTTATAAACTACATTCAATTTCATACAGATTATTTTCTTACAACTTTTTGATATAAAGTCCATAAACACTTTAAAATTATGTGTCAAGTTGACATAACCCTGATTTGTTGATTTTTCACTACCACTTAAGGGCATAGTTTGGTACACCATGATCCTGCACATACCCATTTGCAAAAAGAAATTAGAGATAAATTAAAGTTTTGAAAGCTTACTTTTCTTACCCAATTATGTGTAGTGCTTCATAATTACCATCTTCAAACTTGAGCTAGTTTGAGACATCCTCTCGAATGCCAATTGATAATAAATATGTCTCTTAGAAATCTTTCAAAAAGTTCCAAAACCCAAACCAAGGATTCATCAAGATCAATATTTCATCAAAAAATATTGATACATAAGTCAAAGTTGCAACACCAGACATGGATCCTTTGTCATCCATTTTTAAATGATCTCATAACTTTACACATATTTATAAATATTTTCATATTATTATGTTGAATATCATGAATGGTAATATTTTGAAACTTCCTCCCATCAAGACAATTGACCCTTCCAACCCATTACCTAGTTCCTATGATCCTAAATCCATTTTCCAATATCACCATCAACCAAACCATGATATTGAAAAGTTTTGACAGGGCAGTGACAAAACTTATGTTGAACCATAATTGTCCAATACTTATGTTGATCTCATTTAAGTTTTGACAGGGCAGTGACAAAATGCTTAAGTCATTACTTAATAGAACTTTGTATGTACCAAGTAAGTAGTGTATGTTGAGCAGTATAACAACTTAGTGTCGAGCGCCAGTATGTCCCAAGAAGATGGTATGTGCCAAGTCACTAAAATGTCTAACAAGACATATATGCCAAGTGATTCATATTTCAAGTAAAACAGTGGATGTTGAGTCATTCAAGAACAGAGTTACAACATTAAGGATATAGTGAATGTCGAGCATCAAAGCTTTCAAATGCCAAGTAAATAGTTTTGGACATAGTTTTTTGTAATGGCACAAACTCCTATGTAAGCTATTTTTGGGTTGACTTAAGGATTGTTTTACAATTCTAGAAGATATATACAAAGTTATGTTGAGAATCCCTATGTAGTGCATGCAACCAATTAGATTGAGGGATGTTCTAAGTGGAAAAATGGATGAATCAAAATCGTTGATTCCTACCTAACCCTAGATCACCTAAGTCTTCTTAAGGAGGACAAAACCCTAAAGAGTATGTATGTGTGGATGAGAAGAGAAGGGAAAATGCTAAGTACAAAGATAGCATTCACGGTGACTAAGGAGGTTGTGAGAGAGATAGGAATTGTAGAATGAGTTAAAGAGAGCAGAGTAGAGTAGTTAAAGGACATAAGAGATACATTTGATCAAGAGGATGAAGTTTGCATCAAGGAAGAGGAGATATAATATCTAGTAGAGAGGTGCTAACTGGAGGGTCAAGGCTGAAACATACTAATAGGTGAATCAGTAAAAATCTCTTAACTAAGTAGTCCTAGTAGGCTTTTGTAAATCCTTTAACAAGGTGCTTACTTAATTGGAAGTTAAAGTCCTCTAACCAGGCACACTTTTAGTAGGGTTTTAAAATCCTTTAATAGGGTAAGGTTTAATAGTCTTTGTAAGCCTTTAACAGGGCAGACCTTTCACAGGGTAGATCATATTTTATGATCAAACTTATTGTAACCTTCATTGAATACACTTTACAATTTTAGTAGTGAAGATTTGTGGGTGTCATCCCCACTCCAATTTTACCTTCTCATTTGAGGGTTTTTGGATAACAAATTTACTATGTTATGTGTTATTTGTTTCATGTTATGGATGAACATGTGTAGCTAGCTATTTCAATTTACATGCTAAATTATGAGATGAATGTGTGGTGAATATTTTTATGGTTAAAGTGTTGAAGTGTTGATTCACTCCCTCCCCCTCTCAAAGTTTACTTTACCATTTTTAATTCCAAAAATTGGTATCAGAGCCTTGTTCTCTGGAAAGGAAAGCTTTGCAACTTTGAGGAAAGATCTTGAAGATTGAAGTCTACAACTTGGGAAAGACTATTGAGAACTAGAAGATTGAAATCCAACTTGCACTACACCGAGCCAATGAAGCAAGAGATGAGTTGAAGTGATCATTAAAGAGAAGGAAAGAGATAGCTATTAAGGAAAATGGAACACATTACCAAGAGGTAGACACTAGTGAATTGTTTGTAAATGGAAACTCAAGTGAGTTTGATGCTACAATTGCAGATTTGATGGAAAATAATGATGCACTAATTGAAGAGGTCAAAAATCTTAAGATAGAATGAGAGGTACAATCAATATTGCTATGTAAGCTAACTAAGCAAAAAAATAAAGTTGAGGAAGATGAAGTCATGTTTGAAGATGACAAAAGGACACTGACCAATAGACTAGAAGAGAAGACATCAGAGGTACAAAGGATTGCTAACATGCAATTAGAAACAATGAATCAAGTGATGATTTCCAATAATAAATTGAATGGAAAGGACATTGAGATGACAACCCTAAAGTTACAGAATGAAAAAATGAGGAATGAATCAAGAAGAGAAAATGAATTTGTTGAAAGTTTCAACAAACCCAATGAAGCCATCAAACACTTTGAGAAATTGATGAGATCTCCTAGATATAACAATGATATTACTAGATTGGGGTACACCAGTATTGAGGAAGGAGAATCATCTAAAAGTGGTGAATAAAGAAACAACAAAGATAAGAACTACAAGCCCACTTTTCATAATTGTGGAAATTTAAGTCATACAACAAATGTTT
Source organism: Cupressus sempervirens (assembly GCA_028749045.1). Classification (NCBI taxonomy): domain Eukaryota; kingdom Viridiplantae; phylum Streptophyta; class Pinopsida; order Cupressales; family Cupressaceae; genus Cupressus; species Cupressus sempervirens. The sequence continues at coordinate 212,638,855 of CM053784.1, forward strand.
TCAGGAGCAACAATGCAAATAAGAACCCTAAGTAGAAATTCATAGGTTGTTGTCATAAGTACAAAAAGAAAGGACATCAAGCACATGAATGCAGGACCAAGACCTTAAACACACAAAGATTTGAAGGATATTGCCACAAGTGTTAGAAGTATGGACATAAAGCATATGAATGCAGATCTAATGCTAAGTGGACATCAAACAAGCAAACAAATGCACAACACAATGGAAAATCCTACAATTGGGATTACAACACAAGGTATAGTTGTCACTATTGTCAAGAGTATGGACATGTTCCTAAGAATTGCATTAGAACACATTTTAGAAGTGACTATAGTAGATGGTTAAGTCAAACTACATGCTTTAGTTATTTAAAGACTAATCATATCAGCATAAATTATCCAACAAGGTCAAAGGCACCAAGCAGTAAATTCAATAAAGGCAAAGAGAAGGTTGATGTTGAGAAAGTCAAATTGTAGATGAACAAGACATAGAAGAAAAAAAAGATTGTAGCACATCATGTTCAGATGAGGTCACTTCATCCAATAGATCGAGTGATCACATCACCTCCAACTAGTCAATCAAAAGGTATGAGTGGGATTGATATCTCAATGATATATTTTACATCAGTTCCAAGAATCTAAGTTCTCAAAGATTATATATGCATGAACTAAGATGCAATGGTATAGTTAGAACCTGGAAGAAATCTTTAGTTTTGTTAGTTTTCATGTTGATGTCGAGCTGTGAAGGTATGGTAGTATTGACCGAGTATGCTATGTGAATCAAGCGAAGTGAAAGTCATGTGTAATTCGAGTGAGTTGGAAACCCTATAGTGACCAAGCTTACAATTGTGTAAGCATTAAGCATTTATTGCAAAAGTTTAAGGGTTATATAGTCATTTCTCAACTCATTTGCATTCATTCGAGATTGAAGAGAGCATGAAGAGCACGAAGCTAAATTGCAATAGGAGATTCTTGCATCTGCAAACTGAATTCAACTGCAACTTGACATATTCATCAGATTGGAAAGATATTTTACTAGTGTTGAGTTTCATTGTTTGATTTTTCATAAACCCTAGGTATCAAATATATTAGACAACCACCTTTCTGGGAAATACCTAAAATTGCATACAAAGAAGACCCGTTTGGTGCACTATCAATGATACCACCAAAATTCTTAATGATTCAAGATGTTAGGTGTTGCTATACATGAAAAGTTGAAAGTATAGGTGACATGGAGATTAGGGAATTGCACGGTCAACTGTGTGATAATGGAGTTTTAAGGGAAGAGAATAAAATCATAGAAAGGAAAGGGTTGACTCGTGCCCTAGATTTTCCTAATGTATTCAAGACTGAATGGATCAAGATTGTGCTTAGTAAAATAGATGACAACTTCATTTGGTTAGAAGGTAGACCCATTAAGATCACTAAAAGGATCATTACCCAAGTGTCAGGGTATCCTACCCTAGACTGACCCAAGAGCATGTGAAGTGACTCAAAAGAGATAATTGAGAATAACATAGGTGCAATATGGAATAAAAAGGGAATGTCTATTGATTCTATCTTAGACCCCATAATTTCTTTTGTTGTGAGAGTGATAGCTCACAAGTTCTTCCAATCTAGCAGATTGAATAATGTGTCTTGCATGATTGTAGATTTGGGATACAAAATAGTAAAGAGAGATCACACATATGGCTTTGTTGAGTTGCAACTTTAGCAACTATCTTAAAACTTGCAAGCCATAAGGAAAACCAAGAGTACATCTTGCAAATTTGGCTCTTTATTAGTTTGTATATTCTTGTATGTGTAGAACACATTTCCTTCATTTGGTAAAGTTGCTTCGAAGACCAACAGGTCTATTGTAGTTCAAATTGGAGAATTCATAGAGCAACTTGGAGATAACTTTGAGTTAGTAGAGACTAAGGTTTCCAGTGTCACTAGTTGAGAAACATTATGATGATGTTTTCTTTCTAGTTGATGTTGATTTACATATGTGTAGGTAGTCCTACCTAGGGTCAGATGGCTTGAGCCCTTTCCATATGAGATAAATATTGATGAGGCATCAACAACTATTATAGCTCTATTGGAAAAGGAAATAGATAAAAGTGCCACCTCATTTAGGAATTATGAGGAAGCCAAGTCTAGAATTACAATTGACTTGAAGACAACTTCTGTGATAAGAAAGAAGAATAAAATTGTGAAGAAGCTAAAGGAGAGATTTGGAAAAGGAGGAGAATCAAGATGATTAATGTGTACCTAAGGTACAGGTTCCAAGTACCAATTCTCCACATGAAGAGCAAGTAAGTCAACATGACTTAGTGAAAACCAAGGATGTTTCTAACAATTCTGCTTAGAACATCAGTCCCTTGACAGATGATGATTTGAAGAAAATGTTGAAGAGTTCCACCATGGTAGCTAATTTACACACAAATCCTATATTGGTGAGAATTGATGAAATTTCAAAGGCAAATATTGTAATAGAAGGTGAGAAGAAAATTGACACATCAAGTGTGCCTCTAGAGGTAAAAACTGCAAAAACATAGAGGGCAAGCACTAAATAACAAGGTGTTGTTACAACACTAGTTGCATTACCCCTTGTGCTATTCATTTCTCACGAGAAAGCCTTACTTTTAGTTGAGAAGGATAGAACCAAAATTATATTAGGTCAAAAAGAAAGTCTTGTACCTATACCACAAACACAAGGTGAAGAGCAGAAAGAGGATAGTCAAATTGACAAGCTTGAAGAATTGAAGCTAACTATTGCTCTAGAGGAACAAATTGCTATCTAGACTCTAGTTACCTTACCAATTTTTGTGACTCCTACTAGTAGCCAAGTTCTTTAGAGCTCAAGAACTTAAGCCAAACCATTGCAGATATATAGGCCAAGTGCAAAGACATCAAGAAGCTCAAAAGACATATCTTATGGAGATGTGTGTCTTGATGAGGTGATTGAACTACCGAAGTTTAATCTTACAATAATCATAATTAAGCATATGAGCATTCTACAGGAAACTCTTCATAGGAAGAAACACCAAAAGTAGTTGAGAAGGGAGCATAAGGAGAAGCAAGTGCTTCATGAGATCAAAGACATATTTCTTGATGCCTTTAGTCTCCCAGCTACAAATGAAGATAAACGTATCCTTGAGCAACTAGTAAATATTGTTGACAAGATAAATGATGATGACCTAGAATCAAATACTAAACTATTAAAGTAGTTAGAAAATAAGTTTTAGACAAAAGTTCTTGAACAAATATCTAGTGCCATTGCACTACGACGGGTTGAGCTAGCAACCAAGATAGAGGATGTGAAAAAGGTCTTGGAGAATATGTTTTCTCTATACACATAGATTTGTGATGTGAATTTATTCACACAAGAAGCACAGAGGGCTATTGAGCGACTGCAAGGAGGTCTACAATCCATAGGTACAACATTGAAATTATCTCCAAGTCAAAGCCAAACTCATTTTTAGTGATTATTATCTATTCAAGGTTAACTAGCTGCATTGCATGCACAAGATGCAAACATAAGGGCTACCTTGATCAACATCCAGTCCATGTTGACCCCACACATTGCTGACACATTGATGAAGAAAGATTCTCATCTGTCTACTCATGAAGGCCTAGTTAACCTTGCTACCAAGCTAGATATCCAATATCAATCTCTAGAGGTAGCGTGTAACAATTGAGATGTTGCATTAAAGATCATCATGGAGGTCCATCAAACATTTTTGGATAAACACACTATAAGTGTACCACCCAAATGACATAAGTGTCAAAAAAGGGGCAATGAAGATGATAAGGGGACATAGTTTTGAGACAAAAATAGGGGAAAGCAGCACTACAACATATTTACTCATTAGGATTTATATAGAATTCAAAAACAACAAGGAACACTTGACTCAAGGGGAGTTATAAAATTTTGGAGAGGTATGATAGTTAAGTCATCAATTGTGCAAAATTTTGAAAATTTTGAAAATTTGTATGAGATACAGATTATTTCAGTGATGGACATAAGTTAGGTTGTATATGCATGATAAAATGTTTTTGCCACTCATGTCAAAGGGGGAGATTGTTGATCTTATTTTATTTTTGACAAGGCAGTGACAAAACACTTATGTCATTACTTAATAGAACTTTGTATGTACCAAGTAAGTTGTTTATGCCGAGCAATATACAAAGTTAGTGCTGAGCATCACTATGTGCTAAGTAGATGGTATGTGCTAAGTCACTCAAGTGTTGAGCAAGACATATATGTCAAGGGATTCATATGTTGAGTAAAATAGTGGTAACTGAGTCATTCAGGAACCAAGTTACAACATTAAGGATAAGTGAATGTCGAACATCAGAGCTTTCAAATGTCGAGTAAACAATTTTGGACATAGTTGTTTGTAATGACACAAACTCTTATGTAAACCATTTTTGGGCTGACTTAAGGATTGTTTTACAATTCTAGAAGATATATACAAACGTATATTGAGAATCCCAGTGTAGTGCATTCAACCAATTAGATTAAGGGATGTTCTAAGTGGTAAAATGGGTGAATCACAATCATTGATTCCTACCTAAACCTAGCTCACCTAAGTCTTCTCAAGGAGGACAAAACCCTAAAGAGTATGTATGACTGGATAAGAAGAGAAGGGTGAATGCTAAGTAAAAAGAGAGCATTCATGGTGACTAAGGAGGTTGTGAGAGAGATATGAATTGCATAATTAATTAGAGAGAACATAGCAGAGTAGTTAAAGGACAGAAGAGATACATTTGATCAGGAAGATCAAGTTTACATTAGGAAAGAGGAGATCTAATATCTAGCAGAGAGGTGCTAACCAAAGGATCAAGGCTGAAACATTCTAATAGTTGAGTCAATAAAAATCTCTTAACTGAGTAGTCCTAGCAAGCTTTTGTAAGTCTTTTAATAAGGTGCTTACTTTATTGTAAGTTGAAGTCCACTAACCATGCATACTTTTAACAGTCTATTGAAATCCTTTAAATGGTAATATTCAACAGTCTTTGTAAGCCTTTAACAAGGAAAACCTTTCATAGGGTAGATCATAGTTTATGATCAAACTTATTGTAACCTTCATTGGATACACTTTATAACTGTAGTAGTGAATATTTATGGGTGTCATCCCCACTCCATTTTTACCTTCTCATTGGAGGGTTTCTAGGTAACAAATTTATTGTGTTATTTGTTATTTGTTTCATGCTATGGATGAACATGTGTAGCTAGCTATTTAAATTTACATGTTAAATTGTGAGATGGATGTGTGGCGAATCTTTTTATGGTTAAAGTTTTGAAATGTTGATTCAACACCCCCCCCCCCCACAACAACTCTCAAAGTTTACTTTCCCATTGTTAATTCCAACATACCTTATTGATTTCAATACTATAATCATTGATGGTGTTAATAAAAATAGAAATAAATATGTTGTATCCACTAATCAAAATTTTCAAATCTAATCTAATCCTCTACCTTATCATTCTGCTAATATAGTTCAGCCTACCAAACCCTTTCTTTTTTAGTCCACCATTAGTCTTGAGCCTAGCAACCCTACCTTTATGAATGAATATATTACATGTGATGTGGTAAAAAATATTTTCAACGTCATTGAGAAACCTAAATATAATTCCAAACCTTAACCTAAGCTTGAGCCTCATGTCACCTTCAAACCTAATAAGACTATTAAGCCATCCGATGTAACCCTATAAGTTTTACCAAATGTCAATGATACATTCTCCCAATGATTTCTTATTGATCCTATGTGTATGGTAAATGTTATCTCTATAAAACACATTTTCAAGGAAATTTCATTAAGTTAATTATAAAAAATTTGATGTGATTTTTAAGGTGCATGATAGTTTTGCTTGTCCAACCATGGGCTCTTTTACCCTTCCTGTTGAAGCTGGGAAAAAGTTATATGTCATCTTTTCTATTATACCTACTTTCAATTAATTCCAAGTAAGACTAGTGCATTCTTGGCTTACTTCCATGAAATCTATTCTTTCCACCATCTATGAGTATTTGGTGATTCCTCATAATGGAGAAATGATCTTGATTAATGATGCTCTCTATGGGCCCTTTAAACGCCATGGAAACTTTACATTCACCTTCTTTTGGTCTCAAATATTGACCCTTGCAACCTTGAGAAGACATTATGTTCTTATCCTACCAAAAATTCAAAGCCAAAAGGATTTCAAAGTTGAGAAAACCTAAGGATCTTCCACCTCTTCATCTCAGAATTGGATTCCTTCTTGCACCTTCCATTCCCCCTATTTATGCTTTATTTACAACTCCTGTCTCTTACAAACATCTAAATTCCTCTGTCTTAGACTAGTAAGGTTCCTTATATTCCCCAATCTATAAGAGATGAAAAGGAACACACGTTGATTGATCTTAAACCTTGCCAACTTCCATGCAAAACCCAAAAAAATAATAGTGCTTGTGATCACTAGCATATACATGGTGTTAAGGCTTGTGAGCTTGCTTCTCAAACCATTTCCTCCCCTATGACACCTCATGATGCTTGACCCCAATTGACTAATCTATGAATAGCCCAAGGGAGGAAGAAAATATTAAGAAAAGTGTAATACCTACCCCTAGTTTACTTTTCAATTATTATTGTCAAACTCTTTTAGGCTAGCTTTATGATTATGCTTGATGATAAGTGACATTTGCTTTCCAAATTGTGGATATTATTTCATACTTAGTTGATTATATGATGGGTTACTTTGGTACTAGTTATTTCATTTATGCATGGTTATTCTTACAATGATGATGCTAGTATACAATGTTTTCAGTTATCTCATGATGATAGTTAGATGGATTATGTATATGCATTTTTTATAAATACTTATCCCATACTTGCATGTGTATGGTGTACCTATATTTTTTACTTTATGTATGATGTTTCTAATATGGTTGAGGGAGGGAGTCGTAGTCACCTACTATTCGAGATCTACATGATGCACCACTCCTCACCATTACCTATTTAGTTTATATTATGTGTATGTACATGTATGGATTTTATGCAGAATATAGGTACCGAGTATCGACTTCCCTAAATCACTAGGATGAGCGTACCCTATCATAGTATCTCAATGGTGAAAGAGGGGAGATAATTCTTGAGTTCAAATCCTAAACTTAAGTTGATTGTCCTATAAAATAGGACAAGTATCTGAGTTGTCTACCCTTTCAAATTCGTCAAGTGACGTAAATTTGTGATTTTGACCCTTGAGCTTGATCTAGTTTTTTTTACTTTATAATGAGTTTTCATATTTATTCTTGTGGGTCTATGATGAGTTTCTATTATAATTAAATCAAATTAAAAGAGTATTTAATGATTTAATTTAATGGAAATTTTATAAAGAAAATTTGATATTTAATTATATTTAATAAATTGAGAAATTAATTAAATAAAAGAATTAAATTTGAAGATATAATTAAAGTTCCAATTTTGGCGTAATCATATTTATTTAATTTAATAACAACATATTTAGGAGTTTCTATATAGTATTATTATTTAAGTTAATAAATATTTTTATCAAAAATGTCTCGAGAATTAATTAAAGATTTTTTAAAAAAATTTTATCGGTAAACGGCTGAAGCCTACATTAATTATTGTTATTTATTGTAATTAATTATTTTTATGTGTTAAGTGAATTCAAACCCAAGACCTCCCACATGAAAGGCTCACAAGTTACCGTTGTGTTGTAAAGGCTCTTGCCTATTAAAGAAAGAAATTGATTTAATAAAAGATATTTTAATTAAATTTCAAAAAGGTTGCACATGAAAATTAAAATATAATAAATTAATAAAGAAAAAGGGGTTTCACGTGATTGCACAATCGAAGCCCTAATTTGGTGAAAAACTCTTTATTAGGAAATTAGAGTTCATTTCTCTGTACCAAGATTTAGGGGAACAATTTTTGAGAAGGTTTCTAGAAGAAGGGGCATTGCTTGCATGCTCAGTGTGTGTCATTTTAGCATTAGATCCAAGTAGGATCTTGTGGGGTTTGCACAATACTTTTTGTTCTTTGATTTCTCTGTCTTCTCTGTGTCTAGATGAATTTGTTTTCAAAAATTTTGATCTAGTTGAAACCCTTGTTGTAAATTTCATTGTTCTTTGTTTCAAGATCATATGTATATGAATTTAGAATTAGAAACCCTCATTGGTAAAAATTTATAGAACCGTATTTCGATACGAGTAGGGTTTGCAATAGATATCAATATTGTTTTATACATATTCGATTGTTTTCTCGTAATTCTCCTATCAGTTTAATTGGGGAGTATATATACATATATATGTATGTATATATATATATATATATATATATATATATATATATATATATATATATATATATATATATATATATATATATATATATATATATATATATATATATATGTATGTATATATATATATATATATATATATATATATATATATGTATGTATATATGTATATATATATGTATGTATATATACATACATATATACATACATATGACGTAGCAATTTTGCTGTGGTCGCAACAGGCTGTTGTAGCGACCATTTAAGGCAAGTCATTGGGCCTTTAAAAACACCTTTTAAATTATAATTTTTATTGAAGTTTTTAATTTAAAGTTTTGTTTTAATATTTTTTTAATAATTTATTAAATATTTAAATTTATTTTTAGTTTAATGATAATTAATTTAATTTAAATTATATTTTAGTTATTATTAATTGTTAAATTAATATTAAATGTTATGCAATGAATTTAAATTATTTTTTTATTATATTACTAATTAATGATTATGGTTATTAATAATTGTATTATTTTATTAATAAATTGATAATTACTATTTTTAATAATTTAATAATTATTATTTAAATTATTTTATAATATTTAATAGAGGCATTTAAAAAAGAGAGTTAGTGGTAATTAGGTATTCAGATTTAAAAAGGAAATCAGGTTCAATTATATGGGAAAATTGTAAAATTTATCAAGTCAAAAAATTACAACAAAATTTAAATTTGAACCTTACTGTTAAACCAAAACTACATGTTTTCAAAACAAAACAAAAACTATGAAACTACACTACCAATTGTATGTTTTCTTGTGTGTTGGATTTGAGGTTGACTTAGAGTGTTGACCAGTTTCATGATGTCTACTAGAAGCTGGGAGTTATTATTTTTGGTGATGTCATGGTTTTGTATGTGTATTTGATTTTGGATCAGTTTTATTAGGATGATTGTATTAGTGAGATCTATGATTTTTGATCAATAATATTTTAATGCTTTCTAGTTGCTTGTTTAAGAATGGGTGTGTGTTTTATGTTCGTATGAGACCTTCTACTTTTATTGAACTTAGGGTAGGTTATCTTTATGTCTTGTTGGGAAGAGGCTTGCAATGGAGGTTGAAGCCCTAAAGTGGATGCCTGGGTAACTCATTGTAGGTTATTTAAATAAGTGATAACATTTCATTAAATGTGAGTAAAATGAATTAATAAGAGTCATTTTTCTTCCTCGTCCATGCCTTGAGTGCTAGTACAGGCTAAGATGGGAGTAGAGAGGATGCTTGGTTGCGACCTTGTTTCATTAGTATGCCTTGTTAGTATGAAAGGATATTGGTGTCACATAGAGTCACTAGGGGGGCCAAAATTTAGTGAGGTTTCTAGGGTAACCTTAGAGTTGGCTCATGTGATGACACTTGCCCACTTACATAGTAAATTTCCTATGTGTCATTGTTGCCTCTAGGTTTAGATGTCATTTGTGTCTTAGTACCTTTGAGATAGATTGCTTTTAGGTTTTCCTTGACCTAGATTTTGGATTTGAATTTTGGGATTGTTATCTTCTTTGGGACTTGAGACTATCTCCTAAGTGCAGTGGGAGTGGACCATTTAGGTTTCATGAGGTCGAGTGGTAGTTCTTTTTACTTTTACCATTGAGATCTGACAATTTGATGTTGTTGCTGGAGTTCCATGTTTTGTATTTCCTTTCATTTTGTTCTTGTGTACTATGATGGATGATTGTACTCTATTGCATTATATTTGATTTCAAAGATCTTATGAGATGATGTAATTTATTTTATGATGTGTTATTGTTTTAGCTTTTCATACCCCATGACTTGTACAGTGGATGATTATGCATTCTGATTGTTGCCAAGTGACATTTGAGAAAATTGTATAAATTTAAATGGATTCATACTTGTAGTTATTCTTTGATGTGGATTTAGTATTAATTAAACTTAAATGTGATTCAACATCATGGGACCTTTAAGAGATGTAATCTATTTATGTGTTTCTTATGTATGTGTGTATGTTATTGCTTCCGATATATTATATCTATTTTTGTTAAATTATTATCTTTCAAAAAAAACAAGTTTGGCAAACTTAGTTAAACTTTAGGTTAATTTCTTTTGGGTACCTTGGTGGGGCATTACAAAAAGATAATTTTCTAAGCAAGACAATTATTCTGTTCATATTAAATATCTATTGTGATTATTTAAGATGAATCTATTGATGATGATGTTAACAATTTTGTTGCCAATAATGGAGATCCTAATGATTTTGATGATATGTATATGGCTATTAAAATCAACCATAAACTTTAATAAAGATTTTATAAAGCATTAACCTTAGCTCCATGTGAGAAGAAAAGTGAATCATCACTAGAGCATGGTTCTTGTTGGAACTTACAATAGTTTAAGATGCAAGAATTGTGGCTAGGTATATACTTGATATGGGGATTGATACAAAAATGACTAGAAAAAAAAGAAGATAAACCAAAAAAAATATCACAAGACTATTTTATGGGGACTTTGGATGGATGATAATAAATTCATAAGTACACCCATACTAGTGATACATATTTAAGTTTGAAATAATGTCCTAGGTTTAAGAGGCCCTAAAAAGTATTGAGCAATTTTTGTGTGCTAGTATCATGGGAAGTAATGTGTATGAAATGTTCTTGCAAAAGATTGTACATTGCTCAAGTATGAGGAGTTTTGAGTAAATTGATGGCTACACAATGTAAAGAATATTAGAGAGAGGTAAAATAAGTGTTTATATACTTAATTAGATTATGATAATGAGAGTTGGGCAGGAATCACATAATTGATCCCCTTAAGTATGGATATGGTCTTTGGATGGAAATGAGCATACATGTCTCACAAATTTGATCTCTTTGATTCTTGAAAGCTAAAAATCATTTCACCTCAATTTTTGATATTTGAATAGTTATAAGGACTGCTAATGTTTATAAACACCTTTTGAAATTTTTTAAATCACAACGGTCAATTTCTCCTTAGTAAAACCCATAGGTGGCTTGACTTTACAAAACTTGGAAAATATTAAAAGACAACATTTAAGTGAGCAATGAACTTAGAATGGTGTACTTTATGACACCAAGCCAATATTCAAAGACAACAAGTGTGCAATAAACTTAGGATGTTGTGATCTATATACTTTGATTACACATTACATTCCTTATGCATATTGAAATATAGATGTATTAAATTCATTTTTTTGATGATATCTATATTTCTTAGACAATTCCAAATTAACAAATGAATGTTTTATTACAACAACCAAATGCACAAATAATGATTTGTAAGATAGTTGACCAATTGAAAGTTATAGATTTTGAATTTAAAATAAAAGAATTACATATATTATTACATAACTAGCCCAAGTTAGAGTGAGACTCGCATATTTGATGGAAGATCTAACATCCAAGAATTAAACTGAAAAAAGTAAAACAATAATAGAGATCAAATTATAAATGAAATATTTGCACCTAAAATTCATAAAAAAGGATAAAGACTACTACCCATTTCTCCGAAAGCATTGCAAATTCAATAGAGAACCAAGCAAAATCTTTATTTATTCTTAACACCCTTTCCACCCATTACATATTCTCCCTACAAGTTAAAAGAGGTGATGAAGGTATCTAATGTGACCCAAAAACACTACACAAAATGTGCAAGCATTCATATGCAATTCCATTATTAATTCATAAAAGATGAAGAAGTCAAAATCCTCAAGACAAACAACCTACGCATTTGCTGTAGTATCTAGAGAATAAAGAAATGCTTGGGAATAAACAAGTCACCGACCTTATCCAACTGTTTGTACACGTGTGAGTCCAACAAATGTAGATGGCCATATGAAAACGGCTCGTAAAGTGCATTCTCTTCAGTCGTTTGGCTGGCCCATAAGTCGAGCCTACTTTTCTTTTATGCCTTTCTTATTCTCTTTGTCGTCTAGGTATGGTCAATTGTGGATAAAGTTACAACTAAACATTATGTCCCAAAGGATGGGCTTGTGTCAAATTATTAACTTCCATGACAAATTGCTTACCATATGGCATCCTTTCAACAAAAGTTATGGGGGCAAATTTTGATATTCATATTCTTAAAAGTGGGGGCCTATTTTATATTATGTGTGTGTAGAATAGAAGTGGATATGTGATTTCTTATTCTATTTTACATCATTTTGTAGGGATGATTTATATTTTACTAGTAAAGTGTGGGTAAGGGTCATACTACAAATCAACCTTGTAGGATGTGTATATAAAGGACGACCAGTCATATTAGTCACACATTTCATCATTTAGTTTTTGATAGACAAGACAATTAAAATATTATAAATCATTATGGATGGGGAGGTCATATAAGTACCTTGCTCACATAGCATTATAAACTATATCTAGATAAACCATAATAAACTATTGATACAAAATTATGATTAATGAGAAATGATATGTCATACATTGAACCATTGATATAGGAGCATCCTGGGTGTAAGGGCAATTTCACATCACACAAAAATATTTCTATTTCTAGCTTTCTAGTTTTTTGTGTTTTTAATAAGGGTTATTCCTGTACAGAGTTGTTATTTGAGGGAGCTTGCTAATTTTAGTAAGTTGGTATTATGTGCTCAGATTGTTCTAATCTCATTTGTGGAGGTTCATCTTTGACATATCAGCGTACCGGATGAGTTTTATTGTCATATCATATTTATTGGTGAGTTATTGTAGATTTTTGGTATTAATTTTGGCTAACCAAACTTTAGGTGTAGATATGAAGGCCTAAATGACTCCAAAACAAGGCAAAACCTAAATTGATAAATGCTTGCACAACTAAAAGTTGTAGATTGCTAGTTGAGGATCCTTGAATGGGGTTATAATAGGCCATCGACTCAACGATTTGCTAGTTATGGTCTTTAGAAGTAGACCCATAAGAAAATGTAAATTGTAAGTTGTCTTGAGTTGATCCTATGTAATAAAGTGTAATGAAATGATATAATTTGAGGTTAGTCAGCCTCAAGGGTTAGGGCTTAGTGTTTAGAACCTTCTCAAATGGTAAAAAGTGCCTATATAAGGAAGGCTCATAGATTGTTTAGGACAATTCTAGGTGATAGTCATAGCTTTGTCTTTTAGACTGTTGTTAGGAAGGTGCCCATTTGGGTTTGCATATTATAATTCTGTAATTCCACATTTGCAGCAATAATAAGAAGCTCATATTTTGTTCTCTCAATTTGTGTTGTTTCTCTGTTTGTTGTGTCTCTGTTTCAGTTGTGTGTTGTGGTATTAAGGGGAACACCCTTCATCAACCATGCATAGAAAATTATAATTAATCTAGTTTGATCATTAGCACCTCCTTCATGTGTAGTCCCTTAGGTGTGCAAGAAACCATATATACTTCAAAGTTTATAGTTTCTATTAGGTCTTTGTTGTTTTGATTAGGGTCTTAATGGTGACTTTTACCTCTACTATATTGTGTGGATGTAATGCCTGTGTTGCAATCTTTAGAGGATCCCTAAGACCCATATTTTTTATTATTATCTCAAACTCAAAAGGATTGAAATCACGTATCAGGTTGAGCTTCACATGTCTTTCTTCTATGATTAGATGATTAAATATGTCCACCAACTCTATATAAACATCCACAGTGATAGTTTGTCACTAAATCAAAATAGTTCAAGATTGTCTCCAAGTTATTTTTGTACAATGACTTTAATTATAAACATTTTAGGTGTCTTTACCATTTCCTTGTTTGGATTTAAGATTGTAACTTTGTCACAAATTCCATCATGGCCTTAATATCCACACTTTACAACTCATTTGCTAGGATAGGGCATATATTATTTGAGCATATAGCAATAATCTTACCAAGTTGGATCTTTGTTATGGAGCTCTTGACCACCATCTCTCATTTTTGTCATGTGTAGTTTTAAAGCTTCCATATCAAACCATCTTCTATCTAGGATGAGAGCTCAATACTATCATAAGCTCACACTAAATGATTGCCATGCTCTACCTTTAGATGAATTGTTTGCATGCTTAGACATCTTGACAACCTCATATTTATCTCACTCATCATTATTCTTTATTAAGGAGAAAAATATCTAATGTTAGATTTTACTACTAATTGTTATTAGCTAGATATCTTCCATCAAAAGCGAATATTTGATATCATTCAAAATAATAGTTTTATCCACAAAATATATGTCATACTTCTGTTAGTCTATCTATTGTTGAGTCCACTTCTTTGTATTAGTGTTTGCATGCTTAAATTGAGAGGGAATATACGAGATTCTAAAGAATCTTAGAGAATATTACTTATAATATTTGAATAACATTTTGAAATATGGTGAATTAACTAAAAAGCAACTCTAAATGCTGAACATAACCAATTCAAGATCAAAATAGTCAATCTACTCCTTGATTAAACATTTTGAGATACAATCTTCTCGTCCTTCTACACGAGTCAACATCTTTCCCTATAATGATTTAGTCACCTTCCTTTTCCTCATGTAACGACTTTTACATGATGAACTTCAATATCTTATACATTGATGACACTTCTCTAACATTTTATAATTTATATTCTTGAATAAGTAAATTTCTAAACTATTTTTATTATAAATTTTTATACATCTCTTATTTTTTATTAATAATATAACAAACAATTTCAATATTAGCACAATCTTTTAATTTTTCTTTCATATATAAATAATAGTTTAAACAACCTCAAAATATGTACAATTCATTATATCAATGCTTAGAGACAGTACAATTCATTATATAAATGCTTAGAGACACTTACCTAACATTAACTTATTTGTAAGTAAAAATATATATATAACACCACTCAATAGGCATGACACAAATAAAATGTGATAACCAAATGAACTTCACTTTGAAACACTTCTAAAGGCCGGAATTTTGCATATAAACAAAACAAATTCATTTTTTATTCAATTGTTTTCCCTAAATTTCAACATCTAAGGACTAGATACTTGGTATGGAAGAAACAATCTCTTTTATAGATGGAGTGGAAAAATGCTTCTTAAAAAATCAGATACTTGTTCTAAACAAAGCACTCTCTTTTACCGACTTCTCCCCTAAAGTACGCCCTTCACTAAAATACTCAAAATTAGAAAACTTGTTCCAGTTAAAATAGAATATATCTTGTTCCAGTTAAAATAGAAGATATCTTGGCCTAAGATTTTACCCCGCTGTAATCTGACATCAAATAAACTCAACGCACAACCAAACAAAATTCACAGGCAACAAACTTGTAGCCCTAATCAGTGGAAGTCTGGGTTTGACCCAATTTCAAAGAAAATTCATGAATGATATTTTTATATATTAAGACATTTGCAAGCAGTTGGTGATTTGAGGGAAGGTCAAGGTGGGATGCATGTGAGTAAAGAGATGAGATTTTAGCTTTTGGTATAATTCGATCCTATCTAATCCCCTTGTCTTGTAATTCCTTCCTTGTTGGTTGATTCTTCTTTAGCTTTCGTTTGATGGGTATTCTCTTTTTCTTTTTCAGTCCTCACATTGTTTCGATTCCTCTTCCCCGTCCAATAAAACCCTCTTCTCCTCTTCATGGGACACACCATCTTTGACATCTGAGTTCTAAGCAGTCCTATACTTCTTACTTCTACTGCAGGCTTTTCTGTGTTATTGTCTATCAACACCCAATTTGTATTTTTTTTTTGCCTTCTGTCATCATCATGAGTTCTTCAGGTGCTCACAAGGTGGGTTACTTTCTATGTTATTTGAAATGCCTTATTTGTATTCATCCATCTGGAAACGATTTTCCTCTTTTACTTCTTAATGTTGAGAATGTGTGGATTCAGGGTCAAAGCCTCAGCAAAATCGCTACCAATAGACTTCAGAAGGAGTTGGTAGAATGGCAAGTGAACCCACCCACTGGTTTCAAGCACAAGGCCACCGATAATTTACAGAGGTATGCTTTTCTCTCGTTCCAATGCTTGAACTTATGCATAAAGCTGAAATATGTATTGATTTTTGCAGTTAGTGAGTCATTTTCTTAGCGTACAGTCCATGACATTGACCATTGCATGTTGGTAGGTGGGTGATTGAGCTTACAGGAGCTCCTGGCACAATGTACGCCAATGAAACTTACCAGCTCCAAGTGGATTTTCCGGAGCAGTATCCCATGGAGGCTCCTCAGGTTGGGTTCTCATCATTTCCCTATCGTACTCTACCAATCCTTTACTTGGAATTACCTATCTAATCTAAATTGTCGGTTTCAGGTTAATTGTTTTGCAGTTAACATTATCAGATTTCCACAATCCATTTGAAATGATTCTGAATTCGATTGTATATAACAAACACAATCGAATCCAGCAACATACACAATCGAATCTGGAAGCAAAATTCCATTTCATTTTTTAAGTTGCTTATTAGGGGATTGCTTATCTCATATTGGATGAGGCATTTGTCACCGCTTTTGCATGGCCTGGGGTAATTTTCTGGCCTCATTCTTAGGATTTGTATAGATAAGTCTTGCTTTAATGGACCCCATGATTGTTCTGCTGCAGCATCGACGGATGTGTGCCTCAGTTGTGGTCCAGTGTGGGGGATTGGAATCTCGTAGTAGGATTTTTGTTGTTTTTTGCGTTGTGCTAAATCTTGGTCACTCTATCGACCCCCATATTTGTCCTTCAAGATCACGACTCATGTCTGATTGGACCCTAATATTGTAATGCTACATTGTTTTCAAATGTGTTCTGGAGTTATGGGCTGCTGGGAAGAATCGAATTGATAGTTTAGTATTTAGAAAAATAGGATATGTGAGGCTGTTTCTAATGGGTGTTTTGAATTTTCTAAAACCAGTAGGTAACAAAACATGTATGGTTTTTAATTGTGCAGGTTATTTTCCTCCAGCCAGCTCCTCTGCATCCCCACATTTACAGCAATGGGCATATATGTCTAGGTATGCATTTTATTGCCACTGAATGTAGTAACCAGGTTTCCCTGCATATGTTTGGATGAAATTGGTATGCCTATTGGAAGCAGCTTGGTATAAAATAATATGCTGTGTTGCATTCTTCATTCTGTAATGATTTTTATTTTACACTGCTATTCTGTACAATCTTCATTCCATTAGATTGATTTTTGTTTTTGTCTCGGATGAAGTTGGCACATCTTTTTTAGATATTCTCCATATTGATAACTGGAAGCAACTAGTCATAAAATTATGTCTTCTATTTTATTCATCTTCTTATCATGTAAATGTTCTCACAACTCATACATTGAAACAAAATTTGTTTAAAATTATGTCTTGAATTCTTTTCTCATTGATTTTGGTCACGGCTTTAGCCATAAAGTATTGTTTTGTATAATACTATAATCTCCAACTCTATTAAAACTGATTCTAAAGAGCAAACAGAAAATGAACATCCCAATTAGCCTCACATCAAAATGTTTTGCTGGTTGTAGGATATGCAATGCCACTATTTTACCATTCAGAAGCTAATATGTTTGTGACTGTAATTTCAAAGTTTGAAACCTTGGTCAAATGCCATATAAATAACTCTTTCATGTGCTTTGGGATGATCACAAATTTCTATTTGGATGGGGAAATCAATTTCATATAAATGTGATTGATTGATTTCTGATATTTATCAATTAACTTTTAGTTAAGTATTTTCATTGTGTACTATCCCCTGCAGTATTCAGAAAGCTTACCTGTCAGAGATCTTTCAGCATGTTTTGAAAATGCTTTACTGTTTCCTATTTTTCTATTTTTTGATTTACCTGTGGGCTTAGTGTTTTATTTGTCTTGCTTAAATGGGCTCCAATTGTTGCTGATTAAACCCTTTCATATTGGTTTACATGGCAGTAATTTTGAAGTAACTTCATGGCTCATCATTTATTTATGTTTAGGGTCATCACTTACCATAAGAGCTTGAGTTTTAAGGAAATCCGTGGTCTGTAATTTGATTATAGTACTTTTTTGCTTTGATTTCTTGAAGAAATCATGACATCCCTTTCATAGCAATCGTTTCAGTGTAGCTTAGATTGCATATCAGCAGGAACCACTCCCAGTTGAAAATTAAGATTGTTCTAAAAATGAATAGCATTCTCAGGAATCTCAAAGCCATACAGAGAGAAATATAACAGTTGCTTATAATCTAGCCACTTTCTTGCCATAAGCTAGCCGTATCATATGGTTATAAATTATTATCAATGAGCAACTTTTATGATAATGCTCACTAAGGATGCTTCTTCAAGTTTACTCACTCATTTGCTTTTTATGGGTACAGATATTTTATATGATTCCTGGTCTCCAGCTATGACTGTTGGCTCTGTATGCATCAGCATTCTTTCAATGTTATCTAGCTCTACTGCAAAGGTTTTATTTTGATTCCTTTAGTACTATGTGCAATTGTGTTAGATACATGTTTGTATGACTGGTTTACAGAGTGTAATACTCAAGTGTTTGTGCAATGCAGCAAAGGCCCCCAGATAACGATCGCTATGTAAAAAATTGTAGAAATGGCAGATCCCCAAAAGAGACTCGCTGGTGGTTCCATGATGACAAGGCATAACAATAACTGCTAAAATTTTCTATGTGGTCATTTCGCAAGTGTTTTGGACCAGTTCACAAGTTTTGATTTAGACTTATTTCTAGACTTCATGGTCAGCTGTTCTGTAAAGATGTATTTTCACTGCTATTCCCAAAGAATAGCTATTATCTCCGTCTCTTAGTTGTGTAATGTTTGCAAACAAGCTTTCACCAAGTAGAGGCTTTGCAAGCAGGGGACGGTTTATTCTGTCTGGTAAATGTTACAAATGATAAAATACATTAATAAGAATAGTGAATACTTGCCATCAGATCCATTGTTCTGGATGTCTGGATGGAATGGAAAAAAAATGTTTATCTGGCAGGGAGATTCCAAAGTGTTAATTAATGCAAGTCCTTGTTTTAATTGATGAATTTTTCAGTTGTGCTTAGGCAGCATTGCCTTTTGTTGCATACCCCTAATTGTGATTTGGCAAGTCAATATCCCTGTTTTAATTGATGCATTTAAGGTCAATGGCTATTAGACAGCGTTGTCTTTTGTTTGTGCATACACAATTATGATTCTCCCAGCATTAAAAAATACGATTGTTTCCTGTAGCCGTAGTGGCTATGAAATGATGACCTGGAGCAATATTGTTTTTCATATCTATGATAAGTAGATTTCTGGGTGTATTATGCTGGATTTTCTTGGTGATTTGATAGAATTTAGAAAGGAAGTGTTGTAATGGAAGCAAGCAGAACTTGAATGATGTAATATCTTGTTAGCAGTCCATAGGTAGACATGGAAAGAGCTTTGAAGTGGTTCAATGTTATTGAAGTGCAAATGCATGAAAACTTAGGTTGTATGGTTACGTGTACCCATGCCCCTGGAACATGTACCCACATACCCAAGTACCAGGTACATGTACCCCAAATACTGGGTACTCAGTGGAGAGCAACACAACAGCTAAGGACCTTGATTAAGATTTCTGATTTTGTTTTGATTTTTGTTGGCATTTCAGCTTGTTGTTTATCAAGATTCAAGCTTAATTCAATAGTAATCAGTTTGAAACTTTGATACTGATCAGTAGTAAACTTTATCACTATTCAAGTCAAAATTTTATCATTTGCAATATGTCATTGTTATATGATTTATGATCTTCTTGTTCATGTTAAAACTCTGCTGTCTCTGTTATGCATCTAAACATTTATCATATATTATTATTACAAACATATTGCAGATCTGAAATTGAAAATAATGCATTACATTTGCAAACTTTATCACTGTTCTTGTTTTGAAAAACCAGTCACGGCTCATAATTTCAGATTTTCTATAAATATTAAATTATATTAGAAAAAAAAGTTTGATGTGCCCAAGTACCCCTGTTCCCTATTTTGAAAAATAGCCGTACCTGTACCCGTACCCCAAGCACCCAACTACCCCATTCCCTATGCAACTTTGATGAAAACCAATGCATACTGGTTGGTGATATATGATTAGGTCTCAGCTTTTCCAAACAGATATGGTTAAAGCTTGATAAATATATGCTGGATTATGTTGACAGTGAAAGTGAAATTTTTAAAGTTTAAACTACGATTTTTTAGACATAGACTGAGGAGTTATGCATGATTGTCTTGTCCCAAGCAGATGGAGGACCTTTATTGTTATAAAAAATCATTTTTCACATTTACGAGCTCTGACTGGCATATATAAGTTCACAGCTTTCCCAAAGGGATTGTTGTTATAAGGCTTGATAATTTTAGAGAGTATTATGTTTGACAGCCATAACTGAAGTTTTTAAGGTATTTAATTTAGAATTTAGCACAACTTTATAGTTATGCATGACTATTTTGCCTCAGACCTTATGAAGGGTTTCCTTTTGATAATGGTTCTTTCAGAGTTGTATGCAAACCTATATCGTTCTATTGGAGATTGGGTAACAGAAAGTTGCAAGCTTTTACAAGACATCGTCATTTAAGCAAGGCCTATCACTGTCATGACTTGTAAATCGCAGCACAGACAGGACAGATCACAGTAGTCATTTATTTATCAAAAATGTTAAATATGTTTTTTTGATCAAGGTAAATAGGGGTTTTGAAAGGACCCAGACCCTTTTCCAAGAGGAAAGATTTAGCAATCAGTACAGCAAGATAACAAATGACAGTAGATTTTTCTTTCCACTCAGGACTTATGAAGTGTTTCCTTCTGATAATGGTTCTTTCAGAGTTGTATGCAAACCTATATCGTTCTATTGGAGATTGGGTAACAGAAAGTTGCGAGCTTTTACAAGACATTGTCATTTAAGGAAGGCCTATCACTGTCATGACTTGTAAATCGTAGCCTAATTCACAACACAGACAGGGCAGATCACAGTAGTCATTTATTTATCAAAAATGTTAAATGTTTTTGGTCCAAGGGAAATAGAGGTTTTGAAAGGACCCAGACCCTTTTCCAAGAGAAAAGATTTAGCAATAAGTACAGCAAGATAACAAAGGACAGCCAGAGAATAACAAGACAACAAAGGACAGTAGATTTTTCTTTCCACTCACGAATTGTTTGCGTTGTGGTCATGATCCAATTTGTGCGTCAGATTTTGGATCAGATAGGTTCTGTATGTTTGGTTATGAATAGAAAAACTCATTTATTTTAACCCAAATGATATTGCATCCACAACATTTTTTGGATTTCTATTGTCCACAGAAATGTTGATATAAGAATGATAGCTAATAAATAGGGTGTGCAAGCCATTTGCAGCATGCTGGCACACTTGCAAGGAAGTTACAGAACTTGGCCAATTAGTCTAAATTGCAAATGAAATCCAATTGTAGTAAATACAGAGGTTCTCACTGATTTCTTGCCCGATGACAAAATGGGGTGATTGTTCCATCTTGTATCTTTTTAGCTTTTATTTTAGAATGGTTGTATTCACTTTAAAGGTGAAGGTTCAGAGGAATCTTTAACCGTACAACTAATGCCTAGCTGTAGAGCCAATGTGCTTTTGTAGATAAAGGGACTCCATGCCGCACACTAACTCAAAATTGGGAGTTGGACTAACGAGAGTAGTTTCATTTACATTTTCATTAAAAGCCAGTGTTAACTGAATCTAATACCCAAAATCATACAGGCACCTTCAGCTTGATTCTCAGTGCCTGACTGCCACTGCAATCAGACTATTGCACATAAATCTGTTTTTGGGATTCGAAAATTACACTACATTGAGTATTACCTTCTAGACATCAACTCCAACTGGATGTGCTATTGAGTTGCTCATAAAAATAAAATTGTACCTGTAATGCCTTACAAGTAAACATCAAATAATATCCATTTGAAAATCCTAAATGTGATTTGTTATTTTGGAAAATGAAAATGGGCCATAAGCACAGGGGAAAGGGACCCAGTAGCTGGGTCTTTTAGTAATTGCCATCCTATTTGTTTGATTTATGTCCAATTTTTTGATAGTATAGCACCGTTAGTTGTGATAAGTTGTTTTTGTTCCTCGTGAGTATTTGCAATTGAATGAAATATATTCTTTAGATCTACAACGAAACAGATCATGTGATACTGCATTAGCACACAAATAAAACTTAATGGACAAATACTCTCAGTATATAATTATTATAACTTAATGTACAACTATTGGTCTACCCCCTCTCTCAGACCTTATACAATGCCTCAACAATAATCTTTATATGGCATTACATCTGATGGTGTAGACTTGGAACTTTAGCTTAAGTTGAGATATTGTCAAATAAGCTACAAGAAAATTTGAGCGACTTGAAGTATTTTTTATCAGATATCCTTTTGATGCATGTGTAGCCATTTTCTTAATTGTTTCTGGATAGTTCTTGTACCTCCATTGTTTCTGGATAGTTCTTGTACCTCCATTGTTTCTGGACTCGTGGGTAGATGATTTTGAGAGGTGGAAAGTTAGAATGCTCAACTGTTGGATTCTCTCCCTAAAATAATTATGACACAGGATAATAAAGATTCTTACATCGTTATAATAAGTTTAGACTTAACTTTGTATCTTGTGATTTCTTCTACTTCACACTACACAATCGATAAATGAAGAATTTGTGCACGAGATTTCAGAGTTTCAAATAAAAAACTTAACCACTCTTCTCTTTTGCTTTGACGGTAACTAAATGGCTATTTTTGTGCACTGAGAAGCTAACAATATTTTTGTACGTAAGGAATGAATAATTGCCAAGTAACATTTATTGTTTTGATATAACTTTTTGGTTCTTTGTTATCAATCATAACAGTTGCAGGTTCTCTTTTGGGGTCTGACATGACCCACTTCATCAGTACATGCTCCAAAAATGGAACCTTGCAATGACAGTTTCTGCAGGACATGAAATAGAAACTCATGAGCTCTGACAATGACATATTTCGGCAGCTATGTTGTCGATTTGACCTCAACAGGTAAGGCCTTATGCTTGTCCTGTCTTTATGAGCCATGCATTGCTGGTGACACGCCCAGATGAGTTATTTCTGGTGTGTTGTCCTATAGCTCTTATAGGTTCATAGAGTTTGACTGTAGTCATTGGAATCTGAGGTCTGAATGATATTGTTTTTGGCTCG
Source organism: Cupressus sempervirens (assembly GCA_028749045.1). Classification (NCBI taxonomy): domain Eukaryota; kingdom Viridiplantae; phylum Streptophyta; class Pinopsida; order Cupressales; family Cupressaceae; genus Cupressus; species Cupressus sempervirens. The sequence continues at coordinate 212,662,243 of CM053784.1, forward strand.
ATTCTGGCCTTCCCTGTTTGTCTATTCTAAATTGATGCCCTGCTTTTACCTGAGCTGTCAGTTTTCACATATTATTCTATTCTGTACATGGTTTATTCGGTGTTTCTACCAAGAAGCTAAATCTGGTGGTGGTCTTATAGTCAAGCATATGAATTAATGAGATGAACTAATTTTTTATTGTTTTTGCTCTAACATATGAATCAATGAAATCGGAAACCTTAAAAAGATCTCTGAAAAATTCTAAAACATTATAGTTGTATATGTATCTAGACTATATGATATTTAGGAAAACAAAGACCTTATCATTTGAAGACTAACTTTGAATGAAAAGCATCACTATTGTTTTTGCTTAGCAGCCAGGGTCGACCGTCAAATTTACAGCCTTCATACACTCTGTAGAGCTGGGTTCCCACAGGCTAGCAAGGACCGCTGCAGAATTTAAAGAAGTAGACCCACTAAATATCCGAGTCAGCCTATAAATATCCCACTGAACATATAGGATTTTAACAAGAATACGCCTATATTAACAAGAATACGCCTATATGAACATTATTCTTAAAGAGCCTTTCTTTGGCCTATCCTCTTTATTTTTTGTGGGTCCGAATTACATATTCTACCTGTTGTCCTTTTCCTTACACAACCTACAAAACTTCTTTTAATATTCCATTGTCACACCAGTTTGGATTATAGTTCAAATTGTCGTCTTGTCCTTTCTGATATGTTCCCTATTAAGCTAGTGATTGATATATGTTGTTGTCAATCTGAATTTCCATCAGACTTGTAATTAGTCCAGTCCAGACCTTCAGTCCTTCAGTCACTTTTTGCCTTACAAATTCCCTTCTTTTGGGCTGTTTATGCATCAAAGGATTTGTCACTTATGATCTGATTTGCGTAGATTTTCTTTTGCTCAGGCCTCGAATTCTCGTCTGTAGAGGTTATTTTAATGTAGAAAGAGAATCACATTCTTAGGGGCCAAACCGGCCTCATCAATCATTCTCGCCACAGTAGAGAATGGACCTTATGAGCCTGTAATGTGTTTTGTTTCCCTATTGCTTATTCCCCATTTTTGAATGGAAAAGGTGAGGAGTCGAGATATAGGCATCAACATGGCTGGAATTTAGAGGAAATGAGAGAAAATTCTTTGGCCTTTTTCAAAATTTTCTTTTTCTTATAGCAGCAGTTTTGACTTGTTTTATTTCTGTTTCTTTGCATTTCGCTTTGTTGTTAGAAGAACACGCTTTATGCAAGCCCCAACAAATGATTGGATTCGAGCCCTCACAAAGATCAAGCAATTGTTGGAAATAGAGACACATTGTTAAGCTTGAAAGGAAAGGAATCTGTTCTTGAATTGTTGGCTCTCGTGGGTTCTCACTTATTGTGACTAATGTAAGCTAGGGGAGAGGATCTAATACTTGAAGGGGTTTCAATGGTTGTGATAGGAGTTGTTGACTTATACCTACACTTACTAACTTAACGTCCAATTTTATTGACAACATTACACCAATACTTGTGACTTTACAGTTGTTAGTACAATGATGATTACCCATAATTGAATGAAATGTATCTTTAGTTGTAAAAAGTAACCAATGATGTGATGTCACATAGCTATGCAAGTATGGTTACCTTTTTTCTGCAACCATTGGTCGCACTTTTTATTTATGCTATTTTGGACAACTTGGAAAAAAACATGCTGATATGGCATCATAATTAATGACATGAACTTGAAATCTTAGTTATAAGTAGACGACTTGAAAAGTAAGCTACTACAAAAAATTGAGTAATTTGAAATTTCCACATAGAATTTTGATAAGCGCAAAGTTCGAGTATTCAAGTATTAGGCCATGTCTCTTATGTATTTTTTTTTTCTATTTCTTATTTCTTTCTCATTAGAGAGTTATTGTGAACAACTACTCAATATTCTTTTATTATCCATTGTTACTCTTATCATTGATTGCCTCATGTTATTGTTAGTCATTATCTTACTGATTCACTCTCTCTTGAGCTTTGTTCACTATAAAGGCAAGTTACGATTTCAATAAAGTCATGTATAGATGTAAGAATATGTCATTCCTAGTTTCATTATGATTGAACATGTCCAATTTCTTGATAGAATTGGTTGTTCTAATGCTACGAAGTGTCAATATATTGTATTTATATGTAATGGGCAATTGTGCTACAATGGTTAGTCAATTAATTAAAAATAAAATATGATTATATTAATTCTTAACAATGTTACTAACGTAACTAAAGAATTAAAAATTAAGATTAAATATTGAAATGTCAAAAAAAAGTGAAATGTGTAGCAGAATAAATTAAATTTAAAAAGAAACAAAAAATTTGTGTGTGTGTGTAATTTTTGAGAATAGAGCTAAGTTTTAGTTGTTAAAGCTTATTTTATAAATTATTATATTTATGTGTCACACTTATCACAAGATAAGCGATGATGTTGTGCGGCTTCTCCACTAGTCATCATTGTCATCCCAAGGTCTAGCAAGTTCCTTCTACCCCCAATCTCCACTCATTGAGGCTAAGTGATGTGGGTTGTCCTGTAATATCTTGTTAGATTTACTCTTCTTAGTATGAGAATTATAATAGTCTCATTGATAAAACAATTCATGCTCCTCCTCTTGGCTCTTCACCTTCTTACATTTATCCTTTGAGTTTAGAAGACATTTTCAAACCTGACATGATGGATTTTGATTTTCAAAACCGACATGATGCATTTTATATGGAGCTTATGTGGCTTATTTTTAGGCGTCTTACTTTTGGGGCTTTCTGTTGGTCCTTGTATATTTTAGTAATTTTGTGGTGTTGGTTTCAGGTCTCCTTTCTTGTGAAACTTATCCTTTTGGCCTTCATGACTATGGAGCAAACTTTGTAGTTAAGCACACTCAAGCTGAAGTAGTTCTATGACAGGGGTCCTCCTAGGAAGTCTCGGTGCTTCACCTTTGTTAGCATCACCTAGATCCAATGAGTGCCAAGTGTTCCATTTATTCTCATTAGAGATGGATTCATGTGTGAATCACTACTCATGATACATGGGTCAATGAGTTTGACCCAAAAACTACATAGTTAAATCCTGATAGCAATATCACAATTTGACTTGCTGTGGAAAAATCTCCTACTTATCGATTGATGACCTTAAGGGGCTTTCTAATGAATGCTTCATAGGCACACTGCTTGGTGAAGGTTTTGCAAATGGAGTTGCAAGCACAATAGGTTTAACCATGGAGGGAACTATGTAGTTAAGTGCACTCAAGTTGGAGTAGTACTGGGATGGGTGACCTCCCAAGAAGTCACGGTGCTTCACCTCCGTGAGCATCACCTAGATCCAATGAGTGCCAAGTGTTCCATTTATTCTCATGAGAGATGGATTCATGTGTGAATCACTACTCATGATATATGAGTCAATGAGTTTGACCCAAAAACTACATAGTTAAATCCTGATAGCAATATCATAATTTGACTTGCTATGGAAAAATATCTCCTGCTTATCAATTGATGAGCTTAAGAGGCTTTCTAATGAATGGTTCATAGGTACAACACTTTGTGAAGGTTTTGCAAATGGGGTTGCAAGCAAAGTGGGTTTAAACATGGAGGGAACTCTGTATTTAAGTGCACTCGAGCTGGAGTAGTACTGGGATGGGTGACCTCCCAGACTGATCGCAATATCACAATACTAAGTATTATGTAATGGGTCAAAGTCATTATGGTTTTGGCTTTATTAAAATAATCTAGTATATCTTTACTAATTATATATTTTTTATTTATTTTAGTTTTCAAAAATATTATTAGTGTACAACTAAGTTGAGTCTTCATATATATATATAGTATTTTTATTGTTATATGTAAATGAGTTAATGACAATTTCTTTGTGTAATTTTTTAGAATTGGTTGATTAAAAAAATTATATTTATGTCAAGAGGTGTATATAATAGGAGCACAAATTATTAGAATGAGAATATGCTAAGAAATGTGTAATGTAATAAAAAAAAAAAAAAATACAATCAAATTATAACAAAAAGTGTTAAATGTCATTCGCAAAAAAATTAAAATAAATTGTCAAATATAAAATAAATAAACTAAGAATGCGAATGGAAGGAACAACAACCACCAAAATAATCAAAGGAAGATATTTGATTTTCATTATTATGTTGTGTTTATATTTAGATTTATATGTTATCTTTTGTATTTAGATTTAGACTTGAATTTTATGTTGTATTTTAAATTTGTTGATCTAAATAGTTTGATTAATATAGATATTTTAATATTAAAAAAGTTTGTTTTGATGTTATAATTTTAATATAGCGATTTCATTTAAATGGTTTATTTTAATGCACTAGTTTAATGTAGGTGTCTTAATGTAATTATTTTGATTTAAATAGTTTGTTATAATGTATGCATTTTAATATAAGTATTTTAAATTTAATTAGTTTGTTGTAATGTAGGTATTCTAAATTACTTAAATATGGAGGGTAATGCTAGCATATGAATATGTGTGTGTGTGTGTGTGTGTGTGTGTGTACATATATATCTATATACGTATATGTATGTATGTATGTATATATACGCTAGACTTTGATTGATTATCGATTAAAATTATTTAAATAACTATTGAAATCACTATATATAATTAAAATGTCTTTATTATTCTAAATAATATAAATATTATTTTTTGAAAAATAAATCATTAATTTAAAAAAAATTCAAATCACTATAAATCATTATGTATGTATGTATGTATCTATGTATGTATATATATGTGTGTGTGTGTGTGTGTGTGTGTGTGTGTGTGTGTGTGTGTGTGTGTGTGTGTGTATATGTATGTATATGTATATATATGTGTATATGTGTGTATATATATATATACGTATATTGATATATATGTATATAGATATGTATATAGATATGCACACACACACACACACATATATATATACATATACATATATACATATATATATATATGTATACATATACATATATAGATATGTATATATATACGTATATATATACATATGTATATATATGTATATATGTATATGTATATATATGTATATATGTATATGTATATATATATCTATATATATACGTATATATATATATGTATATACATATACATATATAGATATGTATACATATACATATATAGATATGTATATATATACGTATATATATACATATGTATATATATGTATATATGTATATGTATATATATGTATATATGTATATATATATCTATATATATACGTATATATATATATGTATATACATACATATATATACATATATATATATATATATATATACATATACATATATACATATGTATATATATATATACATATACATATATACATATGTATATATACATACACACACACACACACACACACACACACACACACACACACACACACACACACACACACACACACATACATACATAATGATTTATAGTGATTTGAATGTTTTCTTAAATTAATGATTTATTTTTCAAAAAATAATATTTATATTATTTAGAATAATAAAGACATTTTAATTATATATAGTGATTTCAATAGTTATTTAAATAATTTTAATCGATAATCAATTGAAGTCTAGCTTATTTATTATTTATTAATTATTATTATTATTATTATGTATTAAGTTCGAGTAGTCTCAAACGCAAGACCTCCCACATGAGAGACTCATCATTTACCATTGTGTTGTAGGCTCTTGCCTCATTATTATTATTATTTCTTAGATTAACGATTTATATCGATTTTCAATAGTTTCAGAGGTTTTTGTGTGATCATTATGAAAACTAACACTATTGCAGCCACTGATTATTAATCTCCTATCGCAAACGATTATTAAACTATTGAAAATAAATTCACAACTAATATCGAAAAATAACACAACTGCAACTTCACCAATAAAATATGAAAAAAAATTCACAACACAAAGAACACAATATTTTCTAACAAATTGTCCCTGGAAAAACCCCTAAGGGAAAACCAGTTCTGCAAATGGAAAATATATTAACTTCAATGAATCAAGAGATACAAAATTCCTTGCCTCTCACTGGTAGAATTCATACAACCTCCTAATTTCTCCTATTGATATTCCCCACTGCTATCCCCAATGCTAACACTACGCTCTTGCTAACACTGCAAGACTGTTTGCTATCACTGCAAAACCATTTGCTAACACTGCAAATGCTTCTACAACTTGTGTTCCTCTGTTCTGTTCTTTTTTTATGTTCACCAAATGCCTCACTTGACCCCCCTTTTATACTACCTAACCAAGAGGTTTCTAGTTGCTTCTTGATCAAGACAACCTAACCAAGAAGTTTCTAATTGCTTCTTGATAACAACCTAACCAAGAAGTTTCTGGTTGCTTCTCGATTAAAATAACCTAACCAATCGATTACTAGTTGCTTCTAGGAGTCAATTAACTAACAAATATTTGCTAATTAATCACATATGGATGAACAACTATCCAAGCTACCTAAAACTAACACTCCCTCTTAGTGAGGAAGATATTTTGCATGACACCCAACTTATCTTTGAAGCAGATAAATTTAGCCTTCCCCAATGCCTTAGTTAGAATGTTTGCTACATGCTCTTCTGTGGGTATGTAATGTAGCTAAACAACCCCCCATTGTATACAATCTCTAATGAAGTGATATTTGATATCGATATGTTTAGACCTATCATGAAACATTGGATTCTCAAATAACTTGATGCAACGCTGATTGTCATAGTGTATCATAGTAGTCTCAACCTTCTAACCAAACATAGGCTACTAACAACTTCTGAAGCCATATAGCTTCACATGTCGCCATGCTAGCTTCTATGTATTCTACTTCTACTGAACTCAAAGCCACAAATTTATGCTTCCTGCTAAACCAAGAACAACTCTTTTTCCCAAACTAAAACAACACCCTGAAGTGCTCCTTTTGTCCATTGTTACTTCCCACCCAATCTGCATTAGTATAGCCCATTAACCTGATACCTTCACCTCGAACATATTTGATCCCATATTCAATTGTACCATGCAAGTAGCACAACACATGCTTGGGTGTTGTCCAATGCATTGTCTTTTGTTCAACCATGAATTGACCAGGTGAGTTCACTACAAATGCAATATCTGGCTTGTTGTTGACCAAGTACATAAGTGAACCAATCAACTACCTATATAAAGTGGGATCTACATGCTTCTCCTTAGATGTATCTACCTTCCTCCAATTTGGTGTAGACATGGCTTTGCAATCCTCCATCCCAAATCTCTTCAAGATTTCAATACAATATTTCGCTTGACCAAGGAAAATCTCTCCAACTGTTTATCACACCTCCATGCCTAGAAAGCAGTGCATGAGTCCCAAATCCTTCATTTCAAACTCTTCTACAAGGTCCCTCTTGTAGTCTTCTATGATCCCTAGTGAATCTGTAAGAAACAAGTCATCCACATAAAGAATAAGAATGAGAGTCTCACCACCAACCACCAAGTAGTAGAGGTTAGCATCTGCTTCACTCTTTACAAAGCCCATTTCCTGCAAGTATGTGTCAATGTGCTCATACCATGCTCTAGGAGCCTTCTTGAGTCTGTATAATGCTCTCTTCAATTTGCACACGTGGGTCTCTTTGTTGTGCACTACAAAGCCTTTTGGTTGCTCCATGTATACCTCCTCCTTTAACTCACCATTAAGGAATGTTGTCTTGAAATCCATTTGATGGATCTGCCATCCCATCTGTGCTGCAAATGAGATCACAACTCATATATAAGTATACTTGGCCACTGGAGCAAATGTCTCTTCATAGTCTATTCCCTCCTTCTTAGAGAACCCCTTTGCCATGAACCTTTCCTTGTATTTCTCAATGCTACCATCTACAACATGCTTTATCTTATAGATCCAACATGATCCAACAACTGCCCTATCTATTGGTCTAGGAACTACCTCCCACACATCATTCTACATTATTGAGGAATACTCCTCAACCATAGCATCTCACCATACTTGATGCTCTGCAGCCTCTTGATAGCTGGAAGGCTCACTATCTACTAACTGACTAATTAATGCGACATAGTCATTGAACTTGGTTGGTTGTGTCCACTGTCTAGTACTCTTTCTAGGAGCTCCAACAAACTCCTAAGTATCCCTTAGTGTCTCTTGAACCTCACAATTTCCGCTACCAACTATAGAAGATGAAATATCAACCTATAAGTCTTCTAGATGCATTTCCTATTACATCTATTGCTCCATGCTCTATGAATCTTCACCACTTGAGCCTACACTTGTACTGGTAACTGTACTTGTGCTTTGTTGCCCTTGAGTAGGCTTTGGAGCTTCTGCTAGCTTTTCACTCTGATCATCTGCTGACAAATCTCTGAACTTTCTAAATGCCTTGTCCTCCATGAACTTAACATCACATATGACAGTATTTCTTTTGGTCCTAGGGATAAAAATCCTATATGCCTTTGAGGTTTCACTGTACCCAACAAAGTACCCTCTCTTTGTAGTCTTATCTAACTTGATATATGTATCACCTGGAATATGACAATATGCCAAACTCCCAAATATTCTGAAATGGCTAACATCAAACTTCTTCCCTATGAAAGCTTCCTCTAGTGTCATCCTCCCCAATACCTTATGTGGAACCCTATTTTGAATGTAGATTGTTGTACTACACACTTTTGCCCATAAGTAGAAGGGCATATCTTGGCCATGTAGCATAGCTCTTTCTACCTCTGACATAGAACAATTCTTCCTCTCAAAAACTCCATTTTGTTGTGGATGGTAAGGAACAATCCACTCTCTCTTGATTCCTTCCTTGGTATAAAACTCCTGGAAGTTATTTCCTTTGTACTCACCTCCATTGTCTGACTAAAGAACCTTTATCTTCCTTCCTATCAAGTTCTCCACTAGAGCTTTGAACTTTTGGAATTGACTAAAAACCACATCCTTGGTCTTCAAGAAGTATATACAGGTCTTCCTAGAGAAATCATCGATAAAAGTAACATAGTACTCATATCCTCTAATAGACTTTGTCGACATTGGTCCACATACATTTGAATGTACTATATCAAGAACACCTTCAAATCTACTGTCACTCCTTGAAAAAGATGCTTTCGCAAACTTCTCCAATACACATCCCTTATATAGATCATCATGCTTTATGCTCACCTCTAGAACACCTATCACCATCTGATGTAGCAATTTGAGTGCTCCATGATGAATATGGCCCACCATCCTATGCCATAGCTCTCCAAGATCTCTAGGATTACAATTGCTCATGAATGCCTTAGGAGTATCAAATTGCAACCTATAAAGGTGACCACTCCTAACTCCAATAGTTATGGGTGATTTCCAATCCTTGTGCTTAATCAACACATGTGTCCATTTAGAGAGTACATTATACCCCCTATCCTGAAGAATAGATATAGAAATAAAATTCATACCTAAGCCTAGCACATGCAACACATCATGAATTGGAATTATCTTTCCATTCTCCCTCTGAAACTAAACAATCCCTTTCCTAATTGGGTTGAGTTTGGACAAATTTCCCATAGAAATTTGGATATTGGTGTTCTCCTCCTTATAATTAGAGAAGTACTCTCTAACTCCTGTCATATGAAATGACACCCCACTATCTATATACCAGATAGTCTGTGAGGTTGATCTCACCATACAAGCTATAAGTGCAAACTCATCTTCTAGTCTATTGGAGAGTTCTTCAGCAATTGCTGAAGCTACCACCTACTTTTTTTCCTTCTTCCTTTCTGGAAAATTACTAACATAGTGAATATACTCGTGACATCCAAAGCACTTGACCTTAGAAAGGTCCTTCTTCTTCTTCTCACTTTGTGAATTCGATCCTTTGCTAGATCCCTTCTTTGTTTTCCCTTTCCCTACAAGGGCAATGTTCTCCTATTCCACCTCACTTTTCTAACTCTTGTTGACCCCATTAACAAGACTTAGTCTAAACTCCTCCTGAGTGAAATCAATCCATAGTTGATCCCAAATCGCTAAGCTATCTCATCCACTGACAACTTGAACAAAGACACTCCACTATTTAGAAAACCCATTTAGGGCTATTCTCACAAGTTCATCATCACTAGGATTATCTCCAATAGCTGCTAACTTATCCTTGAAAAGTAGCATTTTGGTACAAATTCAAAATGGCATCCCACATCTTCTTTGTCGTGTCTAGCTTTGAGATATGCAGAACAATATGATCCTTGACACAATCAAGGATAATCCTCCTCACCTTTGCATCATCATTCTTATATGTTGCAAGCTATGTCACATCTATTGGTACATGTACAACACTGGTAACATAATCCTTGATACCATTCTCTTGTAACAATAAAGAAATTATGGCCTTCCAGACACCATAATTTGAGGCACCATCCAATCTGCCCTGATCTCTCAAATCAGCTAAAGCCATCTCAAAGGATTAAAGAAATAATAATTCTGAAGAGATCACAATAGGTTATATAAAGCCTTAATTTCTTTCCTAGGGAAAAACTCTTCTACCCTTAACATTGCTTTGATACCATGTGATAATTAACAAAATTGCAGCCACTGATTATTAATATCCTATCATAAATGATTATTAAAATGCTGAAAATAAATTCATAGCTAATATCAAAAAATAACACAATTGCAACTTCACCAATAAAATACATAAATGAATTCACAACACAAAGAAAACAATATTTTTAGACAAATTGTCCCTAGAAAAACTCCTAAGGGAAAACCATTTATGTAGATGGAAAATATATTAACTTTAACAAATCAAGAGATACAAAATTTCTTGCCTCTCACTGGTAGAATTCAGAAAACCTCCTAATTTCTCCTATTGATATTCCCCACTGCCATCCCCAACGCTATCACTATGCTCTCACTAACACTATAGGACTATTTGCTATCACTACAAACTCATTTGCTAACACTGCAAATGCTTCTACAACTTGTGTTCCTCTATTATGTTCTTCTATTATGTTCACCAAATGCCTCCCATGACTCCCCTTTTATACTACCTAATCAAGAGGTTTCTAGTTGCTTCTTGATCAAGACAACCTAACCAAGAAGTTTCTAGTTGCTTCTCGATTAAAACAACCTAACCAATAGGTTACTAGTTGCTTCTAGGAGTCAATTAATTAACAAATATTTGCTAATTAATCACATATGGATGAACAGCTGTCTAAGCTACCTAGAACTAATGATCATATGTTATAATACATGTTGTTTTATGATTATATTTAATTGATAAATTGAAATGTTGGTTTTGTTGTAATTGTATTTAAGGAATATACAATGGAGGATATCATTGAAATGAAGGTTGAGGTGTGTTCCAATGAGGATGGGTTTTAGGGCACACAATTATTGATATAGTATAAAACATTGATGAGCCAAAATATTATGTTCAATATGAACATTTCATCACTAATAAATGGAATAGAGAGCCCTTCGTAAAGGAGATATATTTAGAATGTATTAAAGCCACTCCACCCCTCCTTCCTTTACCTTGTTATATATCAGTGGGATATAGGTTATCAATTGAGACAAGCATTCCCACAAATTATTGATATTAGTTTACTAGGTAAAGCTTTTGTTGTTGTTAAATGTGTTTCTTATAATGTGAACTAATATTTAATCTTATAGCCCATATATAATATCTATAAATAATATTGCTAAATTGTTCACAAATAATGTATTCTAAGTTTCTTTAAGGCATCTATTATGTTTGTTGGTGATCTCTATTAGTTACCTCTAGTGTTAGATTGTGGTGACTGATCAGGAAAGTACTGTACATACTTCATAAATAGTGGGGTTCGGGGCATCGCCCCGAAATTTTTTTTTTTTTTGGAAGTAGCCGACATGGTAGCCGACATATTATGGCCGACATATGGCCGACATGTTATAACCCTAAAGCGGTTTAATACTTGTATAAAATGGGCTTAGGGTTGGGTATTTTTTATATGTGGTGATACGAAATTGGTTCTTGCAGCGGTATTGAGCTGTAAGGGATTACGGATTGTAATCAGGTTGTAATCACTGGATTGTAATAAGATCAGACTTGTTGTTTGGTGGACGTAGCCCAGGGATTGGGTGAACCACGTTAAATCTTGGTGCCTTGTGTTCATTTCTGTGTGTTCTATTATTTTTGTTATTGGTTATATTTGCATGTAGTTTTTATTTCTGTCCGTGGTTTATCCTAACATCTAGTCAATGATAAAACAACATATGTTAGTCACATGTGGAGTTCCTATGGAAATAATTAAAAATAGTAGTTACATTCAATAAAATATTTTGATAACATGGCGAAAATATTAACCAACAAAGATTTTGTCAACTTCTGACAAATGTGATAGGTACATATCCAAAAATAGATGATTGGAACTTTCTTATGATGAGAACTCCTATAAGGTTAGATGTTTCTACCAATGAACAATTTGACAACACAATGCATTTTTTATTAACAACTAAAAATATTCATAACTGTAACAAGAGGATGTTGTTTTTTTTGAGTTATCCTATTCCACATAGTCTTGCAACTGAGGGGAGGGGGGTGTGAATCAATTATCCAACTATTAATATATTTATCAAGCTTATTAATCCTTAAACATGTGAACAATATAAACATCAACCATAAGAAGTGTAATGCCCCGCCCGAAGATCCTTGGAACAAGGATTCAATACAAGCCAAGATTTTTTTTTTACAAGTATGAATGCACATGATAACATCATAAAGGGATCATAAGGATCGCAATAGAAGACTTCACCACAATCCTAACAACCAACGAATCTGCAAATGTCGCTACCCAACTAACAAACACAAACATAGATCAACAATGACCATGCACGAGATGAAAGCTCGAAGTAACAACCACTCATCAACTAAACACCATGCTGGAAGGTAAATGTAGAATCCTAAAATTTGGCTAACTTTGAAATCCTAAAGTCCTAAAATTTGGCTAACTTTGAATTTCTAAGGCCCTGAAATTTCCTAGAATCTTTATCTTATCTCAGAGAAGTCTAAAACCTATACCAAAAGACTTGTTGCATATATTAAAATATATCTTAAGTATAAGGAATTTAATATATGTCAACTTATACCTAAACAATATATTTAAAATGCCTTAGAAAGACAGTTTTGAACTGGAAAGGTGTGAAATCCAACAAGGTGTCCAAAACCAACTTTCAAATCTTCCTATACCAAGCCTAACTACTCCTTATTTCTTGCACAAGGAAGTGCACTAGTCTCATGTTTTGTGTGAAACTTTGCATCATTGCATGCGAGAAAGTGCATTTCTATGCACAAGGATAAGCATTACTCTGCATGAGGATTCACAACAATTTGCATGAGGTTTTGTTTCTTTGCATAAGGAAGTACATTCTCACACAAGAAACTGTCCTTCCCATGTGAGAAAACACAACAACACAACAACAAGGCAAGATTAAAAAGATAAAAAACATGAAAACCTCGATACTAGGGAGTACCAGATTTACGTAGATCAAGGAAAAAACACTCAAGTGCACAAACAACAAGATGTCATGAAACAAGAAAGAGGAACATCTATCCATCTAAACCATAGCAGTAAAAGAACATACTAAAAGCAACATTGTAGTGTATAGAAGCAACATCGCAATGCACATAAATAACATCACAATAACTGAACAACCAAACTAAGTACACAGTTCCTCCCAATTGTTAATAGCATCATAAGACCATCATGGGTCCTAGATATTCCATCCCAAACCACTAACCTAAATCATTGGAGCTATCTTATGAGGACATCACTACTAAAACATGCTATAACATAAGAACAAGGAAATCTAACATGCTAAGACAATAAGTAGTAGATACACTAACAAAGCAATTCACATCATCTAATCATATGCTAAACATCATAATATAGGAATGCACCAAATAAACTAGCATCATCTAAACATGATATCCAAGCATTCTAATGAAAGCATAAATTACAAGAAAGCATACTCTGCAACCCAAACTATCAAGTACAAATATCCAACAACAGTCGCACTAGGACAATAGACCGTCTTTGTACATCGATCCCTAGTAGTGGTATAGGTAGCCATGCCTCCCGACCACATGAAACCTGTAGGTCCACTCCCACCAAGCTGATGGAGATAATGATCCAACCAAAAACACACATAAAGAAAATGACCATGGCTAACACTCAAACTAGATAGTATGATGACTGGAACCAAGAACATAGACAATGCATAAACTATAGGTCATGGTCAGACACTCAATGGCTATTAAGTAGGGGCTGACATCATGGAGAGTCACTTAGCATTGACAAGCCCAAGTTCAGATCACATGTGGAAACATTCTCAAGGTACTCCCTTGGAACCATCACACGAATGCAAACACTCACCCAAGGTACTCCCTTAAAGGCCAACACACATAACCTTTTTCATTATCTTAAGTTTTATTACCACTCACACATTTTATTTAATTATCACTTACTTAAAGCTCCCTCTGCCAACCTATGGTGCCATGATTTATAGGATGCAAGATAAAAGCCCCCTCCATATGCCACCCTACCTTACCTATGCTCATCCAATGATGAGTGCCAGTAGGCATGCATATTCCCAACCCAATCCAAATGATCATAACTTCTAGAAGTACCATGGAAGATCAGGCTTCACAAGTCACCTAATAAATGTATGTGCATGTACTCATGTGTGGTACACCACCATAATGAATATCATAACACAAGGACTGGATGAGAACACAAGAAAAAATATCACTCAACCGAAAACAAACTTGAGAGGACAGATTCTACATGACTCCCAAGAGAATAAAACCATACATCATGAAATCACTCAATTAGCCTCAATCTAGAAGTATGGATTCTACACGAATCCAAATGATGCAACAAGACCAAACATCATGAACTCACTCAACTGGCCTCAATCCAAGAGTATGGATTCTACACGAATAATAGTGTCCATGAAACAATAATAAAGGTCCAAAGAAACCATAACACCAAGTAAAAATAACTCAACCAAGTACAAAGTTGGGAGTATGGATGTGACATACATTCTAATGCAAACATGAAAGTGCAACAATGGTCTAACTAGCATCCTATAGATAATCCAAGTCCACAACCAACATCATGCCAAGAAAAATCGAGAAGATTGGGCAGCATGCAAACCAAGGGAAAAAAACCTCAAAACTCAAAAACTTTGAAATTAAAACCCATTTGGTCTTTGGGTACAAAAACCAAAAAAATTCAATAAAATCTGGGTTTGGAGTCTGTATGCAAAAATGGCTGGCATAATGGTGCAAAACCCCAAACCCTCAACCTGAAAAATAGGGAAATGCTCATACCTGCCCAACTGAGTAGAACTAGCATACAAAAACAGAGGGGAACACTAGTTCTCAACCTCCTAACAAACAACTACCAAAAAATATAAGCTGAAACAAAGTAGAAACAATAAAAAAGGGAGAGCCCTGTCTCATAGCCAAAAGGGAAAAATGAGAATCTAAACCATAAAATAAAAATCTCACAAAAGTAGCTGAAAATCATAGCAATACAACGTTTCCCCGACTTGGATCTAACAAGACCAAACTCACGATGATCCCATGATCGTAACTCCCACAACGAACAAAATAGTAAATCCTCATGAAGAGGATTTTGGGTTTTACTCTCAAACTTTCTAATTCAAAAGTGAAAAATGAGGAATTAAATTTCTCTTTCAATACTTATTCACTTTTTGGGTGAATAATTGATTAAGGAAAATAACCAACCAACCTAGTTAAACCTTGAATCGACCTAAATGAAAATAGGATATTCCTAGTAATAGAAATTCATCTATGGCAAAGCTACCAAAAATTATATTCAATAAAAATTAAAGCCCAAAAACCCAAAAATACATAAATTTCCTTAACAACTTTTGCAACAATGTGAACCTCTCAATGCACAGACACACTCACTAGTCTAATCACACAATGAAAAGGAGTTCAAATTTAATAATCACTGAAAAGATTAATTAAATAATTAAAATAAGGATATGTCAACCATATAGGGACTACATTGGTAAAATATGAATAGCTGAATCACTAACTCCATAGGCCACTGTTAGGGATATAAATCCTGCACACTAAACAATACGATCAAGTGCAATTTCATATAACAACATAGGAAAAGCAATAAATGTATTAAATACCTAATTTAACCATTTATTTAAGTATACTAAAATAATCCATTTACATCACTCACATTCACATAAAGAATAACAATGCAAGAATGAAGTAAATAACCATACCATTAAATCCATCACATAGCATAATCAGAGATATGTCCAAATATTTGATAACCGAATATCATCATAAAACATACTATCATCTCAAAATGGCATCATCATGCAATATGATCAACTAAACAACATAGTAGTCTAACATATATGATACCAAAATCAAAGTATAACATCTAACCCTTAGGTCATCTCAAACGTAAAACATAACATGAGTAACCAATATCTCTCAGATCAAAATATAACAAGTTAAATATTTGCAACAAAAAACCAATGAATAAAAAATGGACAATCCATTTCTAATTGTTTAAGAAATTAATAATGGTTGTTTAACAAGAACAAAAAGGCACTTAAAACACATAAGACAACATAGTCATAAACATGACTAACCACTGCTACAAGAACCTAGTCCAGTGTAGCATGATAATACTTCATAGTGCAATCTTTGCACACATCTTAGGGTAATCACGAAATAAAATCATGATACCACATCGATCCTCATAACCACTGGCACAAACCTCAGTGCATCATAAATCACATCATAATCTCATAAATCAACCATAAACATAGTCAAAGCAACTGATACAGTAACATAAATCCAATCACCTTAAGGGTGTAGACCACTCATGGTCCCAATCATGATGCCTTCTCAAGGAGAGATCAACAGGGTTGCATCCATCAGGATGACTTATAGAAGTCAAATGGGAGAGGTACTATAAGAAGATACACATACACAATAACATCTAATATGTTAACTAGGGAAACCCTTGATCATAGTGAGAACCTTGGTGGGGATGGTACCCACAAAATGATGTACAAATATAAAATTTCCTTGTAAGAGGATGGACTCTATTAGGAGCCATTGAAATACATTCAGTACATATCAATCCCTATTAGAAGACTTTGAATTCATGTTAGGATTTGTGCCACCCCTGTTAGGAGTTGTAGAAGGCATATGGACTCATTTTCCAAACAGCTTCAAGGGCAAGACCATCAAACTAACTGTCCAAATGATGTCTGTATTATTCCTTGCAAAATAATAGAAATGAATAATCTTAAACTCCTCTGTCCTCTTGACCAAACCAATCCTCTTCTAATCTCAATACCATATCTTTGAACATCACATCCAATTAATCCCTTGGATTGCTTACACACATTTACCAAATACTTTGCATATCACACTTGAGCATACACTTTCTTACATGTCACACTTCACCACAAGGAAAATAACCTTCCTTTATACCATATCCTAAAAATGATTCCTTGAGTCATCTTTGAGGCTTTTCTAAGTAATTATAATAGGACCTTATTAAAATATTATAAAACATTACATCTTTTCAAAATTAAAAATCATTGTTGGCTCACAGTCTTTACAACTTTTTACACGTGTGACCTCTGACCTTGCGAACTCACTAAAATCATCATCAAGTTGTCTAATATCACTTTCTAACTATGCTTATCACAATTCCATCCTTGTTAAGAGATACAACCCAAACATCAAAAACCACTTATCAAGTACTCTATTTACTCACTATCCTCTATAATTCTTGAATAACTTTTGCATGTCTTTGACTCTCTATTCACACACTTGTTTACCTCATTAGGACACAATGTAGAATATGTTACCAACCATGCATGACTTGATCATCAATATGGAATCCTTACCACCTCGTTCTCTATTTGCTACTCTGCTAGTCTTCATAGAAACAATACTATGTTAACATCAATGACAAACACAACCATGAATGCAACATGCCAATCATGCTATCCATCTATCCAATGCTTAGCATACTTCCCCAAGGGAATACCATTAGAATTCATGCTAAAAATCTCCCCCTTTGGCATTGATGGAAACATACATGAAAAACATCAAGTTCCAAGAATACCAAATCAAACTATGATGCTGTTGTTGCTGCTCTCTCCTTTTCAATTCCTCTTCATCAATCAAATATTCAATTTATAGGAACAACTCTCCATTCTAATTTACATGGATGGAAATCTGTAAGAATTTTCCCAAGGAAATAATTCAATGCCAAGATCAAGAAGCTCAGTAGATAGCACAAGAAAGATAGATACTGATCAAATGAGAATCTCAATAATAATAAAAAAGATAATGGATATTAGATAATTGGATGAATACATCATATAAGTGCCTTGTATATAAAGGCAATCAAGATGACTAGGAGTCAGCAAAGAGATAATCATAAAAACTAAGCACATGTCCACTAAGAGTGGATTATCCTCCATTGTGCATGAATGTACGTTGAAAAATGAGAGGATAAGAATACAAAGGTGTATCTCATAAAGAGATGTAGTAGACAACATGTGCTCAATTAGAGTGCAAACAACTGTGTTGTCTACATGATAACTCATGTGAGTATGCAAACTCCTAGGTGTCTACATGACAACTAATATTGACATGGATTGACCTAAGTAAACTTAAGTAAAATGTAAATAATAAATACTTACTTACACCAACACCCCCCCTTAAGTGCAACTTAGGGGAATGTACTTAAACTCACAAAAGTTAGATGAAAATGCATGATGGGTCCCAACTACTAGGCTATGTTAGGTACCCATGTACAAAATACAAAAAGAATGCAAGCTCTTATAAAGTGGAAAAAGAGAGAAAACCTCATGGGAAAAACCCTCCCCTCCCCCAAAAAGAGAGATAAAAATAAAAGATGCATGGATGGATGGAGTAATCAAGACCCCCCTATTACAACATACATCATGTATATACAATAGAGAAGTATAAGAACCACACAATCCTATAAGAGGAAAAGGTTCCCCCCACAAGAGAGAAGTAGAAGAAGAAGAAAGGATAAAAGGTAGTCCCCCCTTAATGTGGAATTCCTATCAGTGATAGTTGCTCCAAATTGAATGTAGAAGCTAATCCATGACTATTGAATAACGTTCCTCCCCTTAGGAAGAAACAATGTCATAGGTACAAATGAGATGCTTCCCCAATGTGCAGAAAGAATCCTCAAGATGAATGGTGTCTCTAAAAACTACTCAACTGTCCTTGTATCGATATTGACAATCACCCCTTCCAACATTATTGAAAAGAACAAGTTCAGATCTAGCAAGTATGGATGTATAATATATCCCAAAGAACCAACTATCTCCTCAAATGATAAAGAGAGCTCCTACAACTACTGTACATAAGGATCCACAATCATATCAACCTTGTAAGAATTTTCATGTAGAGAATGGTCAAGAGGGTCAGAGTGTTCCCTCACAACAATTGAAGAAGGATCATGTTCATCGAAGAGAAGATGTATATCATCAGTAATGTCCCCCATATCTGCTATGTAGGACTCCACAAATAAACCTATAATATCTATCAAGTAGTTATCCCTTGATGTTGGAACCAGAAGATAAGGTGTTCCCAATTGTACTAAATTACATGGACCTATCATTGTAGCAATGTAAGCATGTGGAATTTTCTCATGTTCTGACCTCGTCCTGCATCTGTTATAAGGACCCCCCACATCTGATCCTATTGAATCATTACCATTGTTGTCACTATTAGTTTCTACAATGTATGAAGCATGGAGAGGATTAGAGGATAAGCTAGGTGAACTTTCCTCAAAGTGAACATTCCTCTCTATGAATATCTCATGAGTCTCAATATACATAAGTCTATATGCCTCAAAAATTTCTTCATATCTAATGAAAGTATAAAGCCTTGGTGGTGGTGTCTTGCATTCCCTTGAAGATATGTGTGCCCATGTTGGACAACCAAATTTTTTGAAGTGTTTCACAATTGGTTTTCTTTTGCACCATGCCTCAAAAGGAGTCATTCCATCTAAGAAATAAGGAGGATATCTATTAAGGATGTGATTGGAACTACTTATAGCTTCTACCTCAAGTGATGGATCATGAGACTTAGCTTGAATCATAACACTTGCCATTGAATTAAGAGTTGTAATCCTCATTGCTGAAACACTTGTTTTTTGTGGACTAAATGGTATAAGATTATGAAGATCAATACCCTCAAATTCACAAAATTATCTAAGTCTTGAGTTCACATATCTACTTTCATTGTCCATACTAAGAACCTTGATGACTTTACTTGATTTTTTTCTCAACATGAACCTTGAAGGCTTGAAACTTATCAAACACTTCATTCTTGTGATCAAGAAAGTAGACCCATGTGTAGTTTGAAAATTCATCAATGAAAGTGAGGACATAGCGACCCTTGCTAACTAATGTCATTGAAAAAGGGCCTACTAGAATCATGTGAACCAACTCAAGAAAAATTGATGCTCTCCAAGACTTCCCTTTGTCAAACTTCTTTTCTAGATGCATATCCATTGAACAAGTGGAACATTCACCCTTAGAAAATTTGATTGCAGGTAGACCTTTGACCATATTTTTAGAGCTAAGTTGATGAAGATAGTGGAAGGAAAGATGTTCATACCACTCATGCCATAATTTACTTTGTGACTATAAATGTGTCAACAAGGCATGTGAAGGAGACTTAGGCACAAAGTGGGAGAAAGAATAAAGCCTTGTGTCATGATTAACTTTACCCACTGCAACCAAAGAATCATCCTTAAGATTTCACACCACTACTAATTTAGGAAAGAGCTCAACTTTATTTCCACCTCCATAGTGAATGATTTGGTAAATTGAAAGGAGATTAGTGCTAAGGTTAGGAACATAGAGAGCCTTTGAACTCTTCATTTTCCATCTCAACTTGTCCTTTCCCTTCAACTTCCACTTGTGTATCATTCCCTACAAAGATGTGAGGTACCTTAGACTACTTCAATAAGAAAAATGTCCTTTTGAAGAACCCATATGATGTGAGGCACCTATGACAAGAATCTATTTCCTTGAAGAACTTGAACTTGCCATAAGTGCTTGCCCTTTTCCCTTTGAAGTAGATGGATTTAAACCCTTGGAAGCATTTGGAACATTGATTTTGTTCTTCCAAAGAAAGTTTTCCAATTCATCTATTCTCTTAGTCTTGCAATGATTCTCATCATGATTTGGTTTCTTAAAATATGCTCAAAATAATTTATCCTTCTTGTTGTTGTTTCCCTTATTGTTGGAAGAAGAATTGCCTTGTTTTGAGGAGGAAGATTGTTGTGTCTCTAATTGTGATTTTGGCTTCCATTTCTTTTTCTTTTTGTTGGTGAAACTTTTGCCTCCTTGATTTGTTTGGTTCTCATTACTAGCCACCAATGTCTTAGACTTTGATGACTTAAGAATTCCTATATCTATCAACTTGGATTGTTCCAACATCAACACTTCTACAAATGCATCAAATGAAAGCTTAGTGAAGGAACTTCCCATGGTCAACTTGTGAGTGTTGTAACTCGAAACAAAAGATGCATACTATGATGGTAGCATCTTCAAGATGTGATGAATCAATCTATCATCCTTCATAGGATTACCACAATCCTTAAGTAGCGCTTTCAAGTCATTGGCTTTATTGACATAGTCTTCAATTGTGTCAAAATTCTTACGATCTAAGAGAAGTAGATCATCTTCAATTTGGAATCCCTTTTCCTCATCCAAATTACCATACAACCCTTCAAGTTTGTCCCAAGAACCCTTGGCATCCTTAAAGATGGAAATGTGGAAGAAGAGATCTCTATGAACACAACTCCTAATTATTCCTAAAGCATGGTTATCTTTAATTTTCCAATCAACTTGTGCATCAACATCAATGGGTTTTACAATTGTACCATCTACATATAGGTTTAAACCTTTTCCCATTAGTCTACTCCATCCAATATCTTTCCATGTAGTATAATTGTGTGAAGTTAAAAGTGGAGTTTCAGGTGAACCCATGATGCAAAAATTAAAAGAGCACAAGAGAGAAAGAGAGACACAAGAACACAAGACACCCCCCCACCCCACCCAAATTACTCAATCAAATAACCCCCCCAAAGATGATGCTTTTGGAACTTTATGTATGGTGCATGTACAATTGGCCACTTGTCAAAATAGACCAAAGTGGACTTCTAATTTTGATGGTTACAATAGAAAAGATGAAGCTATAGCAGATTCAAGTACCTAAGACACCAAATCTCTCAAGGATCTAAATTAATTACAAGTGCTAAAATAGGCCAAAAGATGACCAAATTCTAAAACTACTATGTATATTGAAACTTACTCCAAACTGATATCAGATTTGGAATAGACAAAAAAATGCACTTTTAAAAAAAATAGCACCTGAATATGTGGCCAGATGAGCCCAAATGAAGCCTTTAAAGTTGAAAAAAATTAGGATTTGTGATTTTTAGAGAACTTTAGGAGTAGGGATTGCAAACAACCTATAACAATGTGTAGATCATGAAATTCTACCCCAAAACCAAAAAGATTGCTTGAAAAAAGGAGTCCATATGGGGGAGATATCGCTAATTGAAAATAACCTCTGTAATTATTATTTTTGAATTGCTACCGTTGCACCTCCAAAAATCAAATGATTGTAGAATTCACCTTAGATGTCCAATTTTGATGAAACAAAAGTTGATTTAGGGGTTTTTTGATCTTCTAAATGTGATGCCAACATCTAATTTGCACCAGCAAGCTCCAATCTTGGCCTGCAAAAAAATATCTCCAATGGCTATGCAATGAAACTCCTATGGCTCTAATATCATGTAAGAATTTTCCTAAGGAAACAATTCAACACCAAGATCAAGAAGCTCAGTAGATAGCACAAGAGAGACAAATAGTGATCAAATGAGAATCTCAATAATGATCAAAATGATAATGGATATTAGATAGTTGGATGAATACATCATAGAAGTGCCTTGTATATAAAGGCAATCAAGATGACTAGGATTTAGGAAAGAGATAATCATAAAAAATAAGCACATGTCCACCAAAAGTGGATTGTCTTCCATTGTGCATGAATGTATGTTGAACAATGAGAGGATAAGAATACAAAGGTGTATCTCATAAAGAGATGTAGTAGACAACATGTGCTCAATTGGAGTGCAAACAACTATGTTGTCTACATGATAATTCAAGTAAATATGCAAAATTCTAGGTGTTTACATGACAACTAATATGAATATTATTAACCTAAGTAAACTTAAGTAAAGTGTAAATAGTAAATACTTATTTACACCAACAAAATCAATTGTTCACAACTTCTCCCCTATTGATATAAACACCAATGTTTCTCCCTATTGACATCAATCTACTCATGAATAATTCTCCCCCATACATACATGTTTCATGTACACACTCTCTCCCCCACTATGTCAGAGAGTTTTTAACTTATTCTCCATCTACAACACTTCTCCCCCATACATAGGAGATGTTTTTCATGTAATCTCTCCCCTGCTGACATCAATGAACAAGGCTTCATTATGTAAATCATCTTCTCCAAGTCTTCAACTAGCTCAAGTGTCCAAAGACACTATTCTATACTAACTACCAAGAGTCCTTGATGACTTTTCTCATCATAGATACTCCCCACAGAGGAAGCATCAAGATTCAGTCCAAATAAACAATAGTGAACTGTACTACTGGACTGATGCACTTTCTACATCACCTACTCAAAAGTAGGCAAGGGTATAACCACAAACTTACCTCACAAATATTCAAATGTATCCTTAGGCAAAGGCTTTGTAAAGATATATGGAATCTATGATTTTGTATTCACATACTCTAATATGATCTCATTCTCCATGAATTTCTCTCTCAAAACATGATGCTTAATGAATATTTATTTAGTCTTTGAATACAACACATGATTCTTAGACACACTTATTGTACTTCTATTATTGCAAGGTATGATAACAAGTTCTAAAAACTCTATCCCGCTGTCCTTCAACATCTACTTCATCCACATAATTTTTTTACAATTGTTTGTTGCTCCTATATACTTTGCTTCTAATGTACTTTGTGAGATACAATCATGTTTCTTGCTTGGGCAAGCAACCAATCTTCCCCAAGGAAAGATGCTCCATCGCTAGTGCTCTTTCTCACATCCATACTAGTTGCCCAATTTGCATAAGTATATGCACACAAAGTAAAATCACTTCATCTGTCATACCACAATCCAAAATTAGGTGTACCCTTCAAATATTTGAATATTCTCTTTTCTATTACATAATGTGCTTCTCTAGGATCTTATTGATATCTTGCTATGTCTATCCCAACTATATTTTCTGTATTTGGTCTGGTGTGACTTAGATATTGCAAACCTCTTATCATGGATATGTACTTATTCTTCTCAATTGTAAGTGTCTCATCTTTTCTTGATAATGTGTGACCAATTATCATAGGTGTACAAAAAAACTTACAACTCTCCAAGAAAAATATTTTCAACAAGTCTTTCAAATACTTAGTTTGTGATGGGAAAATACCATCACTGTTCTACACAACATGTAGACCCAAGAAGAATTTTATCTCACCAATCATACTCATCTCAAATTCATTCTTCATTTCATCAACAAGTTTATCACTTGCTTAATCATTACCTCCAAAGATTATATCCTCCACAAATATCACAATAATCAACAATCCAATTCAACTTCTTTCAAATACAAATCACTATATGTTGTACCTCTAGCAAATCCCAATTTTGCCAAACACTTGTCTAATCTTGCATACCAAGTTCTCAGTGCTTACTTTAGACCCTAAAATGCTTTCTTCTATATACATAACATGACCTTGTCTTTTGTCAAAGGAAATACTTCAAGTTGCTCAATGTAGATGTCTTCTTCAAGATCTCCATTCAGAAATGGTAACTTTACATCCATTTGATATACTTTGAACCTCTTAATTATTGCATAAGCCAAGAACATCCTTATTGCTTCAATTTTGGCAACAAGAGAAAATATCTCTTCATAATCTATACCTTCTTGTTGTGAATATCCTTTGCATACCAATCTTTCTTTATTCTTCACAACCTTACCTATTCATCTTGTTCATGTAAAACCATTTAGTTGGAATATAAAATTAGCATTATCGTTATCTCTCTTTATATAACACTTCCAAAAATTTTGAAATATTTACTAAGAGTACATGTCCAAACCATAATTCGTAGGGAATTTTGTTTGTACTTTTTATGATCTACACTTTGTTCATTGTGTATACTATTTTATTGAATTCTTCTCTCTAAAATGTCTTGGATACATAATTATCAAGCATCATGGCTCTCATTGCTTCTATTACATACCTATTCCTTATTTCAATAATCCCATTTTTTTTAGGGGTCTTAGGTGCTCATAGGTGTCTCTTGATGCCATTGACTTCACAAAAGGTGTTAAACTCTCCACCTCTATCTAATCTTAAATTTTTTATCGTTACTCTTGACTCATTCTCAACTTTGTTCCTAAAAAACGTAAACTTTTATAATGTCTCAAAATTTTCTTTAAGAAATGCTACCCACATCATTCTAGTGAAACCACCAACACAAATCATAAATTACCTTTCATCATAGAATCCTATTGTTTTGGTAGGACCACTCAAGTTTGTATGAAAAATCTCCAATTTTGTTGAGGTAGTGAACTTCTTTCTAGGAAAGGAAACTTTCTTTTGCTTAGCCATAATGCATTATTTTCACACAACACCAATAGGTTTCACAATTTTAGGTAAATCTCTGACAACAAATGTACTACTAGCCATCATAATATTATCAAAGTTTATATGAAAAAATATTCTATGACATAACCAACTATTATCCACATTTTCAACAAAACATGTAATCTCTATAGGGTTTAATTGAAATGTATTACCTTTGGATCTTGTACCAGTGACAATCAACTTACCATCTTTATCCTTGATAATGAATGTCTTCTTTGTGAATTGCAACTAATAACCTTTGTCAACCAACAATCCAACACTCAATAGGTTATGTTGTAATCCATCAAAAAAATAGACATCACTAGTCTTAGTCTTTCCATCAAGAGTGATAGATCCTATTCCTATGATATGACAAGCTACATTGTTACCAACTCTGACAATTCCTCCATCATGATGACTAAACTTAATAAACTTATTCATGTCTCCAGCCATATGGTGTGAACTAACACTATTCATAATCCAATCATATTTCTTTCCAACTTGCTAAACTAGGGTTTACTCTTCTCTAACTTCTTTTTTTATAATTTCCTTTTCTATAGCTACAAATCCTAACTCATCATCACTTTCACTCTGAACTCTTTCTTTAGACTCATCATCTTCATTTGCATACAAATAATTTCTAGGCTTTCTAGACTTGAAATTCTTTTTATACTTTTTCTCTATTTTAAGACACCTAGAAGCATAATGACCAAATTCATTGAAAGTCCAACATTTCAATATTCTCTAACTGTTTGGCTCTCTTCTTACAAGTAGGGAAATTCCCCCTTAAATTGTTCTATCCTCCTCAAATCTAGATCTATTGCTGCTAGCATAGTCTCGACCAGTGCTTGCACTTCTTGATAAAGAAGGGTTAAAAATTAATGGACTAAAAGTTGTCTCCAATTTGGGTTTGTCTCTAAATTTATTCAATATTTCTTCTATTGCTTCCAATATTTCAAGTAGAGCCTCTCTAGTAAACTTCTCAGTGTAAGGTATCACTAGCTCAATCATTTACACTATTTGTTTGAAAGGTTGGGTCAAAGTTTTCAAGATTTTCTAGATAATCTCATTTTTAATTTTAGATCCATTAAAAGACTTAATTCCTAGAATAATTTATGATATTCTATCAATATAGCTTCTTATAGATTCATCTTCCATCATTCAAACATCTTGAAACAAACATATCCAATTCTACAGTCCGATTCTTTTAGCACATGCATCACCTTCAAATGTAGTTTCTAAAGCGTTCCAAATTGTATGAGATTTTTCTAAGGATTTTACTTTTCTTTATTATTTCTTAGGAAGAGATAACAATAATGCTTCTTTAGCAAGCATATTTCACATAAATAAATCTCTTTTGACTTCACTGCAATCCTCAAGTTTTCTTTCTTCCACAATCTTCTTCCCATATCTTCTCATTAACCAATACCTTGGACCCATACATAGAAAATGAGTCTTCATCTTCTCTTTCCACCTATCATAGTTAACTCCATCAAATTTAGGACTTTATTCTTTGAAGTGACCCACCATTGATCTCCTTAAGATGTTAAGCTTTTTATTCAAGGACCTGATGCTCTAATACCAATTGTTAAAAAGTAAAGTCCACCAAGTTAATTGAGGGGGGCAGGGTGACTACATTATCCAACTATTAAAACATTTATCATCCTTATTAATCCTTTACCATGCAAACAATATAACCAAAAACCAAAAGAAGATACACATACACAATAACACCAAACATGTTAACTAGGGAAACCCTTGATCAGAGGGAAAAACCTAGTGGGGATGGTAACCACAAAATGATGTGCTAATATAAAGTTCCTTGTAAGAGGATGGACTCTATTAGGAACCAATGAAATAAATTCAATACATATTAGTCATTCTTAGGAGACTTTGAAGCCCTGTTAGGAGATTCCAATGCTGTTAGGAGTTGTAGAAGGCATATGGACCCACTATCCAAACAACTTCAAGAGAAAGACCACTAAACTCACTGCCCAACTAATCTATGTATTATTACATGTAGAATAATACAAATGAATAATCTCAAACTTCTCTTTCCTCTTGATTGGACCAATCCTATTTTGATCTCAATACCAAATCTTTGAACTTCGCATCCAATTAATCCCTTGGATCACTTACACGCATTTACCAAATACTTCGCATATCGCATAACACTTCACCACAAGGAAAATAACCTTCATTTATACCATATGCACAAAATAATTCCTTTATTTTTCCTTTAGGCTTCCCCAATTAATTATAATAGGACCTCTTAAGATATTAGAAAACATTACATCTTTTCACAATTACAAATCACTATCGACTCATAGTCATTACAAAATTTTACACGTGCAATCTCTAACCTTGTGCACTCACTAAAATCATCATTAGGTTGTCTAGTATCATTATCTAACTAAACTTATCACTATTCTATCCCTATTAAGAGATATAATCCAAACATCAAAAACCACTTATGAGGTAATATGTCTACTCATTGTCCTCTATAATTCTTGAATAACTTTCACACGTCTTTGACTCTTTGTTCTCGCACTTGTCCACCTCATCGAAATACCATGTAGAATAATTTCCCAACTACACATGATTTGATCATCAATATGAAATCCATGCGACCTCATTCTATGTTTGCTATTATGTCAGTCTTCATAGAAGAAATACTATGTTGACATCCATGGAAAACATAATCATGAATGCAACATTTCAATCATGCTATCCATCTATCCAATCCTTAGGATACCCCCCAAAGGGATACCATCAACATTCATGCTAACAATTTCCACCAATGAACAATTTGAAAAGATAATGCATTTTTTCTTAAAAAATAAAAATGTTCATAACCATAACATGAGGATGTTGTGTTCTTTGAGATATCATATTCCACATAATCTTGCAACTAAGTCAAGGAATGGTAATTTAGTTAAAGATATCTCATGCTATAAAATTGAATTAGAGTTATTATTTAGTAAGGATTCAAGGATGATTTTGATTACAAATATTTGGATAGAAACTGATCTTTTCAATGGAGCATTGGGATATATCCATAATATTGTATGTAAACCAACATATGTCATAGTTGAGTTTGATAATTATTTTGAAATATCCGTTTGAACCACCATCCAAAATTATTTCCAATAACACCCTTATAGAGGGGCACAAACCTTCCAATTACCATTAAAGATGACATGGGCATTGACAATTTATAAATCTCAAGGACCAACTCTTACAAACGTCATAGTTGATATAGGCCCAAACGAGAGATATGTTGATCCTAAGGTGTGTTGTCTATTAGTGTCAAACACTTATTCATATGGAAAAATTGGTTGGTCATCAGTGTGAATGATCTATCCTACTAAGGCTAAGATATGCATATAGATCTGTTCATATTTTAGTTAAGTTGAGCGATTGTTATTGTAAAGTAAGTCTATAGTTGTCAAGTACTCCTATACATTCCAAGAGAGACAAAAGATAGTATAGCTAGAGCTATACAGATTTAGTTCATGCTGATTCATACAGTATGAGCTGAGAATATAGAAGTTGAGGGACAATGTGAATATTTGTTATCACTGAGCATTAGAGTGTTGATCACTTACTTTCATGTTTATGTATGTAATTAGCTATTAGATCTAATACATCACTACAATTTATGTTTATGTGATTTACGATATTATTGAGATAAGGGTTAAAGGTGAGGTTATCAGTTTGCTATTTTTTTTAAAGGAGTAAGGTTTTATAGATCTTGATTTAGCCCCCTCTCAATATCTAACTTTCCCAATAGACTTCCAACAATTGGTATCAAAGCATAGTTCTCTTAGCAAAAGTCTAACCACTTGAGAGTCAATATTGGAGATGGAGGTTTACAAGTTGGGAAAGATCATTAAAAATTAGAAGCTCAATATGCAACTTGTACTACAATAGCTTAAGGCAACAAAAGAGGAAATTAATAAATCCTTAAAGAGAAGGAAGGACACAATAATCCTACAAAATGATACACAATATCAGGAGGAAGACACTGAAGCTCTACTTGATGATGCAAATTCTAGTGAAAGTGATGAAATAATAGAAGATCTCCTAGAGAGGAACAATACATTGAATGATGAGTTAAGAGGACTGAAGAGAGAGCATGAAATCCAATCAGTAAGACTATGTGAAGTGGCTGAACAAAAAAATAAAGATGAGGAAGACAAGACAATGGCTAACTAAGATAAAAGGCAAATGTCCACAAGACTTGATGAAAGCATATTTGATGTACAAAAACTCATACACCAAAAATTTGATATGCTCAATCAAATGCTAAGTGTAAATCAAGAGCTTAATAGGAAAGATGTGGAGATTACAAATCTGAAATTTGAGAATGAGCGCCTAAAGAAAGAGTTGAATCTGAAGAGGAATTCATTGAAAGGTTGAATAAACCTAAAGAAGCTGTGAGATACTATTAAGAGCTGATGAGATCACAAAGAAGACCTCATACCACATCTAGTCTAGGCTATGTTGAGCACCTATCATCTACTAAGGAAGGTGAATCATCAAAAAGTGGAGAATAGAGGAATGTAAAGCCAAAGAACAATAAACCTACATGTTATCATTGTGGAAAAAAGGGTCATACAAAAATGTTTGCAAAAGCAAGATTGGTAAGAAAAACCTTAATCCCAAATTCAATGGATATTGTTTTAATTGTAAGAAGAAAGTACATCAAGCACATGAATGTAGATCAAAAGTCAACAATACACCATTTGCACCTAGATTTGAAGGATATTGCTTTAATTATTAAAAGTATGGACATAGAGCAAAAGAATGCAAATCAAAGGCAAAACTTAACTAGACAAACAAGAAGCAAGGAAACTCTTATGATTGGGATTAAAACACATGGTACAAATTTCATTTGTGTGGTGATATAGGTCATATTGTAGAAAATTGTATTAGGACACATTTCAGAGGGAAATCCACGAGTTGGATTAATGATAGTATAGTTTGCTATAGTTGTCATATGATTAGACATTTGAGCAAAAACTATAGGACTCAAGCACCAACACTGAAAAATGAACAAAACAAAGGTAAATACACTGTTGATGTAGAATAGACAAGAAACTAGATGCATAAAACTTGGAAGAATGAAGAAGTATGCAGGAGTGGAACTAGTGAAGCCAAAATCACCCAATACAATGGATCAGGTGATCACACTACTACAAACTAAGAATATAAGGTATGTGAAGAATTATATTTCAAATGGTTTATCATGCATCAATTCCTAACATGTGATGTAGTGAAGTCCATAGCTACATTAGATGAGATGCATTAGGATAGTGCTGAGCTAAAGTGTAAATTGAGTAAAAAGCACATATACCAAGCTAGAGCATAGTTGATGTCAATAATGTCTATTATGAATGAGTCACAATATATACCAAGTTATGATTAAGAATGGGAATATAGTTGCAATTGAGTTGGTGTCATGACTGAGCCAATGAAAAGAAGTATGAAGGCCAAGTTATCTTATGTGAGCTGAGACAACTATCATGCATTTTGAATCTACCCACTAAAAGTGCAAAATATTAATAGAGAAGCTATTTAAAAATTTTGAAGGTATTTAGTCAATTTGGAATTCATTTCTACATTCACCTAGTGATTGAGAACTTGCAGAGTGATGTCAAGGTGAGTCTAGAGCAATTTGTGTGAATTTCAAAACATTGTAGTGTGTGTCATTGGTGAAATTGAGTAAGTGTGCAAAGTCCCTTTGAATCAAATTTGATTATCTTGTTAAATTTTTCAAAGTTAAAAACCATAGTTTGGAATGGCATCATCTATATCTATAAATAGGAAGGAGACATTGAAGGACAATAATGTGTAGATTGTGCATAATGACGCATGCCCTCTATCAAAATTCATACTTATCCATATATCATGATGACTGGAGATGCATCTAGGGTATTGTCACTGATTCCACCCCATGTCATTATGGTGCACAATGGAAGATAATGTTACATATGTAAGATTGGTGAAATTGGTGATTTTGACCTAAGGAATGCATATAAGAAACTATGTGAGAATGGAGTTTTGAAGGATGAAAATAGAGTAGCTTCCAAGAAAGGGCAAACTCTTTCCCTAGATTTTCCCAAAGTATTTAAGGTGGATTGGATTAAGATAATTTTGAGAATTTTACATGACATGAAATTGTGGTAAGAGAATAGACCAGTCAAGATTACCAAAACAATCATACATCAGGTAACTAGTTACCTTACCCTCGACCAAGTGAAGATCATTCGATACTAATCTAAGAACACAATTAAAGAACTTACAGAGGAGAAGTGGGATGGATGAAGAATTTTTATTAATGCAATTGATGATCTAGTCATGGAGTTTATAGTTTAAGTGATTGCACATAAATTATATCAGTCAAGTTGACTAAATGTGGGAAATACAAGAGGAGTAACTGAGAGGGGAAGAGTAAACCAGTTACCACTAAAATAAACCCCAAATCTCTTAGATGTTAGCAAAAAACATAAATAGTACTGTAAATACTATTGCTCTACAAACACACATGAATTTGGTTAATACTGATAATATGATGTAACTCGGTAACCACTAAAATAACAATATAACTCATAAAATGCTTAACATGCAAATATTAAGATATTTTCTATGATTAACCCTAATTAATTTAGTTTTATACACATGAAAGAAATAACATGAACACAAGTGACACTGAGATTTAGCGTGGAAACCCAATTTGGGAAAACCCACCAATTGTAACTAGTTATTGATTTTCACTATTCTGAAGTGAGCCCTATTAGGAGCCAACCTTATTAAAGGTTACAAAATACATTGTTAGTTGTGACCTTATTAGAGGATTTACTCACCCTATTAGGAGTGACCTTGTTAGAGGTCTTTAGACACTTCAATCTAGAAATTTCACCTTGTTAGAAGATTTACAAATAGATGTTAAGCCAACTCTATTAAAAGATTTAGATCACTACTACAATGGTTAGAGAGTAACAATGAGATGACCTAATTTTAGATGCAACTATATGATATAAGGTCAAGTTGAGGATTGAATGTGTGTAAGTGTATGGAAGAATAGAAGATGCTAAGAGGAAGAAAATTAGAAGGATAAGTAGAATATCCTTAAGGAGATGCAACGATACATTCAATTAGTCATCTTCTTAGTCGGCTAGAACCAACAAACAAATCCATTAGACTCAATATGCCAAAACAAGAAAATCCTTCATTAGCTAATCCTACTTAGTGGACACTAACTTAGAATTATTTTTCCCATGTTAACCAAGTGAACTCGATTAACATTGCATCTTCACAAAGTTCCTTTGGTAACTAAATGACCTCGATTAACACTAGTTCCATCCAAATTTCCTTTGTTACCTGAGTGAGCTCAATTAACACTTAACTTCTATGAACTTCTCTTTGATGCTTGAGTGAAATCGGTGGACATTGCCTTATAAACTTGGCACACACTAGAGTTCTTGGTAGACATAGGAAACAATTTCATCACCCAAGTGACCTTGGCATACATTGACTGGTAAAGATATGACATTTTATGTAACATCAAAGACAATACACAATTAACCAATAGTTTTCAACAATTTCCCTCTTTGGCATTGATGGCAACACAACATGTCATAATACAATGAAATTTTAGAGAAAAATAAAGTAAGGAAAATATCCTTAGTTTTATTTTGATTCTCATAATGAGAACTCCCTCTATTAGTGTAATCCCACTATCTTTAGTTTCTTCCTCTATCAGCAAGCTCTATCTTCAACATCTTTTTCTAATAGAAAAACACTCTCTTTGATATTAGTTTTGAATATTTCAGACCAAGTTCTTCCTCTCTATAAATTCTCCCTCTTTATAAAATTTCTATGAATATCACATCAAACTCTCCCTCTTTGATATCTTAAGTCAAAGACAATATTCAATAAATAGCAATGTACCTCATGTACTTATTCATATGCAATCTGCCCTTTTTAATGTTGCATCAACTTGACTGATCTTCAACATGCACTAGTTAATGCATCATTAAACTTCATTTAGTAAGCTTCAGAGAGGGGAATAACCCTTAACTTGCCTCTTCGATACAAAAATACATCCTTAGGGAATGGCTTAGTAAATATGTCTGCAATTTTTTCTTTAGTATTCACATATTCCAATCTTACCTCTTTATCCTACACCAATTCTCTTTAAAAAATGATATTTTATTGCAATGTGTTTGGTCTTGGTATACATCACATGATTCTTTGATATATTAATTGCACTGGTGTTATCACAAAAGATAACCATTGGATCCTTTTATTTCTACCTTCATACATGCCAATAGTTGCTTGAACTAAGCAACATTGGAACAATTAACTATAGCTGCAAAATGCTCTGCCTCTACTGTAGATTGAGAAATGCAATTCTACTTCTTACTTGTCTAAGACACTAGTCTTTTACTAAGAAAGAATGTTCCATCACCGGTGCTCTTCCTGTCATCAACACTTCCTATCCAATCAACATCTATGAAAGCCTTTAAATCTAAATTTCCTCCTTTCTTGTACCATAATCCATAGTCTTTAGTACCTTTTAGATACGCCATGATTCTCTTCATTGCCATCATATGATTTTCTTTAGGATTTGCTGAGTGATGCAAGGAAGAATGAAACAACTAGGGCCAAGGGCACACGTAGCTATCCAAACCACCTTGTATAGTTAACACAATAGAAGAAAACAACAGAGAACAACACCAACGGGAGAGAGAGAGAGAGAGAGAGAGAGAGAGAGAGAGAGAGAGAGAGAGAGAGAGAGAGAGAGAGAGAGAGAGAGAGAGAGAGAGAGCAAAATACTCTATTGATTCATCAAGTAATCAACATACATGCCTAGCTGTAAGGCCTTCTAGGTTATGGCCAAATATAAAATACAACTTCCAGATCCACAATCTCGCTTCAAATTCACATTTCCAAACACATATGCATTCCACCTTTGAAAACCCTCTCCCCTCTTCTTTAACCTAAGCCTAAGCACTTTATGTATACTTTCTAAAATGTCTTACAAAAGATTCGAGTAAATTACATAACAAAAAGGTCAACCCCAAACTGGTCAACACTCATCCCTAAAAAAGATCCTATCATCAAATTCATGATCAAACATAAATACACAAGTCAACTCCCAATAAGAAACAAAAAATAGACAACTTGGCTAAATAAGGAACCAAGCATCAACAAATAATAGACTCACTCGACACACATTGGATAACTCGGTGCACACTGGATAACTTGACATACACTACATAAATCAACATACATTGGATAACTCGGCACACACTAGATAACTCGACATCAATTGGAACTCGACAACAACTAGAAACTGGGGCTCGATAGTAATTGGAACTTGATAGCAATTGGCACTCAAAAATAACTAGATCTCAGCAACAACTAGCACAACAACTGGCAGAATGAACAAAAAGTGCAAGATTACAAGGAAACCTAGGATGCTCCTACATCATTGAGAATCTTGCCACCATAGCAACTGCTAATGCAATATCAGGCATTGTATTCACTACATATTGTAGTTTTCTAATCATTGATATGTATGTGGTCTGATCTACCTCTTTGGAATCATTATTTTAAGAAATTTTATGTCTAGTAAACATAGGTGTTCCAATTATTCTTGAGTCTTCCATTCCAAACTTCTTTAGTATCTCCTTGATATACTTGGATTGAGCAATGTAGATACCATCTTTCTTCTATTGAATTTGTAATCTAACAAATGATTTACCTCTCAAAACATGGACATCTCAAATTCTTTACTCATCTCTTCTAAAAAAGCTTTGCATAAATCATCATTTCCAGTTAATAATGTGTCATCCACAAAGATTTCTGCCAACACAATCTTTTTGTCTAGTCTTTCTTTGATGTATAGGATGTTGCTATCATTTTTTATTTGAAAACCAATATTTATCAAATAGTTATGAAGCCTTTCATACCAAGCTTTGGGAGCTTTCTTGAGTCAATACAATGTTTTGTGTAGTTTACAAGCCATATCCTTTTTTCTTCGATCTACAAAACCTTCTGGTTGTTCTATGTAAACTTCCTCTTTAAGAATTCCATTCAAGAATGTAGATTTCACTTAAAATCCTTTATGTACAACATAAGAAAGTAAAGTCCTAACAGCTTCTAATTTTGTAATAGGAGAAAAAGTTTCACCATAATCAATACCTTCTTGAGAATAACCTTTGCAAACTAACCTTGCTTTGTTTCTAAAAACTTCTCCATCTTCATTTAGCTTATTTATGTAAACCCACTTTGTCCCAATTAAATTTTTATCCTTGGGTCTAGGAACAAGAGTCTAGGTCTTATTCCTTTCTATCTATTCTATCTCTTTATTCATTGATTGAATCCAACTTTCATTATCCAAAGCATCTTTAACTGATCTAGGTTCAAATTCAGTAAGCCAACATGTATCTTTCAGCTTTTTTCTTGTCATTGTTTCATTTGACTTGTCTCTAATGATCTAATTAGGTGCATGGTGCCTTCTAACATATCTTAGTAAAAAAGGTACTTAGGATTTAGAACTTGTTCCACTCTCCTCACTATGATCTTCTGCATCATTCTCAGGTCCCACTATCTATGACTCAACTCATTTAGACTCAGTTTGCTCCAACAATAGCTCAGTAGCCTTTGATTGCGACTTGGGTCCTTCAGATAGCTTCTAGAGATTTTGGGGACTTAAGAGGTGAAGTCTGCTGACTTCCAATTAGATTTTTCAATGTATCAAGTTCATAGTAGATAAAATTTCTATAGTCCTCAGGTTCTTTGCTGCACTCTTCTTCACTCTTTTTTGCAAACTCATCAATTCTCACATGTGCACTTTCTAAGATCTTATGAGTGGATAAATTCAAACATTTATATGCTTTACTTTTGTAGGAATATCCTAAGAATATGCCTTCATCACCTTTGACAACAAATTTACCTTCCCTAGATTCTTTCAAGATATGACATTTGTTACAAAATATTTTCAAGTAACTTACATTAGGTTTGCAGCCATACCATAGTTCATAAGGAATTTGATTTGAGTCTTTCTTTGGTTGTACTTTGTTCAAGGTATGCACTACAGTACTAATTGCTTCCTTCTAGTATTTGATTACAACATTATTTTCTATCATTAAAGTTAGTGCACAATCCATGATGGATCTACTCCTTCTTTCAGCTATACCATTCTATTGTGGTGTACCAAGGGTTGATACTTGTCTTTTAATTCCTCTTTCAATTAAAAAATCATTGGAAATGAGTTCACCACCTCTATCTGACCTCAAACACTTCATCTTCTTTCCAGTTTCCTTCTTTACTCTTACCATATACCACTTAAATTTTGAAATGCTTTAGACTTATCTTTTAGATACATTACAATCATCATTCTAGAATAATAATCAATGAAAAGAATAAAGTACTTATCTCCACTATATCTCTCAATTCCAATAGGTCCACATAAGTTTGTATGAACTAGCTCTAAGAATTCATCAAAATGATAGGTCTTTCTTTTGAAACTTGTCTTGCCCATCTTACCAATTTGACAATTTTTGCATAGGCCCATATTAGGTTTCCTCAAACTAGGAATAGTCCAATTCTTTTATTTTTTCTTATCTTGATTAGGCTATAAAAGTTCACATGACATAGCCTTTTATGCCATAACTAGCTTTCTTCTACTTGAGCAATGAAACATGAATTTTCACTAAGATGTAGCTAGAATAAGTTACCTCTTGTTTGGTTACCAAACCCAACTAGATTCCCTTTTTCATCTAGTAGCTTGGCCTTCCCATTCATGAACTCTACCTTGACTATAATGTTATTCAACTGTGCCACACTCAGTAGATTATGCTTTAGTCCTTCAACCCAATAAGCATTATCACATGTAAGTTCATTGGTTAGTGAGATACAACCTTTTCCATTTATGCAACATGGTTCATAGTTGCCAAATCTTACACTTCCACCATCATATCATTCCAAATTTTCAAACATTGATTTATCACCAATCATATGATTTGAGCAACCACTATCAATAATCCATGTATCATTTTTGCTAACATGAAAAATAAGTGCCATTTTATCTTCTTCATCATAAAATTCATCTTTTACAACAATATAGACCATCTCACCATGATCACTACTATTTAAATATTTAGCCATAAAATAAGATTTCTTCCTTTGCCTATGTAGCCCTTGAAGTTCTTGAAATCCTTCTTGCCTTTGAACTTGTTGTGCTTCTTTTGATCATTGTCTTCTCTTTTTGGACACTTTGCAACAATGTGACCAACTTCTTCACAAGAAAAGAAAATTAAAGGTATTTTACTTACTTTCCTTTGCCTTTGGGATACCTTCTTGCAAGTAATGCTTCAATAGTTTCAATGTCACTATCAAAACTATCTTCTTCTTCACTTTCAAATTGTTTTCCTTTTGACCTTTTAGCTTTCTTCTTTGAGTGAAAATTTAGCTTCAAATGCAGAATCAAGATTGCTAGAACTAGGGACATAATTATCATAGTTATCTAGCTCAAATGTTGTCAATCTTCCAACTACTGCATCCAATGTTATATCATTCTTCAAATTAAATCTCATTGTTGATACCTTGATTGCATATATAGGAAGAAATGTTTTGAGAAACTCACTTACTACTGTCTCATCTTCAATATTTCCTCCTAAAGCTTTGATTGCACAAACATTGGCTTTGATTTTGTCATTGTACTTTGTAATGTTCTCATCTTCTCTTATCTTTATTTGATCAAATTTTTCTCTGAGACATTCAACTTTAGCTCTTCTTATATTATCATCTCCTTGATAGATGGCTTTCAACTTGATCCACATCTCATAAGTAGTTCCAGAGTCTTTGATTTCATCAAAATTGACATAGTTGAGAGATGAAGCAATATCAATCTTCATAATGTTATGACTCTTCTTCTCTGCAATTTCTTCAACAATCATAGTTCCAACAGGTATTACATATTTGGTGTCTATGTACTTGTTAGCCAAAATTGCCTCCCCTCAAAAAATTTAATTTAAATTCCTAAGGCCCACCCAACAATCACTCCCAATATTTGAATATTTAAATGCTACGCAAATATGAGATAAATAAATGAAATAAAACCTTATTGTATTTCCAAAATTTCCTAAGTTTATTTCTTGACCCTGGAACTTTTTGGACCATCAGATCTTGCATAGATCCATGGCAGGCAATTTCCCACATTATGAAATTGCTCAAACTTTAAACAATGCGGGCAAGCGCTTTTCTGCCATGTGGCATGTGGGTCTATTTTCTCTTTGTGATCCTTAGAAAAAGGAAAGCTATCAGCCAAGTTGGCATACAAAAGGCACTTCATTGGCCAAAGTACTCACACAAGTTGTTAGTGGACTACTTGTTTCCATCCACCATTAGATCGAAGATGATCGATGTCGAGTGCTTTCCTGCATTATGGAATTGCAAGATGTTTAAACAATGTAGGAATGTGCCTGATCACCACGCATACTTGTGGGTCCAAGTTCTTTAGTGGGTCATCTTTTGACTATGCTAACATGTTGGTGTTTTTTGGCATTTTGATTTGTCATCACTTTCTCACATTCTGTGTTTTGTTAAAGTTTCTAACAAATGCGGGAAAATGACTTTTTGCCATATTGAAATATGGTGTCAACTATTCTGAAGGATGCTAAGTAGTTTCTAGGTGGAAAATATGTATTACTTGCTTCATTCTGATTGGTCAAGGGTTTACATGTCTATAGAGGTGGATGTCAAGTGTTTAATTGGCCCAAAAATTTTAGAGCAAGCACAATAATAACTAAGGTCTTTTGTAGTTGTCAATCATTTGGTGATCGACAATCATCGCTTGCCTATATTATGGACTTGCTTGGAAATTAGGTAATGTAGGTAAGTGAAAAATGGCCACATGTCCCAATAGACCTAGTTAAGGAAACAACAATGTAGTCATGTTGCAGTTAGGTCATGGTTTCTTGGGCAACCATGGTTAGAGTTTTAAAGGATGACATAGTTATGATGGACTAGATGGTCAAACCATGAGGATCTTGTGAGGTGGTAGAAAGATAAAAGACTATTGGTCCATGTAGCTTATCCCAGTTGTAGAAATCAGTTGACCTATTGCCTTTTACTGATTTGTTAGGCCAACTATGGAAAAGAGATGGTTTTCTTACATGATCTAATCTTCATGATCGATTTCAACCACTCTAGAGCTATTACTATGCTAGAAATGATGCAAAGGCACTTTTCCCACTATTTGATCATCCATTTTGAGGAGTTTTAGCATTGATTGGTGTTGTTTCCATCACTTCAAGGTTTGCTCTAGTCAGAGTTTCCATGATTTTCATGTCTTTGCAAGTGTACCAAATCAAATCTACTAGTTGGATCATCTTAATGGTAGTAGTTGTGGAGTAACTTGAGTTAGAAATATCTTAGTTATGCTTGAGCTATAAAGGTAGATTTTGTAATTTTTGTAGGGGTTAATCTTTCTCTAATTATCTAGTATTGCTTCTATGCATACTAATATAATTTATCATGCCTTTAAGCCATTGTAATGCTCTACCTCTAATTATCCAAGTCTCTAGTTTTGCTTCTATGCATACTAATATGATTTATCATGCCTCTAAGCCATTGTAATCCTCTATCGAGTCTCTTTTAGCCATTAACACACTATGCATTCTCAAATTTGCATAATTGTATCTACTTTTGGCATTTGAATGATATTAAGTGAAGTCTCTTCCTATAGAACTCTTTTGTTGTCTAATCTACATGTGGTTGTTGAATCAAAAAAAGTCTGAATCTATATTCTTTGAGGTTATAATAGGTTAACTATGCATTTATGGGCAGAGATAAGGTCAAACACTATATTTTGGTGCATTACCTCTCAGGTTAGAATAGGTACATTTTCTTTCTATGCACTCCTTCTCTCTTTTCCCCTCCAAGAGTAGTTAGGTGTACCTTGATATTAAAGGAAGTCAACCTTCTCTGGAGACTCAACATCATAGTTAAAGTCTCACAACTTAGAGGTTGTTTCCATGTTTCACAAGGTTGTCCTTAGGTAAAAAATTTGGATGAGGGTGCAAAATTTTGTGACAATTTTACTTTAGGCCTAAATCTCTAGTGGTTTCCAAATGTAGTCTCATGCATTCCTTCCATGCTTTGAAGTTACCTTTGTTCAACTTAGGGATCTCCCTTCTGTAAGACATCTTGATCTTTAGCTTAGGTCCTTGAAATCTTCTCTACAAGCACCAAATGCTCTGATACCAATTCTTAGAAATATAAGAGGAGTAACTAAGAGGGGAGAATCGAATCAATTACCACCAAAATAAATCCCAGATCCCTTAGACGTTAGCACAAAACATAAACATTACTAAAAATATTGTTTCTTGGTAAACACGCAAGCATTTGGTTAATATTGATAATATGTTGTATGTTGGTAACCACTAAAATACCAACTGTAACTCGACAAATGCTTAACATGAAAATATTAAGATATTTTCAATGATTAATCTTAATTAACTTAGATGCATACACATGAAAAAAATAGCATGAACATAAGTGACACAAGGATTTAACATGGAAATCCAATTTGGGAAAAAACACCAATTGCAACTAGAAACTGATTTTCACACTTTTGAAGTGAGCCTTATTAGGAGCCAACCCTATTAAAGGTTACAAAATACACTATAAGGTGTGACCCTATTAGAGGATTTAATTACCATATTAGGAGTGGCCTTGTTAGAGGTCTTTAGTCACTTCAATCTAGAAATGCCACCTTGTTAGAGGATTTGCAAATAGTTATTAAGCCAACTCTATTAAGAGATTTAGATCACTGGTACAATGGTTAGAATGTAACAATGAGATGACCTAATTTCTTATGTAACTATATTGTTGATTTCATATCTCAATTCTGGCTCAAATAATTGATCCTTCCTAATTGAATGTATCTTTGTATCTCCTTAAGGATATTCTGCTTATCCTTCTAATTCACTTCCTCTTAGTATCTTCTATTCTTCCATACACTTACACACATTCAATCCTCAACTTGACCTTATATCATATCTATTGTCAAGTCGAATTGAACACAACTTAGAATAATTAATATTCATCTTCTTAGTTGGCTATAACCAACAAACAAATCCATTAGATTCAATATTCCAAAAGAAGAAAACCCTTAATTAGCTAACCCTTCTTGGTAGACACTAACTCAGAAATATTTTTTTTATTTTAACCAAGTGAACTAGGTTAACACTGCATCTTCACAAAGTTCCTTTGGAAACTAAGCGAGCTTGGTTAACACTAGTTCCATCCAACTTTCCTCTGATATTTGAGTGAGATAGATTAACAATCAACTTTTGTGAACTTCTCTTTGACACCTAAGTAAACTCAATAGACACTACCTTCTGAACTTGGCACACATTGGAATTCTCGATAGACATAGGAGACTATCTTCATTTCCCAAGTGAGCTTGACATACACTGATTGGTAAAGGTATGACATTTTGTGTAACATCAAAGACAATACACAACTAACCAATTGTTTTCAACAATAGTGTGCCTTTTGTAGTTGTAAATTTGGGATATAAAATAGTCAAGAAGGACCATAGCTATGACTTGGACAAGCTACAGTTGATTTATCTAACAAAAAATCTTGGAGCCACTAAGAAAGCAAAGATTACATCATATAAGTTTGGCTCACTCAGACTATGTATATTCTTTTATGTACATAACTCTCTTCCTACCTTTGGAGATATAGTATGAGATTAGGATAGAACCATAACCTAACATATTAATGGTTATAATGAGCAATTAGGTGAAAATTTTAAGACAATTTTGGATGGGTATTTTGATGAATTCAAAAGAAAAATGAAGAATACGATGATAATACCTAAGTGAATGATTGATCAATATTATGATCACATATGTTTCATGGTGGATACTAACTACACCTATGCTCAAGTAGTCATACTACGAGTGTCATGATTAAGGCCAAAGGAATATGAGGTTAATGTTGATGAGGTGTCTGCAATCATACCGACATTACTAGCAGAAGCAATTGACAAGAATGCCAAGCCATTTGACACATATGAGACTGCAAAGATAAAAATGATGATGTAGACAAAGGTTCCAAAGATGGATAATAAGAGAAAGAAAATGATCCAAGAACTAGAGGGTATGCTTGGAGAATACCCTTTGCAAATTACTAAAGGAAAAAGGGAAGACCACAATAGTGATGGTGATGATGAAGAAGAAGATGAACCTAAAGGTAAAAAGCTAATGGTTGTTGAGCCTTTGGCACCAAAATGTAAAAAGATTGTGATTATAGATTCTAAGGTGAAAAGGAGTCTAAATAAAGTCGTTACACCACATAAATCTACACCACAAAGAAGAGTAACTAGGCAAGGATCCAAGGAAGCAACCCTTGTAGTCTTTGAGCCAAAGAAAGGGACAGTGAAAATAACAAGACCAACAAAGGGAAAGAAAAGGTTATCAGAGGCCAAGAAGACTGAGAAAGGTTAGAATAAGAGGTTGAGGAGGAAAATTATTGTAAAACATGATGAAGAGGAGGATGATGAAGTTGAGAGGATTGAATTAGATGATCTAAGTAAATTTTAGATAATTCCTAGGCAAGCTCCTTAGAATATTGAAAAATTATGTGTGAATATTAGAGGGCAATAGGGTTAACAATATCTAAACATATAAAGTATGATACCCTAGATAGAGGTGATAAGGAAAAAGTTGAACATTTATTTTGGATATGATGGTCAATTTTAAATATACACCTATAGAACTAGGTAAGGAATTACCATAGGAATTATATAATAAAATTGATTCAAAGTGGAAATGAGCATTAACTATAGAAATAAAAATAAGGGAAACAACCTTAGCCCAAAATATGCCTAATTTAGGAAAAACTCATATGTCTATACCCTTGAGATATTTTGAAAAGAAATTTGTGCCTAAGACAAGGGCTTGTAAAATTTTGAGAAATAGAATTGGAGATGTAGTACAGGAGAGAAAACTTATGTGGAAGAAAGCCTTTGGGATAATGCCAACCCCAGTGGAAGAGGAAGATAAAGAAGATGAAAGAGTTGAATTGAATAAAATAGAAGATTTGTATAGTGATGCATAATAGTTAGTGGAAATTGTGGAGAAAATGCCTCAAGATAAGGAAAAAAGACAAATATAGTCATCATTGAGGATGAAACCACTGCCAATACTTTTTCCAATGTGATCATCTCTATCAAAGAGCCAAAAAAGATAGTGTCTGTCAAGTTAGAAAAAGGGGAGAAGCCTCCTAAATCCATTAAATACACCCTGATAGATACCTCCAATCCAATTATTGTTCAAATCATATAATATCTGAAAATTGGAGAGAAAGGTGTGGATCAACATGTAACTATGACAATAATAGAAATGCATATTATTACTATGATTACATTGCACAATTGCAACAAAAGATATTAGTCATAGATGCCAAGAAACATAGTGTGTCAATAGTTCAAGAGAAAAGAGATGAAGAGCCTACTAAGGAAGATTAGACCACAAAGGGTTAGAGTGATGGGATGAACACTCAAGTAGGGAAATATACTAGAGGT
Source organism: Cupressus sempervirens (assembly GCA_028749045.1). Taxonomy (NCBI): domain Eukaryota; kingdom Viridiplantae; phylum Streptophyta; class Pinopsida; order Cupressales; family Cupressaceae; genus Cupressus; species Cupressus sempervirens. The sequence goes on from CM053784.1 coordinate 212,706,675, forward strand.
GATGCCTCAACTAGAAATAACTTCACTCTAATACCACCTAACATAAGGAAAAAATTACTTCAAGGAGAAAACCCCAAGCTACTCTTTCTAAGAATAACACATGAAATGTTAGTCAAATACACAACAAAGAACATAGACTATATGCATCAACTCAATAGGTGTAATTATTTAAATTTAGATATAAAATTAGAAATATGCCTTGCTGTGAGACCTTCTGGTTGTAGCCTTATACAAAATAAAAATTATAATTTAGAGTCCAAGCTCACATATTTTTATCTTCTAGATTTAAAATCTCAAAGTACTTTCTCATCTACTTTCCTACATCTAACCAAGCTTCTTATATAGGTAGCTAAGCCACAAGTTAGTTAGTCAAGCATTTAATTATGTTATAGGTCCAGTCTTGGAAGAGTAAACCAAAACCCAAGAAAAGGAAAACACAAGATCACACGCGCTTAAGGATAGGTCCATACAAGAGTTAGGAATTAGCTCCCAACTACACAAGATGTCACATCATTATTAGAAAATGTGCAAACATAAATAATTTGAATTGTTGGATAAACTGTAGGAAACATAATCCATAAAGCATGTCACAGGACTCGAAGAAGATGAAATATCAAATGATGTGCACTTAGGATAAGGATCTAGGATAGGTCCTCAAGATGATGTCAACTGTGCACAACCTAAAACCAAAAGTAATAATGGCTACTTTGTGAATAAAAAACTAGTACATAAAACAAGAAATATTTTTAGTTGATGAAAGATTACTCATTGACCCAAGATGCTCCTAGATCACCTCTTCTTCAAGGTCTCCATTTAGAAAAAATGACTTAATAAAAAATATTCTAACTTCCTCTAATATAGCAACAGATGCAAAGGTTTCTTAAAAATTAATTCCTTCTTTCTATGAAAAACCTTTACAAACTAGTCTCTCTTTGTTTCTTACAACTTCACTTTGCTCATTTTTATTGTTTCTAAACACCCATTTAGTTCCAATAACATTCTTATGTTTGGGTCTGGAAACTAATTCCCAAGTTTTTTTCTTTCAATCTTCTATAATTCCTCTTTCATAACTTTTATCCCAAAATAACCTTTACAAGCTTCATCTACATTCTTAGGTTCAACTTGAGATGTCAAACACAATTCTTCACTAACCTTGTTTCTCATCATAAATAATTTTTTAACACTCCCAATCAATTTGATTCACAAGGTGAATTTTTTGCACCATTCGTATTGGGTGTTCCTTGCTCAACTCTAATTTATTCTCTTCATTTAGTTCTTGGCTCTTCTCTTTGTAACTCATTCTGCAAATCATTGTCAATTTCATTAAAAAAATCCTACTCAACATTATGATTGTTAGTCCTTTGATTTTTTTCTTCCTTAGAATCAAAACCAAGTAGCCTTTCTTGAATTCTAAACTTTTCATCAACTCTTGTATTAGCATTTTCACAATAGTCTTCAGTTTCTAATTAAATAATCTAATACTTACTCTTCAATGAATATCTAAGAAAAATCCCTTCATCACTTCTACAATCAAACTTTCCAATACCATCATCACTTTTAATGTAACACTTACTTCCAAAGATTCTAAAATATTTCACACTAGGTGTATGTCCAAACCAAACTTCATAAGGTGTCTTACTAGTTCCTTGTCTAATCTAAACTTTGTTCATTGTGTATACTATAGTGTTCACTGCTTCTCTCCAAAAGATATGTGATACGTTATTCTCAAACATCATTGCTCTAGTTGCTTTAGTCACTAATCTATTTTTTCTTTCTACTATCCCAATTTATCATGGACTCTTAGAGGATGAAAGTTTTCTCTTTATCCCAATATCCTCAAAAAATTTATTAAATTAATTTGAAATAAATTCTCTCCCTCTATCTAATCTGAAAAATTTATATTTTAAATCAAATTCATTCTCAACTCTACTCTTAAATATCTTGAATTTCCCAAAAGCTTCAAAGTTCTCTCTAAGAAATGCTACCCACATAATCCTAGTAAAATCATTACTAAGAAGCATAAAGTACCTTTCACCATTAAAAGCTTGTGTTCTTGTAGGGCCACTCAAATCTATATTTACAATCTCTAACTTTTTTGAAGTAGTAACATTTTTCTTGGAAATAAACTTTTCTTCTTCTTTGCCAACACACATTCTTTACAAATCATATTAGAAGGTTTCACAATCTTAGGAAAATCTCTAACTGCAAATATTGTGCTAACCTTGACAATGTTATATAAGTTAATATGACAAAGCATCTTATGTCACAATCAATAGTCGTCTATTATAATAACCACATATGGCATCTCAATGTTCAAAAAAATAAAAATTATATCTTTTTCTCGTACTACTACCAATCAATGTTCCATTCTTATCTTTGATGATGCAAGTCTTCTATATATACTATAAATGCTATCCTTTCTCAAAACATTGTTCAAAACTCAAAAGATTATGTTTCAATCCATCTGCAAAGTAAACATCCTCAGTGTTACTCTTTCCATTAATAGTAATACATCATTTTCCATTAATGTGACATGCTACATTATTTCCAAGTCTAACTATTCCTCAATCATAACTATTGAATTAACCAAATTTGTTAATATCTCTATTCATATGAAGAGAATAATCACTATCTATAATCCAATAAGAGTTTTTCTTCTCAACAAGTGATACTATGGTTTTTTCTTCTCTTACTTCTTTTATTTCATTTTCAAGACTTTCTTCCTTAATAGAAATAAATCCTATCTCATCATCCACATCATCACTAGAATTTAGGAAATTTACCATCTTAAAATCAAGTTCATCATCCCCATTAACAAGGAAGCAATCTTTAGGTATTCTAGACTTGTAACGCTTCCGAGACTTGATCTTCTTTTCTCTCGTAGGACATTTAGATGAATAATCTCCAGTTCTTTACACATCCAATACACAAGAATTTTTTTACCTTTAGGTTATCTATTCAGAAGAAAGAAAAGTCCATCAATCTTATTATCTTTCTCTTGGATTTTCATTCATTCCCAAGTGCATAATCTCCACTTATACTTGCACCCTTTATCAATGTAGGTATGTCTCTTTGTATACAAATTGCAATCTTAAATCTAGGTAGTCCATCATTATGTTCCATCCATAATTCAAATGCATGTAACTTTCCAAGAAGAGTCTCTTTTATAAAATTAGGTGTATGAGGAATAACTTCTTCAATCATATGTTCCTTATAATGATAACCAGGTGTCAAGGTCTTCACAACTTTCCACACAATCTCATCCTCTGTCTAAGTTCCACCACAACTTCTAACTCTTGCATCAATCCCACACATCCTACTAAAGTATCCTCTTATAGTTTCATCTTCCCGCATTTTAGCATCTTGAAACATACATATCCAACTTTAAAAATCTAGACTTCTTTTCATATCCATCACCTTCAAATATTTTTTTTAATGTAATCCAAATTTCATCTATAAGCTTTAAAGTTTTTACCTCTACATATTTAGATTCAAGAAGAGATGACAACAATGCTTCCTTGGAAAGCATGTTTTGCATGAATAGATCATTTTCGGTCTGTTCACAATTGTCAAGCTTATCTAAATCTACTACATCCTTCTTTTTCACTGTAATTGTTGTCATAAAAGCTTGCACCCTTGCCAAATTTTTTAACCTAAAGGCAACCTTGTGAAACATGGAAACAATCTCCAAGTTGTGGGACTTGAACTGTGAGATTGAGTCTCCAAAGAAAGTTGGCTTCCTTACTATTAGGGTGCACCTAAGTAATTTTTGAGATGAAAAGGGAGAAGGAATGGATGAAAGCAAAACTACCTAATCTAATCTAAAAGGTGCGATGCACCAAAATAGTTTTCTTAGTTATATTGCTACCTAACAATGCACCATTCATTAATATAATCTCAAAATACACTAATTCAACCTTTGTCTTAATCCAAAAATTACATATAGATCAAAAACCAAATGAAATGCCACAAGGAAGGAACTTCACTCTATGGCATTCAAAGGCAAGAGTAGATACTATTATGTAGATTGAAGAATGAAAATAAAACATCAATAGAGGCAAGAAAATTTTGCACTAATATTGATGGGATAAAAAGGTAAAGCAGAGGGTTACATTCACTCATAGACAAAAGGAAATTGTAGAAATAGAGCATAAAATACTACTACTATAGAATCAAAGAGAAAATGACCAACCCCAAGAAGGATTAAAAAAATTGCTTTCATAGTGCAAGCATAACTCCGATAGCTTCTACCCTAAGGTAAAACTTCAACAAATACATTTAATATTGTAGAGAAAAATCACTACAAATCTAAGAGAAAATATGATCTTGGTACATGTCTAGATACAGGAAAATCATATATTTCATGCTAATAGAACCTTGAGAAGATAGAAATGATGACCATTATTGTTCTGACTAGGTAGATGGATAACCATGTGGTGAGGGGAGTGTTCTTTTTATTTACTATGCATGGAGAATGCCAAAGAGTGGTTACAGATGGTCCAAAGATTGATCCTTCATTAAAGAACTTCTTTACTCCATGTTATTGATGTGCCAAATAAGATGAATCAGCAAGTTAACTAAACTTGACCATCTAACCTTGACATGCGGTCCAATGTCTTTTGAATATTCTGCCACCTTGTCTATCTTTCTAATTTTATGTTGACCTGTTAATGTAACCCTAGTCACAACTTTGCCACCTTTTTATCTTTATTAATTGTTAGCCATGCAAAACCATAAACTCAATCAAACAAACCATTATCACTACTTTGTAGCTTGTCTTCAACATTTTACACTAACTATTGCAACATGGAAACCACATGAATTTTGTCCCTTGCATCATTGTTGCAGTTTTCTTGGTTAACATCAAATGTCAGTGACCTTGCAAACCATGGGGACTTAACCATTAACATATCATTCATATTGTCACGTCTTGAACCCTATTTTGAACATGAAATGCTTGCGCCTTGTGAAAGTGAATCTAACCACCACAACATATTCACCACCCAGGCCTACTGAGACATGTTTCAACCTATCATTATGTCACTATAAATAATGACCTTGCATTTTTGGTTAGCAACATATTGATGACCGTTGATCTTAGATTTGATCAATGCTATTGGTTGAGAACTTTGAAAACCTAGCTCAGTTGCAAAAAGACCAATTAAACAGGGACATCTATCATCTTCTCTGACATCCCTTTAAGCCACAAAAGGAAGTGGCCCACTAGGATGTGTGGCACACTATTTTTATGTTGCTACAACTAAGGTTCTAGCAACTTTCTATAGAAAATTAATGATAGTTGCAGATACATCTTCAAATCAACGACTCGCAATATCTTCTCCAATTATTGTGCATGATTTAAAAGGAAAAGGTCATACTCATATGCATGCCACATTATCACTATTTCATTATGAAAAATGGTCGTGCAACTTTTGATAGTGATAATGCGACGACCGTAGATTATGGAAGATTAGGTGGATGAGAAGATCTGGGCCTGCTGAGATCTTTATAGCATGCGACTAGTTGAAGACTTAGGATAAAACATAATCCAAGGTTTCAAATATATATTTAATAACATTGGAGCATTTGAATATCTAAAAATATGAGCATCAACCATGCTTGATAGGCAAAACTTAAATTTTTGGTGAGAGGGAAAAAATGGCTAATAGTAACCAACCAAAATTCTAGACCCATGCACATCAGATGAGCCTTCACCATCTCCTTCTAGCTATCATAATTTACCACATCAAACTTTAGAATTTCTTTTCTAAAATAAGAAGTCATGGATCTCCTCAAGCTATTCAACTTTTTCTTTAAGGACTTGAAGCTCTAATACAATTGTTAGAAAATAAAGTCCACCAGGGTAACTAAGAGGGGGGGGTGGGGGGTTAATCATTATACATTTAAAATAATTTTTAATATCTTTATTAATTATAAAACATGTAATCAAGAGATTCAATAAACATAGAAAGACTACCATGCACAATAACAACAAATATTTTAATTAGGGAAACCCTTGATCAAAGAGAAAACCCCAGTTAGAATGATGCCCACAAGATGATGTACTAATATTAAAGTTCCTTGTGAAAGGATGTGATCCTATTAGGATTCAAATGAAATACAATTAGTACATGTTAGTCCTTGTTAGGAGACTTTGAATCCATGTCAAGGGATTGCAACCCTATTAGGAGCTATGCCAACCCTATTAGGAGTTCAAAGGGGGACAAGTGAACCCAATGTTCAAATAGCCTCATACAGTATTCACTAAACAATCTTGAGGATATCATATCCAAGTTCTTCAACTGACTAAACAAAAAATTCTTTGCTAGTACAGTTCCTTTGAAGCTCATAGTACATCCTCAACATCAATCTCTACTATGATCAACCATAATTTGCATCCAAAGCTCACATAAACATTAACCATCCACACTAGATTACATGGACATTTTACCACAAGGAAATAAACTTTCCTTTATATGAAGTTCTAATAACTAATTGAGTTGGACTTGAGGCTTTTTCAATATACTATGAATAGAACAAGATCATAATAAGACATTTTAATACACATAACATTGCAATTAATGATGACCAATAGCATGGTTGGTTCATGGAAGGAATGCAGAGTTAAGGTGAACGGGGTATCTTTCATGATCACTGAGGAGGTGACATCGATCGTTTCTAAAATCTTGATTGAGGGTTTTAAGTTTTTCAGGGACAAGAAGCTCTCAGCTAACGTTGTGCAAGATTTTGTGAAGGATGTGGAGGAACTAAAAGCCTTGAAGATTGGCACATACTATGTTCCTGATACCATGAAGAAACTATGGAGGTATGTTCTAAGAGATATTATTGAGTACATTACTCTGGACCCTACGTTTGATTGGGCTCATACCCACCACTTTATTCTTCTGAATCATTTTTGGTATAGCTATAAAATTTCTTTTCCTTTTTACTTGTTAACTTCAATGAGCAAGGTAGTGGTTAGCTTAAAAAAGAAGCCCATTGATAACCTTGCTCTGCATGAGGGGCTCTTGCTACTTATTTATGAGCACTTTAAGGTTCAGACAATAAGGAATGCCACCCCTCAAACTGAGAATGTGACCTCTAGAAGCTCTAACTTCTCTTCAGACTCAGATGATATTCAGAGCTTTAGCTCTAAGGATGACAAGATTTCTTCTGCTAACAAAAATGTCACCCATCAGGTCAAGAATTCACCTTCTTCCATGACCCCTAGTAGAAAAAGCCCTAGGGTTCATGGGCAGAAGCAACTTGCGAAGGATGTGAAGGTTGACAGCGATGATGAGGAGGATGTGGAGACAAAAGAGGAGGAAAATGAGATGCAGGAGGAAAATAAGGAAGACTGGGGAGGAAAGAAATGCAAGAGGGTGGGTCTGGAGGATGAGAGATTGTAGCAAGAATGAGATATGTCTTTGCTACCTCTTTCTCCTATCCATATTCAAGCCCAACCTGAGGAGCAAAAAATGGATTCTGATACCAAGGGTGGGGAGGTGCAGGTTAAAGATAGGAGGAAAGCTTGGAAAAACTTTAATGTTAGGACCACGAAAATGGGCATTTTTAGAGAAGCCATGAACCCATAGGTCCTTGTGGAAAACCAAGAAGGGGCATGGCTTGAAGAACTCATAGACTTGACAATTGTGGCTATTTTAGAGAAAGCAAGGGAAATTGGGTTGAACCTCTTGAACAATGCCCACAACAGTATGATTGATAACTTCAGATCAATCAACTGGCTTTTCCATGAGCTGGAGGAGGTCAAAGAGCAGGTGGGTCATATGGAGGAAAAAAAGAATGGAGTAGATTCTGATAATAGAGATGGTAATGATGAGAGGCGCAGTCTGGTGGAGAAGGATTAACAACCTCAAAATATACAATCATAATCTCTCAAACCAGATGATTTCGCTGCTTAGCTCCATTAACAACAACATCATATCTTTAACTGGCTAGATCAAAGACAGAGTAATGAAGGAAGAAGAGGAAGGAAAAGACAGAGAAAAAGCCAGACTGGTGGTCGACACTGCAAAGGACAACATCAACAATGGTCAGGACCAAGAGGATCAAAGGGTACACTGGCAAGAGGCTAAGGAGAACCAAATGGCCTATGAGGCTACTCAGGCCATGCAAGACCTGGAGAGAAAGAATGAGGACTAATCCACTGCCTGTTCTTTTGTCTCAATCTATTTTTTTGGGTTTTTCTCAGGGATTTTTCCTTTGTCATTTCTTGTTGTATCTGTTCCTGGTCTTTTCTATGATCTTTGTTTTTTGGCTGGGCCTTGGGCTTATTATCAGCCTTTGAACTTGAACTCTTTTGGCTGGGCTTTTCATGCTTATTATCAACTTTGTTAATGTTTTAACTCTTGGGTTTCAGGGTCCCAATAAAACCTATTTATCTAATAAAAAACATTGCAATTAACACTTTCCATAATTTTTTTAATCAATAGTTAGCTTTCTAGGAACAACACGCTGAATAGTCTTCACAAAACCTCACAAAATGAACATCTAATTCCACTATGTTAACCATACCATTCTAAAAAAAATTTCACCCATATTCCAAGTGTGTTAAGTGATCCTCAACTTACCAAAAAAAAATGCAAATACTAGAAATTGTCAACCAAAACCTCTTTCTGAGAACAACCTCCACAAATCCTTTTTCAACTCATGCAAATCTTCATAACTCTTTCTGTGAATGTAGACAAAGCATTAGAATAGGTTCCTAAATATACCTTCAAGTGTGCATAACATAACTTATTGACCATGAACTCCATCAAATGAATCTTCCTCTCCAACTCTAGCCGAACTATCTAGAAAGATAACATATTGACATTAATGACAAACATTGTCATGAATGCAACAAGGGAATGAATAGCTAGGCAAGAGACACACCTAACTATCCAAATACCTTGTTGAGTAAACAAAATGGAAGCAAACACATAAAGAACAACAAAAAGGAGAGAGAGAGAGAGAGAGAGAGAGAGAGAGAGAGAGAGAGAGAGAGAGAGAGAGAGAGAGAGAGAGAGAGAGAGAGAGAGACTTTTATTGATTCATCAAATTATTAGCATACATGCCTAGCTATGAGGCCTTTTGGGTTACAACCAAATAAAAATACAACTTCAATGTCCATGATCCATCTTCATATTCATAATTCCAAGAATATCTACTTTGAACTCTCTAAGTCTTGCCTAACATAAACCAATTACCTCTACTTATACTTGCCAAAATGGCTTACAAAAGATTCCAGATCATTACATAATAGAAAGGATGATCTTAAAATGGTATGCACACATCCCAAGAAAAGATATGAACATTAAATTTATGATTTAAATAAATTAAATAAGTCTTATCAAAATATGAACCAATCATAGACAAAATTAGTCAAGGAAGGAATTGAGCATCAGTAAATATCAGACTCACTCGGTACATGAAGGAACACTCAATAGCTCAATCAAGACTAGATAGTTCAACCAATACTAAAAAGCTATAGTAATCAAGCCATCACTAGCTATAGTAACTCAACCATCACTAAAAAACTCAATAGTGAATAGAATATGGAAACCACTAGAACTCGACTCTAACAGACAGAATGAACAAAAATGAGCAAGATAGCAAGACAACCCAGGATGCTCCTACATTCGACAACTAGGGTTGAAAGAAATGATTCTCCTAAATCATTGAGATGTCACAACCTGAGCTAAATCCAACTTAGATTGAGAAATCCATGTAGCATCTTCAATTGGTTTATTCTTCCACTTCACCAAATACTCATAGTAATCTTTTCCTCTTGAATTTTTACCAACTCTCTGATCCAATACCTGTTCAATCTGCTTCTTAGGATAATCAATAGGTACAAAAACTTCATCATCTTACTCATGATACTTATGTAAATCAACAAAATTGAATATAGGAGATATATCCATGTCATTAGGTAACTCAACTTCATAAGCATTACTACTATCAAACTTCCTCAAGATCTTATAAGGTCCAAACTTCTTCATTTTGAGCTTATTATATCTTCCATTTAGGATTTTGCATTGGTTTCTGAAAAGATTAAATTAAATTTTGGTTTTTGGTTGAAGGGTTTAATCATATGATTTAATATTTATTTTATTGCCAACAAATTTGTTATAGTTGGATTCCAATTTGGTTGGGATCTCCTAATTTAGTTTGGGTTAGGGTGCCAATTAGATTATTTAATTGAAATAATATAATTTATATGTCACTTTACAAAAGTGCATATATTGGCTAGAAGTGAGTTTATTCTCACTTGTCACTTTTTTATTTAAGGATTTGAAGGAAATTCCTTGAAACCCTCTTTTGAGAAATCGATGTTTTTCTCGTTGCGGGAGCTTGGCCTAGCAGATCATTGTGAGGTCAGACTCATTGGATTCATATCAAGATTTCTCCTCTATGCCAATGGTTTCATTCTATTTGGTATCCTTGTTATTTTACGATAGTATTTGTAATTTTTCCCTCTTTCCTACGAGGTAGGGCTTTGGAGTTTCATTGGTTTTACTCTATTTCAGCTTCTATTTTGTGTTGCTAAAAGTTAGGGAGTGGAGAACTAGTGTTCCCCTCCATTTTTATGCATTCATATCTCTTGGTTGGATGGGGATTAGCATTTATATTTTGTAGGAAATTAGGATTGCAAGTTTAAGCATTGTTATGCTACTAGATTTTCGTGAAGTGTTTGGGTCCATGATTTTATTTGAAAAGAGTGATGTTGGGTATATTTGATCAATGATTTTTTGATTTTGTTGAATTCTAAGATGTTTTAGTATTGTCTCATTTTGCGTGCCATCAAAGTTTTCACCCATTTTTTTGTTTGGCTTATTTAGAGTTTTGATCTAGTATCCCTTTCCTTAATGATTAGGATCATGGAATTAGAATGGTTATAAGACATTCTAGAGTATTTTATTTCCCAATTCAAACTCATATTTCCATAGTGGATTTTGTGGACTTCTTTCTTTTGCCAGATTTTCCAGATTGGGAATCTGAATATGTTTGGTGAATTTTATTAGAGCCTTGGTCTTGTGATCCTATTTTTGAATTGAGGTTCCAAATTTTTTTTTTTATCCAAGAACTTTGAGTTTTAGCTTTTTATTCTTGCCTCAATTTGTGTGTGACCTATATTTTGTTCGGATTTTGGCATTATATCCTTGGATAGTGAAAATGGATTCTATTTCACATTTCCTTGCATGTTATGTTTCCCCTTCATGGATATTGGGATTCATGTAGAATCCATACTCACAAATTTAGGCCAACTGAGTGAGTTCATGATGCTTGGTGATTTATTGTCCATTGGGATTTGTGTAGAATCTGTACTCCCAGATATAGGCTAGTTGAGTGAATTGTTATACTTTTTTTTTTGTTTCTCATCCAACCCTTGATATTTATGATCATCATATAGTTGGTGTGACCACAAACAAGCACATGACTATGCACTTGTCGAATTCTTATGAGGCCCAAACTCCTAGTTGATATTGGTAGAGTTATGTTCATTGGGGTTGGGTTAGGAAACTACATTGCCTATTGGCATTCATCATGTGATGAGCATGGGTATGTAGGGTAGACCATTGGAGGGGCTTCTGTCATAACCCCTAGTCGTGTTCTCAAAAAGGTTGATGTGAAGCAGTGTTTCGAGTGAACCGATAGAATAAAATCTATGAAAAATGAATTAATGGGTAATAAAACTAAGATAAATAAAATGTAAGTACCTACATAGTTTGATCTGAGGGTACTATTATAAATGCTTTAGAATAACTAAGAGGGGGGGGGGGGGTGGGTGAATTAGTTATTCAAGGTCCAAATGTCCAATTAAAACTTTTCACCAAGTAAAGTGAGCCTTTAAAACTAATCTTTCATCCAAGCTAAAACTTTCCTACTTAGCAAGTTACTGTAAATCGTCATGCAAACATAACAGATGAAAAGATCAACACATAACACAATGATTTACATGGAAACCCAATTTGGAAAAAACCACCTGTAACATGCTGTTCAATTCTCACTCTTCTAAAGTGATGCCCTATGAAAGGCCTACCCTGTTAAAGGCTACAACACATTGTTAAATGTGACCTGATTAAAGGATTTAACCACCTTGTTAGAAGTGGGCTTGGTTAGAGGACTTTAGAATATTCACTTGGAATGCCACCCTGTTAAAGGATTTACAAATGGCTATTAAACCAACCTAAGTCCATAGGATTTTTACCCTAACTGATACAATTGCTAGAGAGTAACAATAAGGGGTTTGACTTAATTACAATTCACAACTTATCTTGCAAATTTAAAATCATAATTCAACTCTTCACAATGCCTATCTTTCTATCTCTGTAGCTCTTGAAAACTTTCCCTCCTTTCAAGCTTTGTCTCCTTGAGTCTTCATGCTTGATATACTAGTGCAATCTTCTTTCTAACCCCTTATCAAAGTAGTCTCTATGCTCTATCCTTCCTTCTCCTTGATGCCTTCTTCTTAACACCTCTCAACCACTTTGCAATTTGGCACTCCAGTAGCTCTAGCTTCTTAGTCTATGACTCCTTAAATAAAAGTTTGGAAATTGCTTTTTCCACTCGATTCTTCCCTCCTTTAATTTCAGTTTGAATGGATTAGGTAGGATTCATTAAATCTAACCCATATCTTGTTCCTTCTAGAACATCATGAAGAATCCTCTTGAATTCTGTCAAAAATGGCTTACATAAAATTTTGTGCCACTAACTCATCATCATTATCCTCTAACTGGTTCACAAAATTCAAGGTAGCAAACTTGTCGACTCAGATTTGGTGAGTCTTTGACTTTTCCAATAATGCAGTAGCTCGGCACTATTGAAATTTTGGTGCTCAACACATATTGTATTACTCAACATCAACTACATTTTACTGATGTTCGACACCTACTATGGATTCACTCATAATCTACTAAGTTTGATGCTTGGCACCTGTTACTTTTCTCGACACCTGAACACACTCATCTCCTTTTGTATCACTTGGCACATACTAGATTTTTCATTTGCTCAGCACTAACTAAAAATTTGCTCAGCTTGAACTAGCTTTCTCAACACTCACTAATGAACTTAGTTAAGCTTTGCAGTCAACCTTGTTGCAACTTATTTCTCCATTTTTTCTAAGTGTGACCAACCTCTATTCTTCAAGTATGTTATCAATACATCATTTAACCATTGTCTTAACTAATCCTTGCACTTCATTACAAAATCATAACTCAACCTTTTCCTTAGGTGCTTTGTTACATCTTGTTGATTAAATCATCTTCATCAATCAACTGAGTGATAGAACTTGGATTTGAAAAGCAATTGTCATTCCAAAAAATAGTAAATTTGACATCAATGACAAAATAATGATTGTAAACATTCTTTTAATAACAATCTTCCTTCTTTGCAACAATCTTCCTCTTTGACAATATTCACTTTTCAATCAGATTTCCAACAATCTCCCTCTTTGGCATTGATGGCAAACCAAACTGATCAACCAAGATAACAAAATGCTAACTAGGTTAAAACAATAAATTAAATGCCTAAAAGAACACTTTACAAAACTATTCATTCTATTAGCAACATAAACTAGCTTATGACTCCCTCTAAATTCTTTGCTGATAAACTGTCTTCCTCTGATTGATTCTTGTTTGCATTGTTTTCTCTCTCTGAGTTGCTATTTCCTTTTGCATATATGTACATTCTTGTGCATTCTTCTTCTTGCAACTACTTTAGCTACTTCTCCCTCAACTATTGATCAGTTTCTACATTCTTCTCCCTCAACTGTTGATCAAATGATGTTGATTAGTTTCTTGTTACTTCTCCCTCTTTGACAATAATTCCAAAGACATACTAATTCAACATCGTAACATGCAACTGTAACATTACTTCCAATTTCTCCTTTTGTCACCTTGCTTGTGACTAATTTGGAACTTCAGTACTCTAATTACTTTAGGCACGATCCTAAAGTATACATCCTCTAGATCAATGTATAATATTTCAATAATTAATTCATTTGATGTAGGGCAGTCTTGCTTTATCTTAAGTAGCCTTGGCTAGTGTTATCACCCCTAACTTACCTCTAAGATGCTCAAAAGCATCTTTAGGTAGTTCTTTTGCAAAGATGTCAGCAATTTTTTCCTTTGAGCTAACATATTCCATCCTTACTAGCTTGTCTTCTAGCAATTCTCTTACATATTGATACTTAATTGCAATATGCTTTGTTTTGACATGCATTATAGGATTCTTTTATATGTTCATAGCACTTGTATTATCACAATAAAATATCACAGGTTCATTAGCTCTTCCTTCATACCTTGCAATAGATGTTTGGTCCATACAATATTAGTATAGTTGATAGTAGCTACAACATGTTCAACTTTTGTTGTGGACTATGAGGTACAACTTTGCTTTTGGCTGGTCCAAGTAATCAGTCTTTTACCTAAGAAAAGTGCTCCTCCACTGTTTCTTTTTCCATCATCAATATTACCTCCCTAATCTACATTAGTTTAGGCTCTCAACTAAAAATTTTCACTCCTCTTGTAATACAAACCAAAGTCATCAATTCCTTTTAGGTACCTTAGTATTCTCTTTACTTCCATCAAATGATTTTCTCTTGGTTAGCAAAAAATCTTGCCACTATTCCAATAGCTGATGCAATGTCTAGTCTACTATGTACAACATACTGCAACTTCTAATCATTGATCTATACATTTTTTGATTCACTTTATCTGATTAATCATTCTTAAATAACTTATCTCCTATTACCATTGGTGTATTGACTGGTTTTGAGTCTTCTAACCCAAATGTCTTTAGAATCTCCTTGATATATTTTGATTGGGTCACAAATATGCCATGCTTCAGTTGATGTACTTGCAATCCAACAAAGAATTTTATTTCTCCAAACATTGACATCTCAAACTCATGTTTCATTTGATTAGCAAAATCTTGGCATAGAACATCTTTTCCTCCAAATATTATATCATCAACAAAGATTTCAGATATCAAAATGTCTTTGCCTTTTTCAACCTTGATATACAAGTTTTTGTTGTCATCTGTTCTCTCAAATCCTATCTTAATAAGATATTTATGCAGTCTCTCATACCATGCTCTAGGTGCTTGCTTCAAACCATAGAGTGCTTTATGCAGTTTGCAAACCATATCCTTATTGTTGTCATGAACAAATCCCTCTGATTGTTCTATATAGACTTCCTCTTCTACTATACCATTTAGAAAAGTAGACTTCAAATCCATTTGATAGACTTTGAAACCTTTGTAAGCAACATATATAAGTAGTGTTTTGACTCCTTCCATTCTTGCAATAGGGGTAAATGTTTCCCCATAGTCTAGTCCTTCTTCTTGTGCATAGCCTTTGTAAACGAATATGGCCTTATTTGTTGTTATCTCACCATTCTCATCAAGTTTTTTCTTGAAGACCTATTTGGTACCAATTACATATTTATCAGCTGGTCTTGGAACTAGAGTCCAAGTTTTGTTCTTCTCAATCTAATCTATCTCCTCTTCCATAGCTTTATACCAATCATCATTTTGTAGTGCCTCTTTAACTGTTTTGGGCTTAATCTTCCTCAATAGGCATGATTCATTCCTTAGTCTGTTCCTTGTCATTGGTCTTGCATCCTTTTCACCAATGATTTGTTCTACAAGGTGATGTCTTCTCACATACTTGGCTAGTCTTGGTTTTGTCCTTCTTTCCATATTTGGTCCTTCAGCTTCGAAGTAATTTTTCTCTTTTTCTTTTGGTATGCCATCATCTCTTCCATGTGTACTATTTTCAAAATCAGAATGTGCATTTTCCTCATTCTGCAACTCGGCATTCACTGGCTATGACTCGGCTGATACTAATTTTTTTTGTTGATTCCCAACTTGACTGGCAACATCATCTTCAATTGGTATTCCTTAATAGAAGTATACAAAGCATCTATAATCTTCTGGTTGCTTGAATTCATCAACTTGGACTTCTGCATGCTCATCAAAATTTATATTTGCACTTCCCACAATCTTGTTAGTGTTAGTATTCAAACAATTGCATGCTTTACTTCTAGCAGAGTATCCAAGGAATATGCCTTCATCACTCTTTGCATCAAAATTTCCATTTCTAGTATCCTTAAGAATATAGCACTTACAAACAAATACTTTGAAATGTTTTACATTAGGTGAGTGACCATACCATAATTTGAAAGGTGTTGCATTTGTACCTTTCTTGACTTGTACTCGATTTAGGGTGTAAATAGTAGTACTTACAACTTCTCTCCAATACTTTAGAGCAACATTTTTCTCCATCATCATTGTTTTGGCATAGTCTATCACTGATCTATTCCTTCTTTTTGCAATGCCATTCTGTGGGGGAGTTCTTGATGCTAATGTTTGCCTTTTAATTCCTTTGTCAATACAAAATATCTCAAACTCTTTTGATGTAAATTCTCCTTCTCTGTATGATCTTAGGCACCTCAGACTCTTTCTTGTTTCTTTCTCAACCCTGGCCAAATACCACTTAAACATTTAAAATGCATCATATTTTTCCTTCAAGAACATGACAGTCATCATCCTAGAATAGTCATCTACAAATAGCATTATGTATCTATCTCCTAAGTAGCTTTGCACTTCTATTGGGCCACATAAGTCTATATGGACTAGTTCTAGTACTTCTTTAGAACTGTAGGTTTTGCTTTTGAAGCTTGACTTGGTCATCTTTCCTAATTGACATTGTTTGCACATTGTATTTTTAGATTTCTTCATCTTAGGCAAGCCTCTAACTTTCTTCTTTTTGCTAATGCTAATAAGATTTTCAAAGTTAACATGACACAACCATTTATGCCATAACCAAACATCATCAATTCTAACAACAAGATAGGTTGCATCTTCCATATCTAGGTAAAATAGATTACTTTTAGTTTGTTCACCTTTTCCTATCATATTTCCATCAGTATCATAAATTTTGACAGTTTGGTTTCAATATTCTAGTTTGCAAACTACATTGCCTAACTGTGATACACTTAACAAATTGTAGTTTAGTCCTTCAACATAGTATGCATTGTCATATTAAATTTTCTCTATAATTTTAATAGAACCTTTTCCTTTGATTTGACATGGAGCATCATTTCCAAATCTAACACTATTTCCATCATATTGGGTAAAGGTAATAAACTTACTTTTAAATCCTATCATGTGATGTGAGTATCCACTGTCTATGATTCATTTGTTATTCTTGTTCACAAGAATTACTAGTGTTGTTGCCTCATCTTCATCTGATTCATCGTTCATGGCTACATAGACTACTTCATCATCATTCTCATCAGAATCTTCTTCAAAAATGTAGCATCTTTTGCCTTTGTCCTTGTAATATCTGCTATCATCCTCTCTTTTGTTCTTATACTTGTTTCCTTCTTTGTAGTTCTTCTATATACACCTTACAGCAATATGTCCTACTTCATTGCAATTAAAAAAAATGATAGGGAGCTTACCTTTGAATTTACCTTTGCCTCTATGGAATCTTATTGCCAATAATGCTTCCAATTGTTCCACATCTTCTTCATCTGTGTTGCTATCACTGGATGCATGTTTTCCTTTTCTACTCTTTTTCTTTGATTTCACCTCCTCAGTATCTTTCAATGATAGCTTAGCCTTGAAAGTAGATTCAATATTCTCAGGTCTTTAATTATCATAATTTGACAACTCAAAGGAAGTAAGTCTTCCTACTATTCCTTCAAAGGTTAGTGTGTTTCCTGGTACACACCTTAGTTCTTGAATGGATGAGACTCTAATAGCATAGATGGGGAGAAAATTTCTTAAATATTTTCTATTGAAAATATCATCTTCCAAATGACCACCTAAATTTTGTATTGCACTTACCACTTCTTTCATTCTAGATGCATATTATGCAGCATTCTCACCTTCTTCCATTTTCATGTCATCAAAATTTCCTTTGAGGCTTTCTCTCTTTTCTCTTTAAACATTCTAATATCCTCCATAGATATCTAATAGGGATTTCTACATCTTGAATGTAGTATCACATCCTTTGATGTCATCAAATTTAGCATAACTGAGTATAGAGGAAATCTCCAACATTGCCTAGTTATGGTCATTCCTTTTGTTCAGGTCATCTATAGAGAGGGATCTAGCTGGATCTACATGTTCCACTCCAACTGAGGTTTTTGCATAATCACCTATTGATCCAAGGTGTAGTTTCATCAAAATTTTCCATGCAACAAAGTTATCTTTGTTGAGCTTAGGAACTTCTCTCTTGAACATCTTGATCTTTCTGCTTCTAGTACCTTCAAACTAAATCTGCAGATGGCTCTGATACCAATTGTTAAAAATGATTTAGAATAACTGAGAGAGTTGGGGGGCGGGGGGGGAGGGGTGGGTGAATCAATTATTCAAGGTCCAAATTTCCAATTAAAACTTTTCACCAAGTAAAGTGAGCCTTTAAAACTAATCTTTCATCCAAGCTAAAACTTTCCTACTTAGCAAGTTACTGTAAATCATCATGCAAACATAACACATGAAAAGATCAACACATAACATAGTGATTTACATGGAAACCCAATTTGAGAAAAACCACTAGTGACATGCTAATGAATTCTCACTCTTCTAAAGTGATGCCCTATGAAAGGCCTACCCTATTAAAGGCTGCAATACACTGTTAAATGTGACCTGGTTAAAGGATTTAAACACCCTGTTAGAAGTGGACCTAGTTAGAGGACTTTACAATATTCACTTGGAATGCCACATTGTTAAAGGATTTATAAATGGTTGTTAAACCAACCTAATTCCATAGGATTTTTACCCTAATTGATACAATTTCTAGAGAGTAACAATAAGAGCTAATTACAATTCACAACTTATCTTGCAGATTTCAGATCACAATTTAGCTCTTCACAATGCCTAGCTTTCTGTCTTTGTAGCTTTTGACAACTTGCCCTCCTTTCAAGCTTTTTCTCCTTGAGTCTTCATGCTCAATGTACTAGTGCAATATTCTTTCTAACCACTTATATAAGTAGAGTCTCTGTGCCCTATCCTTCTTTATCCTTGATGCCTTCTACTTGACACCTTTCAACCACTTCACAATTTGGCAATCCAGTAGCTCTAGCTTCTTGGTCTATGACTCCTTAAATAGAAGTTTGGAAATTACTTTTCCCACTTGATTTTTCCCTCCTTTAATTTTAGTTCGAATGGATTAGATAGGATTCATTGAATCTAACCCATATCTTGTTCCTTCTAGAAACATCATGAAGAATCCTCTTGAATTCCCTCAAAAATGGTATACATAAAAATCTATGCCACCAACTCATCATCCTTATCCTCCAACCAGTTCACAAAATTCTAGGTAGCAAACTTGTTGGCTCAAATTTGGAAAATCTTTGACTTTTCCAATAATGCAGTAGCTCAGCACTATTGGAATTCTAGTGCTTGACACATACTATACTCAACATCAACTACGTTTTATTGATGCTTGGCACCTACTATGGATTCACTTAACATCTCCTAAGTTTTTCTGATGCTCAACACCTATTACTTTTCTTGACACTTGAACATGCTCGGCTCCTTTTGTATCACTCAAAACATACTAGATTTTTCATTTGCTCAGCACTAATTAAAATTTTCCTCGACTTGTACTAGCTTGCTGGGCACTCACTAATGAACTTAGTTAAGCTTTGCAATCAACCTTGTTGCAACTTATTTCTCCAATGTTTCTAAGTGTGACCAACCTTTGTATCTTCAAGTATGTTATCAATACATCATTTAACCATTGTCTTAACTGATCCTTTCACTTAATTACAAAATCATAACTCAATCTTTCCCTTAGGTGCTCTTGTTACATCTTGTTGATTAAATCCTCTTCATCAATCAACTAAGTGATAGTACTTGGATCTTATAAGAAATTATCATTCCAAAAAATAGTAGGTTTGACATTAATGAAAAAATAATGATTGAAAACATTCTTTTAACAAAAATCTTCCTTCTTTGCAACAATCTCCCTCTTTGGCAGTATTCACTTTTCAAGAAGATTTCCAACAGGTACTAGTCTGTATGGTTTGATCCAAGAACATAGTGTGATGGTCTCTTGAGTGAGTCTTGAGGGAGATTTTTTGCATGATATTTAGGTTGGGAGTCCTAAGTGATCTACTCTCCACTATAGTTACTACATAGTAGACCCATGGAGTGTCTAACCAAGACCTGTTGTATTGCATTGTCTCATGCTCTTGGTTTTAGTCCTTTGTACTATTTGGCATGAGTGATTAGCTATGGATGGATTTTTTATGTTGTGTGGTTGGGGTAAGATCATTATCTCCATCAACATGATGGGAGTGGATCTATAGGTGACCACGTGGTTGGAAAGCATAGCAACCCATACCACTGTTAGGGACTGATATACAGAGATTGTCTATTTATAATTTAAGGCCAATGTTGGATATTTAATTGATACCTTGGTGTATCCAAAGTATGTTCTCTAGTGATTTATGTTTTAATTTGGATGCATTTTCTATCATGTTTAGATGATGATTGCTATGTTACTTGATGCATTCTTTATCATGATATTGTATCATATTGCTAGATGATGTTTCTTACCATTGCTTTAGATTATTGATGCTATTGGTAGATTAGCATGTTGGATGTACTTGTTCTTATGATGTTATTTGATGATTATTGGTAAGAATGATCTCATGAAACAACTCCAACTATCTTATTGGAAATTTGAGATTCATGCTCGGGGGATGGCTAGGGACTTTAAGGTCTCATGATGCTATTATGGTTGGGAGGAAACAAGCACAATTTTTTTTAGTTCACTGGCTCTTTGCTTGTGTTTTCCTTCTTGAGATGGTTGATTTATGCACATGTATGTTCATTGTGATGTTGTTCTCATCATGATTATATTAGATGCTATGGATTAGATATTATGGATTAGATATTATAAAAATTTGTTCTCCTTTATGCTTTCAAGTGTTCGTGCCTTGACTAAAGTGATTTTGGTACTCCCTAGTGTGGAGGTTCTAACTCTACCTTTGTTCTAGAATTTTCTATTGAATTGTTTCTTGCAAACCTAGGTGACATTGGTTCAACATTGGGTGATACTAGAAAAGTATCACATGGCTATAGGAAGAAATATTGTATTATACTAGAAAGTATCACATGGTAGTAGAAAGTTCTATCATGTGAGACTAGTAAAATATGGAATGGTAATAGTAAATTTTATTGTTGTAAGCAATGACACTCGATACTAGAAAAGTATCAGTTGGTAGTGTTGTATAGTGTCATATGACACTAGAAAGGTATCACCTATTTTTTATGAAAAAAATTGCTCGGTAATACAACAAATATCTTTGGACTTGTTGGTTGAAAGTCAAAGGGTATTTTGGGTACCCTCTTGGGTTGCGCCTCTTCCTATGTCTCGATGGGTAAGAGATTACTAATTTTTGGTTTATGTAAAATTTCATAGTTGGTTTTCAACATGTTGGTAAGTAGTGACACTTAGAGATCATTGGTTGCTTGAATTGTTTAGAGATCATTGGTTGCTTGAATTGTTTGGTTAAGTCTTCCGTTGCAATCTTTAGATCGGTTGCATGTTGATGATTATTTGAATACATGCTTGTTACCTTTAAATAAAAATGTATTGGATTTTATTTTTCCTTGTTCCAAGGATCTTCAGGTGGGGCATTACATCTGGTATCAAAACCCATGTTCAAACATTGGGATCTTTGTGTATATGTTGCCCATATGGTTGATGTTGCAATTGTGTGAGTGTGAGTTCCTTTTTGAGATCTCATGAGTTTTGTTGCTTGTGTATCTACTCGTGATGGAATTTCTTGTCGAGTAGATCCAACTAGAGAAATGTGAGGAGAAGAAAGTGAGTCTTCTTGCTTATGAAGAAAAAATTGATGTGCCTTACCATGTCTGGTTGCTTATGTGATCTTGCTGGATAGATTCATTGATTGGTATCCATGTGTTGGCTTTGAGTTCCTCTTTTGTTTCTCCTTGTGGAGTAAGGTGCACTATATTCCTTGTATTCTCCTATTGTAAGTAAAAAAATGAATCTTATTGGTGATTCTATGTTATGTCAATATAGTAATGAAATGTTTCCTTTCATTAAGAAATGAGTGTACATTATGAATCATTGCAAAGAAGTAGGTGTTGCATTAGATCTTTTGGATTAATGGCTTATGTCCCCAAATTGATTGCTTCTTAAGCTAATGGAAATTTTGGTAAAATTGTTGTATATCTAAATGTTGTATTGCATGGAAAATAGTTAAGGAAATTACTATAGTATGCATATGCATGAGGTTATTAATGGTATATTGCTTGATGTGTGTGAGTGTGTTCTCTAATGCTGCTAGGATGATGTATTCATTAGCATTGTGTGGTGATTTATCCCTCTTGTGTGACTGTTCTTAGTCATCACATGTAATGCGATTTTATTGATGCCCTATTTTATTTGGTTGGAGGTACTTTCCTCATGTTGTTGGGCTAGCACTAGTTTTCGGCATTTTCCTTTCTTGGACTAGTCATCAAATTTCTCTAACTCTCTCTTTGTAGCTATTATCACACTTGAATTATTGTTGAAATGAGCTCATTTTGTGATTTATTGTTGGAGTAGACAATTCCCCCATTTGGTCTTTTTGTTTTTGGTTCATGATGATGATTTTAAATGTGTTTTATTGCTACCTAGTTGTATGTTGTGACACTATTACGTTCATCGTGAACCTCTAGTAGTACGCACAAGGGATAATATCATAGAGAAAATACTTGTGTGTTTGTGAATAGAGGTAAATGTGTTACTGAAAACAAAAAATTTAAAATGATAATTAAATGTGATGTTATTCTTGAAAGAAATCTGAAAAGATATGTACTTGTTTTATGGTAAGTGACTCTTGAACCCTTGCTTCACAAACCTTTTAGTTTCATTGTGCATTAATATTTCTATTATGGTTAACTAATGAAATTGTGAAAGAGGAGCAATATCAGGTTTCAATGTGTGAATTATCTTTCATTTTATGTCTTATGTTGATTTGGGCATTCCTTTTCTTTGGTTGTTTTGACATTTCGGCTGTTCCTTGTCCTGGTAACTGAGACTGTCTATTTTTTCGTAAGTGTTTTATCTTGAGTAGTGACCCAAAATCTTATGTCTTAGGACTCTATAAGCTCCATCATGTAGTGATTTTGGAATGGAGCCAATCAAAGTCTAGACATGAAAGTACAACATATACAGTGAAGGCAATTTTTGTGCTGATTTGGAATTTCATGTGAGTGTTTCCTTGCTTAGGGTGGATGTTGCCCTGATCTTTTGGGAGTGACTCAATCCTTTTGGATATTGAATTTGGTTCATCTCCTTATCCTTGTCTCCTTAGAGAAAGTAGGCTAGCATCGTTATGCCACAATTTCAATTAGTGTTGGTTGAGTATGTTGATGGTTGGTGAAATTCTGAGTTTTCCCTAAGGCGTCTTGGGTTGATTTAGTGTAGAGGTTGAGAGAGACTCCCCCTCAATCCTAATACTCTATAGTTTCTTTCTATCTTTCTATCTAAGCTTGTCTCTTTAGGATGCTATCTCAGTCAAGTGAATCTTTCACTGTCAACTTGAGCATTGGAGATTGAATTTAGCAGTAGGTTGGGTGTTCTATTCCCAACATGTTGCTAGAGGGACATGGTATCATTGGAAAAATGTTGCCATATTATGAGTTGGTATGAATTTATTACATGATTATGTAAACTAATGAAATTATTTATGACCTTGTGGAAAGGATATAACTTGTCTAGTTGGGTTAACTAACCATTGTTCCCAGTGATAGTTGAGCATTTTGTATCATAGAGACTAAGTGCTCCTATGCTTAGTGGTTAGTATTGGTGAGTATCCTTTGGAGTGTGATTTTTTTTTAGTAAACTATCATCCTCTATGTTCAAAGGGTTATTTTATGTGGATTCAAGGATGCTCAGGTGTGGAATGATAATATTTTTGGGAATTTTGGGATGGTTATTCCCCATGAGTCAACCTCTTGTTGTAATTGCGTAGTGTTTTGACCTTGTTTTGTGGTCACTTGGTAGGTACATGTTGTATTTGGGCACGTTTTAACAAGTTAGAGTGAATTTTTCTTACCTTGTAGTGTTGACTTTATGGCTAGATGAGTTTTCCTAGCACATAGGAAGTTCCTTGTTGAAGGACCTTGTGACAATATGACACCTATTCTCTTGTGGTTGACAAGATGGTTTTTGAATGTTGGAGTTATTTGGATTTGACTCATGGAGAGGTCAATGAGTCATTCCTATTTTTTGGTTTTGATTTTTCACTTGGTGTTTTTTGTCTCTATTCTTGGATTCCAGGCTTCCAGGAGTAAGCCTAGTCTTTTGGGGGGATGATGTAGTGCCTCTCCCATTCAATTTATGTAAGTCATCCTGATGCATGCAACCTTGTTGATCTTTCTTTGTGAAGTGATTGTGATTGGGACCATAAGTGGTTTATAACCTTGGGGTGATTAGGTTTATGTTATTTTATAAGTTGGATTGATTATGCTTATGGTAGATTTATGAGATTATAATGTGTTAGATGGTTTCACTAAAGTTTGTGCCAGTGGTTACCAGGATTGATGTGGTATCTGTTGGAAATAATTGATTAATTATGTATTGTCTTTGATGTTGTACACAAAGTGTCATATCATTGTCAATAAGTGTATGCTGAGCTCACTAGGGCATTGAAGATAGTTTCTTGTGTTTGTCAAGCATTCCAAGAGTTTGCCTAGTTTAGAAGATAGTGTCTATTGAGTTCACTCGGGTGATAAAGAAAAGTTTGTGGAAGTTGAGTGTTTACCAAGCTCACTTGATTAATGAAGGAAATGTTATATGGAACTAGTGTTAACCGAGATCACTCAGTTACCAAAGGAAATTTGTAAATATGTAGTGTTAATCGAGTTCACTTGGTTAACACAGGAAAATCACTTTAAGTTAGTATCTATCGAGCAGGGTTGGCTAATGAAGGATCTTCTTGTTTTGGCATATTGAGGTTAATTGTATTGTCTATTGGTTCTAGCCATTTGAAAAGATGAATATTAATTATTCTAATTTTTATTCAAGCTGACTTGAAAATGTGTAAGAAATAAATAAAAGTTCAAGTTGAGGATTTAAAAAAGGAGAAGTGAATTGAAGATTTAATGATGCTTAGATGAAGCGAATTAGAAGGATAAGCATAATATCCTTGTTGAGGTGAAAAGATACATTTGATCAAGAACGATCAAGTATACGAGCCAAAATTGAGATCTGTAATAAAAAATTTAGTTACATAAACAATTAGGTCATCTCATTGTTACTCTCTAACCACTACAACAGTAACATAAATCTCTTAATAGAGTTGGCTTAACAACTATTTGTAAATCCTCTAACAAGGTAGTATTTCTCTTGAATTATCTAAAGACCTCTAAAAAGGCCACTCCTAATAGGGTGATCAAATCCTTTAACAGGGTCACACCTAACAATGTGTTTTGTAACCTTTAATAAGGTTGGCTCCTAATAGGCTTCACTTCAAAAGAGTGAAAATTAGTAACTAGTTGCAATTGGTGGTTTTTTCCAAATTGGGTTTCCACATTAAAATATTGTGTTGATGATATTTCTCTTATGTGTTTGCAAATAAGTTAAAGTAATCATAGATAATATCTTAAGATTTTCATGCTAAGCATTTGCTAAGCTATTTCAGTGTTTACCGAGTTACAATAGAGTTCAGTTTTGATTTATATTGACATCTAAAGGATATGTGATTTATTTTTGTGGTAATTGATTCACCCCTACCCTCTCAGTTACTCCTTTTATATTTCGAACAATTGGTATCAGATCTTTTGGGGCTTGTAGAGAAGGTTTTAAAGACCAAAGCCAAAGATTAGGATGTCTTACAGAAGAGAGATTCCCAAGTTGAACCAAGACAACTTTGCAGCATGGCAAGGACTTATGAGGTTACATTTGGAAACTATCAGTGATTTAGGTTGTAAGTATCTTGATAGTGAATACAAGACTCCTACTGGAACTTTATCAGTTGAAGATATTGCTGAAAAGAAAAATCATAACATCATGATGATTGACATTGCTTCTGCTCTTAATTATGTTGAATTTGATCAAGTCAAAAATTGCACTACAACTTATGCTATGTGGATCAAACTAAAAACAATCTATGGAGGAGATGATAATGTAAGAAGAGATAAAACCAAAAGTATTAGAGGACAATTTGATCAGATGAAGATGAGAGAAGATGAAAACAATGCAAAATATGTTGAGTGAATTAAAGAAAGTGTGAGCACAATCAAGGCATCTAGAGGAGACATTGATGAAAAAATAGTTGTAAGAAAGGTACTGAAAACCCTTCTTCCTATCTATGCAATTAGAGTTTCTATTATTCAAGAAATGAGATGTGATTCAAATAGCAATATAACCTTGGATGCTCTAGTTGGAAGATTGGAAGCCTTTGAGTTGGATAAATATGATAACTATGTCCCTAGTTCCAAAAGTATTGAGTCCACATTTGAAGCCAAGCTTTCACTCAAGAAAAAGGATAAGAAATAAAAAGCCAATCAATCAGAAATTGATGAAGAAGAAGAAATTTTAGACACTCATCTTGAAATTGTTGAAGCCCTACTTACAAAGAAATATTCCAAAATTAGAGGAAAGTACAAAGGTAATATTCCTCTAATCTATTTTTCTTTTGAAGAAGTTGGTCACATTGTTGCAAGATTCCAAAATAGAGAATACAAGGATGAAAAGAAAAGCAATAAGTACGAAGGCAAGAAGGAATTCAAAAACTACAAGGACTACAAGGACAAAGTTAAGAAATCTTGTTTTATGGCTAAAGATTATGATAACAGTGAAGATGAAATGGTATATATTGCTATAAAAAGATGAATCTGATGATGAAGAAGATAAAATGACACTTATTTCTCATGTTAGCAAAAATTATACATGGATTATTGATAGTGGTTGCTCACATCATATGACTAGAGACAAAATAGAGTTTGAGTACATGGAATATTATGATGGTGGTAGTGTGAGATTTGGAAACAATGAACCTTGTTACATAAAGGGAAAAGGTTGTATCTCATTAACCAATGAACTTAGATGTGATAATGCTTATTGGGTTGAAGGAATAAAGCATAATCTACTGAGTGTGACATAGTTGAATAACATTGAATTCAAGGTAGAATTCATGAATCGGAAGGCCAAACTGCTAGATGGAAAATGAAATCCGGTTGGATCTGGCAAACAAACAAAAGGTAATCTATTCTATTTGGATCTTAGTGAAAGTTTGTGTTTTATTGCTCAAGTAAAAGAAAGCTCGTTATGGCACAAAGATTATGTCATGTAAACTTTGATAAACTAGTCAAGATAAGAAAAAACAAAAGAGTAAGAGGTATTCCTAGCTTGAGGAAACCTGATATAGGTCTATGCAAAAATTGTCAAATTGGTAAGATGGGAAAAACCAGTTTCAAAAGAAAAAGCTATAATTCTGAAGAAGTCTTAGAACTTTTTCATATAGACTTATGTGGACCTATTGGAATAGAGAGTTATAGTGGAGATCCATTTTTCATTCTATTTGTTGATGATTATTCTAGAATGATGACTGTAATGTATCTAAAAGAAAAATTAGAAGCTTTTCAAAAATTCAAGTGGTATCTGGCAAGAGTAGAAAAAGAAACTAGAAAGAAGTTGGAATGTTTGAGATTAGAAAAAGGTGGTGAATTCATTTCCAATGAGTTCAATGAATTCTACATTGAAAAATGAATTAAGAGACATGTATCAACCCTTGGTACACCTTACCAAAATGATATAACTAAAAGGAGTAGATCCATCATGGATTGTGCAAGTACATTGATGATAGAAAAGAATGTTGCAATCAAATATTGGAAGGAAACAATTAGTACTATAGTGCATACCTTGAACAGAGTACATTTGAAGAAAGACTCAAATCAAACTCCTTATGAAATACGGTATGGCTACAAACCTAATATAAGTTACTTGAAAGAATCTAAGAAATATAAATTTGATGTCAAAGGTGATGAAGGCATATTCTTAGGATACTCTTGTAGAAGTAAAGCATACAAATGTTTGAATCTGTCTACTTACAAAATCATAGAAAGTGTACATGTGAGAATTGATGAGTTTGTACAAAAGAGTAAAGCATAAAGCAACAAAGAACCTAAGGATTATAGAAGATTTATTTACTATGAACCTAATACTTTGCCAAATCTATCTAGAAGTTAGGAGGCCTCACCTCTCAAGTCCCCAAAATCTCCAAAAGCTACTGAGTTGCAATCAATGAAAATTGAGTCACAGTTAGAAGGACCCGAGTCTCAGTTAGAAGCTAATGAGTTGTTGCTAGAGAAAACTGAGTTTGATGGACTTGAGCCATTGATAGTGGGACCCAAGCTTAATGTAGAAGATCATAAAGAAATTAGTGAAATAAACCCCAAACCCAAAGTACTTGTGTTAGCAAGATATATTAGAACACATCATGCATCTGATCAGATCATTAGAGACAAGTCAGATGGAACAATAACAAGAAACAAATTGAAAGGTACATGTTTGCTTGCTGAATTTGAACCTAGAAATGTTAAAGATGCTTTGGATAATGAAAGTTGGATTGAATAAATGAATGAGGAAATACAATAGATAGAGAAGAAAAAAACTTGGACTCTTGTTCCTAGACCAAAGGATAAAAATGTAGTTGGCACAAAGTGGGCATTCAGATATAAGTTAAATGAAGATGGAGAAGTTTCCAGGAAAAAAAAAAAAGCAAGGTTAGTATGTAAAGGTTATTCTCAAGAAGAAGGTATTGATTATGGTGAAACTTTTGCTCCTATTGCAAGATTAGAAGGTGTTAGAACTTTGCTAGCATATGCAACTCATAGAGGATTTAAAGTTTATCAAATGGATGTAAAATCTGCATTCTTAAATGGAATTCTTGATGAGGAAGTCTAGATTGAGAAAACTAAAGGTTTTTTAGATCCTAGCAAAAAGGACATGGTGTGAAAATTATAGAAGGCATTACATAGTCTTAAGAAAGCTCCCAGAGCTTGGTATGAAAGACTTCATAACTACTTGATACAGATTGGTTTTCAAAGAACCAATGATAACAGTAGTTTGTATATCAAAGAAGGACCAGACAACAAGATTGTGTTGGCAGAAATATTCATGGATGACACTTTATTTATAAGAAATGATGACTTATGCAAGACATTTTTGGAAGAAATGAGTAAATAATTTGAGATGTCTATGTTTGGAGAGATAAAATTCTTTGCTGGATTGAAAATCCAGTAGAAGAAAGATGGTATCTACATTACTCAATCTAAATATTTCAAGGAGATACTAAAGAAATTTGGAATAGAAGACTCAAGACTAATTGGAACTCCTATGTCTACTAGACATAAGCTTTCCAGAAATGATAATTCCAAGGAGGTAGATCAGACCACATACATATCAATGATTGGAAAATTGTAGTATGTAGTGCATACAAGGCCTGATATTGCATTAGCACTTGGTATGGTGGCAAGATTCTTAGCTAATCCTAGAGAAAATCACATGATGGAAATCAAAAGAATCATGTGATGTTTGAAAGGTATTAAAGACTATGGTTTATCATACAAAAAAGGAGTGAATTTGGATTTAAAAGTATTCATAGATGCTAATTGGGTAGGAAGTATTGATGACAGAAAGAGCACCAATGGTGGAGCATTCTTTCTTGATAAAAGACTAGTGTCTTGGACAAGCAAGAAATAGAATTGTATTTCTCAATCTACATCTGAGGCAGAATATGTGGTAGCAACAATTAATTGTATTGGTATTGTTTGGTTCAAACAATTGTTGTCAAGTATGAAGATAGAGATCAAGGATCCAATGGTTAGATACTGTGATAACACCAATGCAATTAAAATATCAAAGATTTCAGTGATGAACACCAAAACAAAACACATTTCTATAAAATATCATTTTTTGAGAGAATTAGTAAAAGACAAAGAGGTAAGATTGGAATATGTGAATTCTATAGAGAAAATTGCAGACATATTCACTAAGCCATTACCTAAGGATGCATTTATGTATCTAAGAGGTAAGCTAGGGGTCATTCCCCTATTCAAAGCTCAATAAATAAAGTTTACTGATGCATCAACTAGAGCATGTTGAAGATCACTCAATTGATGCAGTATTCACAGAGGCACATTGAAAATGAATTAGTACATGAGGTACATTGATATATGTTGAATATTATCTTTCGCATGAGATGTCAAAGAGGGAGAATTTTTCTATCATATCTCACAAAAATTTTATCACTTCAAGAGATGACAAAGAGGGAGATATCAAAGGCCAAAGTTTGCTAACAAAGGGTGAAACTAAAGGCAAAGGGAGTTCACACTAATAGAGGGAGTTCTCATGGATGTGAATCAAAATGAAACTAAGGATATGCACATTACTTTATTCTAGCTCTAAAATTTCATTGCATTATGACATGTGTTGCCATCAATACCAAAGAGGGAGATTGTTGGAAATAATTGACTAATTTTGTACTATCTTTGATGTTACACAAAATTTCATATCATTTCTAGTTAGTGTATGGTGAGCTTACTCAGGCATTGAAGATAGTTTCCTATGTCTACTAAGCATTCCAGAGTTTTCCTAGTTTAGAAGACAGCGTCTACTGAGTTCACCCTAGCAATAAAGAAAAGTATACAAAATTTGAGAGTTAATTGAGCTCACTTAGTTAATAAAGGATACGTTGGATGGAGCCAATGTTAACTGAGCTCACTTGGTTACCAAAGAAACTTTGTAAATATTCATTGTTAACCAAGTTCACTTGGTTAACATAGAAAAATCACTTTGATTTAGTATCTACCAAGTAGGGTCGACTAACAAAGGATTTTCTTGTTTTGACATACTGAGTTCAATTGTATTGTCTATTAGTTCTAGTTGACTGAGAAGATGAATATTAATTATTCTAAGTTGTATTCAAGCCAACTTGAAAATGTGTAAGATATAAATAAAAGGTCAAGTTGAGGATTCAAAAAAGGAGAAGTGAATTGAAGATTTAATGATGCTTCAAGGAAGCAAATTAGAAAGATAAGCAAGATATCCTTGTTGAGATGCAAAGATACATTTGATCAAGAAGAATAAAATATACAAGCTAGAATTGAGATCTGTAATAATAAATTTAGTTGCATTATGAATTAGGTCATCTCATTGTCACTCTCTAAACATTGTAGCAGGGATCTAAATCTCTTAACAAAGTTGGCTTAACAACTATATGTAAATAATCTAACAAGGTGACATTTCTATTGAATTGTCTAAAGACCTCTAACAAAGCCACTCCTAACATGTTTCTTATAGGGTGACACCTAATAGTGTGTTTTGTAACCTTTAACAGGGTTGGCTCTTAACAGGGCTTACTTCAAAAGAGTGAAAATCAGTAACTAGTTTCAATTGGTGGTTTTTCTCAAATTGGGTTTTCATGTTAAAATCTCGTGTTCATGCTATTTCTCTTATGTGTTTGCAACTAAGTTAAAGTAATCACAAATAATATCTAAATATTTTCATGTTAAGCATTTGCCGAGCTATTTTAGTGTTTACTGAGTTACAACATTTTTTTGTGTGTTTACTGAGTTACAATAGAGTTTAATTTTGATCTATATTATTGACATCTAAGGGATCTGGGATTTATTTTTTTCGTAATTGATTCACCTCTCCCCTCTTAGTTAATCGATATCATGATGTTGTTTTGTGATTACCCTAAGATGTGTTCATAGATTGTGCTGTGTATTATTATCCAGCTATACTGTACTAGGTTCCTATAGCAGTGGTTAGTCATGTATTTGACCATATTCACTTATGTGTTTTAAGTGTCTTTTTATGTTGTTTAACAATCATTATTAAATGTTTAAATAATTAGAAATGAATTGACCATGTTGGATTCATTGGTTATATGCTATGAATATTTACCTTGTTCATTTCAGTAATTAATGCAAAATGGGCTATTATTTAAATGAAATTAATTACATGCTTTAATTCATGATTTCACGTAATTATTGCTTCGTCTACACTTGATTGTGCTCATTTTTTGTGTAGGACTTATATCCTTGATAGTGACACTTTGAGTTATTGACCAGACCTTTCATATTGAGCCAATATTGTCTCTGTATGGGCAATGTATTTTTATCATTATTTTAATCCTCCGGTTATTGGTAAATCCAAACTTATAATGCATTATGTGATTAGGCCTTTGAGTGTGTCTATGCATTTAGGATTTTGCATTGGTTGTAGAAAAGATTAAGTTAAATTTTTTTTTGGGTTGAAGGGTTTAATTTATTGATTTAATCTTTATTTTATTGCCAGCTAATTTGCCATAGTTGGATTCCAATTCAATTGGGATCACCCAATTTAATTTGGGTTAAGGAAGCCAATTATATTATTTAATTGAAATAATTTAATTAATATGTCACTTTTCAAAAGTGCATATATTGGCTAAAAGTGAGTTTATTCTCAGTCCTCACTTTGTTATTTGTGGACTTTGGAGGAAATTCCTCCAAACCCTCTTCTAAGAAATCAGTGTTTTGATCATTGCGAGAGTTTGGCTCGACAGGTCATTGCAAGTTCAGTCTCATTGGATTCATATTGGGATTGCTCTACTATGTCGATATCTTCATTTGATTTAACATCCCTATTATTTTATGGTAGTATTTCTCATTTTTCCCTATTGGTTGTGAGTTAAGGCTTTGGAGTTTTTTTGGTTTTATTGTATTTCAACTTGTATTTTGTGTTGCTAAATGCTAGAGAGTGGAGAACTCATGTTCCCATCCATTTTTATGCATTCATATCACTAGTTGGATGAGGGTGAGCCTTTCTATTTCGTAGGAAATTAGAAATTCAAGTTTAAGCATTGTTATACAGTTGGATTTTTGTGAAGTGTTTGGGTCCATGATTTTATTTGAAAAGTGTGATGTTGGATAGATTTGATTTGTGAGTTTTCAATTATGTCAAATTCCAAGATGTTTTAGTTTTGGGTGTTTTAGTATTATCTCAGTTTGAGTGCCATCAGGGTTTTTTCCCATTTCTTTGTTTGTCTTATTTAGAGTTATGATCTTGTAGACCTTGTCTTAACGATTATGATCATGGAATCAGAATGGTTATAGGACATTCTAAAGTAATTTATTTCCCAATCCGAACTCATGTTTTCATAGTGGATTTTGTAGACTCATGTCTTTTGCCAAATTTTCCAAATTGGGACTCAAGCATGTATGGTGAATTTTATTGGACATTTGGTCTTGTGATCCTATACTTGAATTGAGGTTTCAGTCTTGTTGTTATTTGAGAACTTTGATTTTAGACTTTTTATTCTTGCTTCAATTTGTGTACCACCCATATTTTGTTGGGATTTTAGCATTATTTACTTGGATAGTGGAAATGGATTGTATTCCATGTTTCCTTGCATGTTATGTTTCCCCTTCATGGACATTGCGTTCATGCAAAATCCATACTCCTAGATTTAGGGTAGTTGAGTGAGTTCATGATGCTTGGTGATTTATTGTTTTTTGGAATTCATGTAGAATTTGTGCTCTCGAATATAGGCTAGTTTAGTGAATTGTTATACTTGTATTTTTTGTTTCTCATCCAAGCCTTTTTATTTATGATCATCATACAATTGGTGTGCCCATACACAATCACATGAGCATGCACATTTTGGGTTCTTGTGAGGCCCAAACTCCTTGTTGATATAGGTAGAGTTAAGTTCATTGGGGTTGGGTTGGGAAACTACATTTTGTGTGGGTACTCATCATGTGACGAGCATAGATATATAAGGTAGACCAGTGGAGGGGCTTCTCTCATAACCTCGGGTCATGTTCCCAACACGATTAACATGAAGGAGTTTCTAATAAGTGATAAATAAATGAATTAATGGGTAATAAAACTAAGATAATTAAAATGTGAGTACCTATATGGTTTGATCCAAGGATACTAGTCTATATGGTTTGATCCAAGGACACAGTGTGATGGCCTCCTAAGGGAGTCCCAAGGGAGATTTTTCCTATGATGTTTAGCTTGGGATTTTCAAGTGGTCTACTCTCCCCTATAGTCCATACATAGTAGACCAATGGAGTGTTTGACCAAGACTTATTGTACTGCATTGTCTCATGCTCTTGGTTTCAATCCTCTATACTATTTGGCATGAATGATTAGCTATGGATGGATGTTTGTGTTGTGTGGTTGGGGTCAAATCATTATCTCCATTAGCATGACGGGAATGGGCCTATGGGAAACCATGTGGTTGGGAGGAATAGCTACCTATACCACTACTGGGGACTGGTATATAGAGATGGTATTTTTCTAGTTTGAGGCTGATGATAGATATTCACTTGGTACCTTGGTGTATCTAGAGTATGTTCTCTATTGATTTATGTTTTACTTTGGATGCATTTGTATCATATTTAGATGATAATTAGCATGTTACTTGATGCATTCCTTTATTATGATATTATATCATATTGTTAGATGATGTTTCTTACCATTGCTTTGGATTATTGATGCTATTAGTAGATTAGCATGTTGGATGTACTTGTTCTTATCATGTGATTTGATGATTATTATTAAGAATTATCTCATGACACAACTCCAACTATCTTATTGGAAATTTGAGAGTCATGCTTGGGGAATAGCTAGGGCCTTTAAGGTCTCGTAATGCTATTATGGTTGGGAGGAAATGAGCATGGTTGTTTTTAGTTCGGTGACTCTTTTCTTATGTTTTTATTCTTGAGATAATTGATTTATGCACATGAATATTCATTGTGATGTTATTTTCTACATGATTACATTAGATGTTGTGGATTATATGTTACAAATATTTTCTCCTTTATGCTTTTGAGTGTTTGTACCTCGACTAAAGTGGTTCCAGTACTCCCCAGTGTGGAGGTTCTAATTTTATCTTCCTTCTAGAATTATTCATCAGGTTGTTTCTTCAAACCTAGGCAACATTGGTTTAGCATTAGGCAATACTGGAAAAGTATCTCACGGCTATAGGAAAAAATATCATGTGATACTAGAAATTATTGCACAATAGTAGAAAGTTCTAGCGTATGACACTCGTAAAGTATCACATGGTAATAATAAAGTTTATTGTGCAATACTGGAAAGTATCGCTTGGTAGATTTAAGAAATATCATACAATACTAAAAAGTATTAACTAGTACTATTGTATAGTGTTGTATGACACTGGAAAAGTATTGCCTAATTTTTTTGCAAAAACCTGCTTGAGAAAATAGCAGGTATTTCCAAACTTTTTGATTGAAAGTTGAAGGGTTTTTTGGGTAACCTCTTGGGTTGCAATTCTTCCTAGGTTTTGATAGGTTAGAGATAATTGGTTTATGGTTTGTGTAAACTTTCATAGTTGGTTTTGGATGCATTGGTAAGTAGTGATGCTTGGAGATCGTGAGTTACTTGGATTGTTTGGTTTAGTCTTTTGTTGTGATCTTTAGATTGGTTGCATGTTGTTGATTGTTTAAGTCCATCCTTGTTACCTTTATAAAAAAATATTGGCTTTTATTTGTCCTTGTTCTAAGGATCTCCAGGCAAGGCATTACAAACAAACATAATGAAAAAAGATGAGTAGGATAAGAAGATAACCTAGGATGCTCATGCATCAATATAGTTTCTCAATCATCTCTTAGGCATATTGGTAAAATCCCCCATAAAAATGCATCAAGAATTCATTCTTCACAAGGTTGTCTAAAGAAATCTTAAACAAACATAAAGCAAACAGAGTATGAGGGAAGCACATCATAACTTGATATCATTATAGTGCATGACCAAGAATGATCTTATTAAGCACTTTTATTGACTTCTCTATGGGTTTCCTATCACTAAAAAAAAAAAATTCTATTTATTATGAAGTAAGATACAAATAGAAAAATGAGATGACAGTTGGATTACTTTATCACCTTGCGCCAACAAAGCAACAAATAATTTTTTAAATTTATTTTTAAAGGAAAAAGTATCTGAGGCTACTGTAATTATATATAAAACTATAAAACCTAGTTCAAAGGCTCCATGAGGAGAGAACTAGGAAGGAAACCCTACAATCTAAGCCCCATTACAATAATTACATTGATTTATAATTTTCAAAGAAAGAGCATATAGCCCAGTACAAATATTCTGCGAAGCATAACTTGGAAAGACTCGTCATAGAAGCTAGCATTTGATGATGCTTGGTACAACAACCAATCTCACAATCACACTTAAGGGGAGTAATTTTCTCTTCTAATTATATCATTTAATTCCCCATTAATACTATTACAATCTACCACTATGATCAGTTCAATGTTTATTGAATCACATCCCATATTCGAGAGGTAATCAACCACATGATTACCTTCCTAATAGGTATGGGAAATGACACAACTTTTAAATTCATCCAAAAGTTTCCAAAACTAATTTAAAATATATCCCAAACTCCTATTAGATAACTTTTTGTTAATGCATGCTTGTATCACTATAAGTGAGTCACCTTCCACATGGATGCATTCAAATCCTAATGATTTGGCAAGAACTAACCCTTGAAGTAAAGCTGATGCTTCAACAATATTGTTTGTCCTAGGTAGACTATCAAAAGATTTCATAGCAATTGGATGCACAAATTTATTTCTCAAATACACCCCAATTCTTGACTTACCTGGATTCCCCCGAGAAGCCCCATCAAAATTACTTTTGATAAAACCATGATCTAGAGGAAGCCACTTGACCTTATTCCTGTCCACTTTCTCGAAGGAGTTATTCATATTAAAAAAGGATGGTAAGGTTATATACCTCCATTCCTTGAGCATTGCATCATCCCATTATCTAAATTGAACCTGTGATGATCCTGACTTGATGTTACCAGAGACCACTTTAGATATTGACTTTTCTATTGTAAGTATCACATTCTCTACTAATGATGGGGACTATCTAAAGATATTCTTATTGCATTCCCACCATAATGCCCAAACAATCAAGGATGATGAGCACTTCCATATTGGAGCAAGAAGGGAATTGGCCTAAACTATTGGCCAACATTCAAATAATTCATGTAGTAAATTGGGAAGTGGCATAGCATAGTTCAGTTTCTTAAGCACTAATTTCCAACATTCATGTGCAAATTCACATTGTAAAAAAACATGATCTGCATCCTAAAACTCTCTTTGACAAAGTAAACATTTAAATCTTTGTGTAATATTGAACTTTTCTAGCCTGCCGCTAGTTAAAGGTCTCCTTCTAAGGGCAAGCCATGCAAAACAACCAACTTTTGGTAGTGTGCAATTATTCCAACATAAAAAATGTGCTCAAATTTTAGTTCTAGCAATTTACACATTACCAACTACCAAGGTTCCTGCCTTAATCGAGTAGTTACAATCATGAGATGGGGCCCAAAATGAGCAGTTCTCAAAAGGATGAAAGAAAACATGTCTAACATTTACTACTTCTTTAAATAGATTACATATGATCTCAAGAATTTGAAGTAGTGAAGGATTTTTCCAAACCACTAAATGTAAATGGGATTCCACATGATCCACATAATGACAGACCTTAATCCTCCAATGTTGTTTAAAAATAGGAATTAGTGCCATTAACTGAGGATTATTAGTAAGTGGTGGTAGCCTATTCTATGAATCCTCCCAAAAGTTAGCATTTTGTCCATTGTTAATATCCCAAGATACATAATATGTAATAACATCTCTCAAGGCTACCATAAAATTCCAAAATTTTGAACCTTTTGGAAGGGAGGCTACCAAAATGATACAATTGGGGTCCAAGGAATCTAGGTATCTCTACTGCATAATCTTACACCATGTGCTATTTGGATTCTTCATCATTTGCCAAACCAATTTTACCCCATATGCTTTGTTAGGATGTTCTATATCATGAAGGGAAACACCCGAGCAACAAATAATTGTGAGCATAACTTAAGTGAGTTAAGTTAAATATAGAGCACTTTTTAATCTAATTTAATGTTGAGTTGCACTTTATTGTTTTAACTTAAATCACTTTTCATTTAATTTGACATAATGCATAATGCAAACATGAATTATGCTGGTAGAACATTTTGAAAATGGGAAACTATGGACAACTTACTTTAGATTTTTGGATTTACATCATGCATAAAAGTGTCTTCAAATTTGTAAATTGTCAAAGAGAGATAATGTACTATAATGAACTTATAACAATCTATATATTTTATTTTTGGTGAGCATTAATATATTCATTTGAATTAGTACTATATATATCAAAAGTTGGTTTATTTATCAAAATTTAATTGAGCAAATTTCAAGACTAAAGATAGTAAATTGTCACAAAATGTATGCTAGTACTACTACATATAGGTTTTTATGTAAAGAAAATGTACAAAAGTTTCTATGCCCTATCCAACACTCTTACTATAAGTTGGAATTAATGTTCAAGGATTTTTGATAAACCCTTTTGAAAAAAAGGAAAAATATGTTAGTCACTTGGGAAATTTCTTGTATTCTTTGTTAACCTAGTGCTATCAGATTGATAAACACATATAGATTGAGTGGATTTGTGTTTTATGTGGATTGACACTTCAAATATAATGAGTTCTAAAAGACATTGTATTGCTTTTAGAATCTCTTAAGAGTGTAAATCCTAACATGGTTGAGATATCCTACAATCCTCATTATGTAGGGACTAGTGTAAAACCAAGGCACTTTTGTTGCCAAATCAATTTAGACTACCTAGGAAGCTATGAAGTCATTACTTGTTTGAAATGATAACAAATTTAGACCTAGGCTTTCTTATTTGCAACCACAAATTCCTTTATTGGCATCATGTGATCACTTTCTTGGATGTCTTGTTGACATATTAGTCAAGTTTGTTATTAGTGACACACACTTATTCAGATTTTGTATAGCTACCAATCTCATTGTTCAATTTATAGTGGTTGCTTTGTAATTTAGTAGCCACTGAGTTCTACAATTGCTACCAAGTCCTTTGGACAAATCCCCATGGTTACCAAGAAAATTTAGCTAATGTGAAGTCCAGCAGTTTAAACCATGCATTTTAGCATATGCTAAGTTTATCAGTGGTTATCACGCATTGCAATATCTACCAAGTTCACAGTTCATGTGATGCAATTATTTTATTGGCATCATGTGATCACTTTCTTGGATGTCTTGTTCACATATCATTCAAGTTTGTTATTAGTGACACACACTTATTTAGATTGTGTATAGCTACCAAGCTCATTATTTAGTTTATAGTGTTTTCCATGTAATTCAGCAGCCATCGAGTTCTACAGTTGCTATTGAGTCCTTTGGACAAATCCCCATGGTTACCGAGCAGATTTAGTCAATGTGAAGTCTAGCAGTTTAAACTGTTCATTTCAGCATATGTCGAGTTTATCAGTGGTTATCAAGCATTGCAATATCTACTGAGTTCGTAGTTCATGTGATGCAAAGCTAGTGTTAACCAAGCTACTTTCTGCTAACCAAGTGATTTAGTGTTTGCTAAGTTGCACAATATCTACCTAGTCACTAGTGTAGACCGAGTTTAAGACTACTTGAAAGTGATTAATATGGAATGAGCTTCTACGTCTATGAACTACATGATGATTTTGAGCTGAGTATTAGAACCTCACCAAGTCAGTCTTCAAAACTCGAGTGTCTTCATGTGGGCCAACTT
Source organism: Cupressus sempervirens (assembly GCA_028749045.1). Lineage (NCBI taxonomy): Eukaryota > Viridiplantae > Streptophyta > Pinopsida > Cupressales > Cupressaceae > Cupressus > Cupressus sempervirens. Next base: position 212,746,354 of record CM053784.1, read on the forward strand.
TGTAATATTTGTGTTAACTTGTATCATGACCAACTTTATAATTATATAATTTGATTGGTATATCTATGTAATGTATTGTACCATATCAGTGTGAATCAAGAATGTAATGTGAATGTGGATGCAAAAGTTAAAGTTATAAATGCAACAAAAAAAAGAGCAAATTGAAAAGGCCATAACAAGGAGCAGTAGAGACATATCTATCACAGAAAGGTGACCAGTACACAAAGGAATCTCTTTCAAAAAACCTAGTTGCAAATCAAAGATCTACTACTGCTTCATCCTAATAGGTGAACCTGTCAAAATCCTTTAACAAGGTAGACCTAACAGTCTTTCATAAATCTCTTTACCAAGTGCATAATTCATTGTATGTTTGTAAATCCTCTCACAAGGTGGACCTAGTAGTCCTAATTGCTCCTAACAGGGCAGATCATTAGAATTGATCAATCTAAGCCCTAACAGGCCAACTTTATGCTATAATACTAAAGTTTGTGAGTATCATCCCCACCCCAGTTTTACTTTCAATTTGGAAGGTTTTTGGGTCACCAAATCTTTGTGTCAATGTGTTATGGATGCTTTCATGTTTTCAATTTCTCATGCATGCAATTAGATCAGATGTGATGAATTAAGTCTTAATTGGATTATTGGATTAAGAATTAAAATTGTTCATATTTTATAAGTTATTGATTCACCCCTCCCCTCTCAGTAACTTAGCATAGTCTTGAATATTTCCAACAATTGGTATCAGAGCTTTGTGGTTCTCAGGAGAAAGTTTAACAACTTGAGTAAAGATCAAGGATATGGAGATATTCAAACTTGACAAAGCTATTGATAATGAAAATTGTGATCTTGAAATGGCCAATGCCCAACTCAAGAAAGCTAAGGAGAAACTTTTTCAATCCCTAAAAAGAAGAAAGAAACTTGCAAATCAAATGAGTGATCATCTCTACATTAAAGAAAGAATTGAATACTTTCACCCTTCAAGCAACTCAAATGAAGCAAATGAAGCAATCAAAGAACTCCTAGAGAAGAATGGTTCCCTACAAGAAGAAGTAAGAAAGCTAAGAAGAGACCAAGAGATTCAGTCTATAAGGTTATGTGAAGTCTTGGAATAGAGAAATAAGATAAAAGAATAAATGGATGGAAGTAACAATGAAATCCAAAATCAATCCCTTCAACAAGCAGACCTTATTGATCAGCTCTCAAATGCAAATGAGAAATTCATGAGTCTAAGATTTGAAAATGAAAGAATGAGGAATGATCTAAATTCTGAAAGGCAAATCAATGAAAGAATGAAAAATGATACGAAATCTGAAAGACAAATCAATGAAAGATTGAGGAACAATCTAAACTCTGAGAAGAAAATGAATGAGAGAATGATGAAATCTCAAGAAGACATGAATCAATTGAATGAGAAAAACCTCTATAGGAAAAAAGGAAAAATAGGAATTGGATACAAAGAAGAAGGTGAATCCTCCAAACAAGGTGCTCAAAAGAAACAAAGACCTACTTGCAATCACTTTAGTAAGATAGGTCATACATCAAACAAATGTTGGAGCAATGGAAAAGAAAATCTCAATGGAAAATGCTACAATTGCAATCAGCATGGTCATAGGGCTAATGAATGCAAAGAGAAACTAAGATTTGAAGGCAATCGTCATAAATGTAAGAAACATGGACACAAGGCATCAGAATGCAAAATTAAGACATTAAATCCTACAGAGCAAATTGTGAAACCAATATTTGGTTAGGACTACAATACCTAGTGTAGATGTCATTACTATGGAGAATTTGGACACATTGGTATGAATTGTGTTAAACATCATATGAGGAAAAGATATACCACCAAAAGATATTTTATTTTTACAGAACTTGGTCATCTTGCTGATAACTATATGAATACTAGTAGAATTGAAGATAAGAAGGCAAAGGCTAATAACATTCGAAAGTAGATGAGACAACAATGGATTCCTAAGTCTACCAATGATACCGGTTTGAGCAATGATGGTCAAGTCACTTAAGAATTGGGTGAGTCTACCATTTCTAATTAAGTTCTCGAGGAAGAACTAGAACCAGGCTATCAAAGAAAACATACAAATTAGTTCCAACTGAAATGTGATAAAGATCCAAATTTTCATACAAGATACAAAGGGATCATTGAGCAAGATCGGTATCAATTATTATCGAGTAAGGTTGGGTCATAGACTCTACTGAGAAAGGTTGGGAGTAATATAGACACCTATGGTTACTGAGTCATAAATATTTTACCAAGTATTCAATGCCATATAGTGGATAATAGTCTGTCAACATATTTACTTTCATACTGAGCATTAATGGAAATTTTTTATCAAAAGGCATGGAATCAAATTCATTTCACCATGAATTTTTGAGTGCTATTGCAAAGAACGATTTTTAGTGCAATGAAAGTGACTTGAGAAAATTTCCTACAAAAGTTTTTCGAAGTTCTCTCAAGCTACCAAGCGAAAATGGCGTCTAGTAGAAGCAAGGTCAAGCAAGGATATGACATGTTGGTTCAAGGAGTTGAATGGAAAGCACCAATTTTCAAACTCATCCCCATGATTGCTGAAACCCTAGACTCAAGCAGAGCTCAATCCCAAATTCCTCCTAAGTTACTTCTTGTTAATGAAATTCATACTCATTTCAAATGTGCTATTCAAGAAATTGGTAATCTGGAAATGGATGATGCCCTAGGTCAATTATGTGTAAATGAAGCCCTAAAACCCAAGCTTCAACATCTAGAAGCCAAAGGGTTGACACATATCCCTCATATGCCCCAAGAATTTCAAATTAAATGGATTAGGTTTATCCTTAGCCAGGTGCATAATGGGAAACTATGGTTAGAACAACCAATTCTAATAACAAAGAAGATGATTCATCAAATCACTAGCCTCCCCATGCTAGCCAAAGCTAACATGATGAAAACCCTAGGTCGAGTAGAGTTGGAGAAGAAAAAGGATATCATTGATGAGACTAAGGATATCATTGAAGCCCTTGCAAGTTTGGTTCATTATTAACCTGCCTATTCTTTTATGTACAAAAGTTATTCCCTTCTAAAGGCACTGTAGTCTAGAGAAAAGATGTTCTTGTGCTTTACCAAATAAATGAGTATATTGCAGAAATGAGTGAGAACTACAGTAGCATCATTGGTGCAGAGCACAAAGCTTGGTATTGGAGGAATGGATAAACTCCATCTTGTCTTCTCATCTTGTCTTCATTCTTCATCTTGTCAAGTGCCATGATGGTTCCAATGATAGTTTCAGTTGATTGTGCTTCATTTTGGTTGTTCTTGGTATTGCTTGTTATGGTTCCACATGGCCTAACTTGGCATGTAATAGCATGTAATGGAGATACTCATTTGTTTTACATGGGAGATCCTTCCTCATACATTTTTGATGTAATTATAGGTTTCATGAAGTTTTATGTAAGGTTTGAATAAGTATGAGCCCATTTGTGTAGGCACTTCATCCTATTTGGTGACCCTATAAACCAAGGATGTAAGTAGCCTAGGGCATATATGTTTTAGGTGTTTAGGAGGGTGTCATATGGCCTAAATAGCCATGATGCTCATTAATATCAAGTTTAGAATGAGTTTTGAGGTCTTCAAATGCAAAGTTGCTCATATCCTTCATGGCTTCAATCCCTACACTCTCCAACTCAATTGATTGCACAAGTAGATTCCTCCTACTAAGAGCATCAGCAACTTTATTAGTCACCCCTTTCTTATGCTTGATTGTGAAGGTATATGCTTGGATGAATTCCATCCATTTCATGTGTCTTTGGTTAAGCTTTTCCTACCTATTGAGGTAACTTAGGGCCTGATTATCAGTGTATACAATGAACTCCTTGGGCAGCAAATAGTGCCTCCATCTCTTTAGGGACTGAATCATTGCATAGAGCTCTAGATCATACACCGAGTACCTTTGCTTTGCTTCATTTAGCTTTTCACTAAAGAAAGCAATAGGCCTTCCATCTTGACTGAGAACACCACCAATAGCTTTGGTGCTAGCATCACATTCTATCACAAAAACTTTGTCAAAGTTAGGAAAAGCAAGGACTGGTCCATCAGCAATTTTCAATTTCAGCAACTCAAAAGAATCTTGTGCTTCCATATCATGGCTATTTAGGCCATATGACACCCTCCTAAAGACCTAAAACATATATGCCCTATAGGCTACTTACATCCTTGGTTTATAGGGTCACCAAATAGGATGAAGTGCCTACACAAATGGGCTCATACTTATTCAAACCTTACATAAAACTTCATGAAACCTCTAATTACATCAAAAAGGTATGAGGAAGGATCTCCCATGTAAAACAAATGAGTATCTCCATTACATGCTATTACATGCCAAGTTAGGCCATGTGGAACCATAACAAGCAATACCAAGAACAACCAAAATGAAGCACAATCAACTGAAACTATCATTGGAACCATCATGGCACTTGACAAGATGAAGAATGAAGACAAGATGAGAAGACAAGATGGAGTTTATCCATTCCTCCAATACCAAGCTTTGTGCTCTGCACCAATCATGGACAACTACTTCAATGTATTCAAGGAGAAAATGAATAATAGGTCCAAAATTCTAAAGAAGTTAGTTGAAGATTATAAGGATGATGTATGCTTCATGGTGGATAGTGACAAGGTGTATATCTAGGCAGTTAAGCCTAGAGTTGCGTGGGTAAAACTTCTTTGCTATGAGGTGAACATTGATGAGACAAAGGATATAATTGAATCCCTTGTCAATGAACCTATTGATCCCAAGGCCCCTTATTTTGGAACTTATGATGAAGCTAAGGCCATAATTGAATTATAAATAAAGCTCCCTCAGGCGGTTAACAAAGGAAAGAGAAGGATAGCAAAGCTGAAATCAAGTGCACCTTTCTTGTTAACCAAGGGTAAAGGTGAGGATGTGGAAGATGTAGAGGATGAGGAAGAATCTAAGAAAGAAGAGGAACCTTTGAATAAGAAGAGAAAGGTGATCATCACCAAGCATGCAAAGCCATCCACTACAGTCTACACAAGGAGGTCACAAAAGAAAGGAGGTGAAATTGTATTTAGTAGACCTCCACTCACCTTCCAGGATAGGCTAAAGCAATTGGAAGAAGGAGCAAGGATAAATTTTTTTAAATAATTTTAATATGAGATTAGGGCTGAGGTTGAGCAAAATTAAGTTGAAGACTTGGTGCCGAATAAAATAGGTAAATGGAAATACTCACTAGATCAGATCGCTTCTCAAGTCCCCAGTGAATTACTAGAGAAGATAAAGAGAAGATGGGATTTTCTATGGAAATAGTAAAAGACATATATGCACAAACCCAGAGGTAGTTATTATCAAGCATATCAAATGTTGAGGTCAAAGAGTCATTAAAGAAAAATGAAGAAAAACTTACTCTAAAGTTTAATACTTGTTTGGTTTTGATCAAAGACATTGAGCATGTTGTTAGGAATGCTACAAACACTTGGAAAAATGTCTATCATCTTCATAAACTAAGTGAATTTCCAATTGAAGTAAATAATGATGATGATGCAGGAGTATCCAGAGGTATAAGGGCAATCCTGTGTCACCCAAAAAAAAAAAATACTTAGACTTAGTTTTTGTTTCATGTGTTTTCATTTCTGGATACCCATTTGGGTTAAATAAAGGTTCCAACTCTCACAGTTCCACTATCAGTGTTCTGTGTTAGAGTTTTTAATCACCTTGGGATATGTGTAAATGCCAAAAAAATAGGAGTATGTAATTGAGCCATCATTTTGGTGAACTAGAAGGTGTAAATTTTTCCAATGAATGTAATTGTAATTTAGAGCATTCCAGAAAAAGAATCAGGTCAAAAGGCCCCACGGTTTGAAAGTTATCGCAATTTTTCAATTTTTGGAGACCTCCTAAGAATGCTTCAAAGTTAGTTAGGAACATTAAATGACCTTGAACATGGCTGAAAAATGGGGGATGAGAAAAGCTCATTCATAAGTCTATAGAGCACTTCGAGAGCTTTTCAAAAATTTAAACGGTTCGTCAATCGAAGCTACGGTTCAAAAGTTATGCCTCTTGAAAGTTCGGTTACCATTTTTGGATTCTTCTAATTTTGTGCCGACTTCTAATGTAACTTCTAGAGCCTTCTATTTGGTCAGCGGATGCCAACTAGCACTTTCTAGAATGTATTCCTAATCCTTAACCCTTCAAGGTCTATTTAAGAACATTTCTGGCATTGTAAAAGGCAGTTCAGAGTGGAGTTTGAGAGGAGGTACAGAAAGGAGAAATTATCTCTAGATTTATGCTATTGTAAGCCCTTAGGGCATGTTTTGAAGTCTATTTTCTCTATACTGAATGTAATAGCATATTTACATAGTTAATACAATTTTCCCTTTCCTTTTTTGTCCATTCTATGCTTGGGTCGTCTCCCCATCAAGTGGTATCAGAGCAGGTTTTCCTGAGTGTGTAGACAAAGTGCCGACTGTGAGGCAGTTTGCACTAGGACTATGTGGTTGTGGGTTTAAGTTAAGAAGATGCCTCCATGAAGAGAGCATGGTGGAAGGGCTAGAGCTATTAATCTTGAGGAGATTAGATCCCTCCAAAGGCAGGTACAAGCATTGCAAGAGGAGCTCCGTAGAGGAACAAATGTTGCCACAGGAAAAAAAAGTGAGGATGATAATGAAGAAGAAGAAATTGGACCAGAAGGAGAATTTGACAAGGAATTTTTGAATCAGGCAGAGAAAAGGCTTTTTAGGGCCATTAATAAGTTTGGGAAAAGACCTAAAATTAATGTGGGTGTATTTTTAGGAAATTCTGAAACCAGATGAGTTGATCGATTGGATCAATGAACTGGAAGAGTACTTTGAGTATGAGGTTATCAGGGATCTAGATAGGGTTAAGTTTGCAAAGGCCAAACTAAAAGGCCATGCCAAAATATGGTGGCAAGAGGTTCAATTGGAAAGAAATAGAAGAGGAAAGGAGAAGATCACAAGGTGGGATTGTATGGTGGACAAATTGAAGAAGCAATTCATTCTTGTTGATTATGAGCTTGATTTGTTTAAGAAGATGCATGGGTTAAAGCAAGCAGAAAAATCAATCCATGAATATACAAAGGAGTTTTACCGACTTCTGATTAGAGCAGGGCATGCAGAAGTAAATAAGGAGAAGGTTGCTCATTATATCAGTGGGTTGCGACCTAGCATCCAGGAGGAATTAAGTCTAGTAAGAATGACCAGCGTTGAAGAGGCATACCAGTTTGCCCTACAAGTTGAAGAGAAGCTAAATAAGAGGTTTGAAGGGAGACAAAGAGGGCATGGTCAAGGAGGAAGGGGTAGTGGTAGGTCATCTGGAGGCCAAAATGAAACCCAAAAGAAAAATGAAGATGTGGGTGCTAGTAGGAACCAGAGGAATTAGGGTTTCAACCACTCCCGTGATCAAGACTTTGGAAATTAGAGAGGAAGAGGTAGAGGATGTGGACAAGGAAGATGAGGTTTCTGTGGTACCTATTTCCATTGCAATGAAGAAGGTCATCGTGCCTTTGAATGCCCTCAACGATAAGGAAGGACAGATAGGAGAGCTAAGGGACAAGCTAGGGTTGCTCATGTGGATGAGGATGCACAATCATCACATTCAGAAGATGCAAAAAGAGGAGAGACTTTAGTAAATGAAAGGGTCCTACTAAGTGGTGAGATTGAACTAGGACAAAGGAGGAGTTTATTCTGTACCGGGTGTAAGTGTGAGGATAAATGTTGTGATGTGATCATTGATGGTGGTAGCACTAATAACTTGGTATCAGAGGAGATAGTCTCTAAGCTGAAGCTCAAGAGGGAGAAACACCCCCAGCCCTATCGGATTTCTTAGGTGAAGGATGATCATAAGGTCCTGGTAAGTGAATAATGTTTAGTGAAATTCAAAATTGGGAGTTACCATGATGAAGTTCTTTGTGCTGTTATTTCAATGGATGTTTGCCATCTATTTTTGGGTAGACCATGACAGTTTGATAGGCATGCAGTACATGATGGTCATGCAAACACATACTCTCTAACAAAGGATGGAGTTTGCCACAAACTGAAGCCCATGAAAAAGGAAGGTGAAAAAGTATGTAGCAGTGCTAGGATTTGTCTTGTTGATGGAAGGAATTTTTTAGATGGCATGAAACATCAGTGTGTGTGCTATGCTTTGATTCCTAGGAAAGATAAAGAAGGTAGTATTGAAATACCACTTGAAGTTTTAGATTTATTAGGTTAGTTTGGAGATATTATCTTTGATAATGTTCTAGAAGGATTTCCAAAAGTAAGGCAAATCAGTCATCAGATAGATTTAATCCCAGGAGCTAGTTTTCCTAACAAGGCTGCTCACAGGATGACTCCTACTAAAATTGAGGAGCTAAATAGATAGGTTCAGGAGCTATTGAGGAAGGGCTTGATTTAGGAGAGCCTGAGTCCATGTGTAGTACCTGCAGTACTGACACCAAAGAAGGATGGAGAGTGGAGGATGTGTACATACTCTCGAGCTATAAATAGGATAACCATCAAGTATTGATTTCCTTTACCAAGAATGGATGATCTTATAGACTACTTGAGTGGAGCTCAGTACTTCACAAAGATAGATCTCAAGAGTGGGTATCATCAGATATAGATACAAGAAGGAGATGAGTGGAAAATAGCCTTCAAGACCAAGGAGGGTCTCTATGAGTGGTTAGTCATGCCCTTTGGATTGACAAACACCCCAAGCACCTTCATGCAACTTATGAATGAGGTACTTAAGAAGTTATTGGAAAAATTTGTTATTGTCTATTTGGATGATATTTTAATTTTCAGAAAGACTTTGGAAGAACATTTATTGCATATTCTTAGTGTCCTTGAAAGGTTAAGGGAAGAGAAACTGTTAATTAATTTGAAGAAGTGTATCTTTAGTCTACTTGGGGTTTGTTATATCACCTGAAGGTCTCAAAATGGATCCAGAGAAGGTAAAAGCCATCTTGGAATGGCCTACTCCAAGGTCTGCTACTAACGTAAGATTGTTCCATGGTCTGGTTAGTTTTTATAGAAATTTCATTAAGAATTTCAGTGGGATATGTGCACCCCTGACTGACACAATAAGAGGGGATAGAAAAGAGTTCAAATGGACTACGGCAACTGCAAGGAGTTTTGAATTGCTGAAGAAGAAGGTGATAGAACAACTTGTGTTGGCATTTCTAAATTTTAGAAAGGTGTTCCAGGTGGATTGTGATGCTAGTGGTAGTGTTATTGGGGCTGTATTAAGCTAAGAAGGTAAGCCTATTGCATATTTTAGTGAAAAATTGAATGATGCAAAAAAGAAGTATTATATTTATGATCAAGAGTTCTATGCAATAGTTCAAGCCTTAAAGAAATGGAGGCATTATTTATTGCCAGAGGAATTTGTTTTGTATACTAATCATTAGGCATTACAGTACTTAAATAGCCAAGGTAAATTGAATCAGAGGCATATGAAGTGTGTAGAGTTCTTGCAGAGCTATGCATTTGTGTTGAAGCATAGAAGTGAAAAATCTAACAGGGTTGCAGATGCACTAAGTAGGAGATAGTTGTTGCTTACAGTAATGCAAGTTGAAGTAGTTGGGTTTGATGAACTCAAGAATTTGTACCCTAAGGATCTTGATTTTGCTGAAGCGTGGAAAGCTTGTAAAGAGCCTGTTGCTGTAGATAGAACCAAGTGGTTAGACTATCTGATTTAGGATGGTATGTTATTCAAGGGTAGTCAATTATGCATTCCAAGGAGTTCCATGAGGGAAAATCTAATTAAGGAGAAACACAGTGGAGGGATGGCAAGACATTTTGGTCAAGATAAGACCATTGCCATTCTTAGAGAACATTATTTTTGGCCTCAGATTTCACAAGATGTGAAGAAGTTTGTACAAAGTTGTTAGATTTGTCAAGTTGCCAAGGGATTTAGTCACAATACTGGATTGTATCAACCATTGCATGTTCCATCAAAGCCATGGGAGGACATAAGTATGGATTTTGTTCTTGGATTACCAAGGAAACAAAGGGGTAATGACTCAGTATTTGTTGTGGTTGATAGGTTCTCCAAAATGGTACATTTCATTCTAGGCCACAAAACTCATGATGTTGTCCATATTGCAAACTTGTTTTTCAAAGAGGTGGTAAGACTACATGGTCTCCCAAGGAGTATAGTTTCTGACAGAGATACTAAATTTGTGGGGTATTTCTAGAGAACATTATGGAAGAATTTGAGAACAGACTTGAAATTTAGTTCCACACATCACCCATAGACTAACGGCCAAACAGAAGTGGTAAACAAAAGTTTAGGCAATTTGCTGAGATGTTTAATTGGGGATAAGACCAAGGGATGGGATTTGATTCTACCACAAGTGGAGTTTTCTTACAATAACTCTGTAAATAGGAGTACTAGTAGATCACCATTCCAAATTGTATATGGAAGTAGCCCAAGGACTGCACTAGAATTGAGGAAGATAGAGCAAGGGGAGAGGACAAGTGTTGAAGCTGAAGAATTTGCTGAACATATCAAGCATCTACATAAGGAGGTTCAAGCACACATTACCAAGATGAATCAAGAGTATAAAGCTAGGGCTGATCAAAGGAGAAGACATAAGGAATTCCAAGTGGGGGATCTAGTCATGGTACACTTATGATAAGAAAGATTTCCAGCTGGTACTTACAACAAGTTGAAAATAAAGAAATTTGGCCTTTGCAAAATTTTGAAGAAACATGACTCAAGAAATGCATATGAGGTGGAGTTGCTAGATGGTATTCATATTTCTCCTATCTTCAACATTGCAGACTTGACAGAGTATAATGATGATGGTGTAGATGAGGAGCCGATGTTAGAGCCATGTCCAATTCCTACTTCTAAGAAGGAGGAGATAGAAGACATTCTAGATCATCGTGTGGGCAAGAGTACTAGAAATAGGCAGTATGAAGGGTATCTGGTCAAGTGGAAAGGACGATCAATAGAGGACTCAACTTGGATATCAATAGCTAAGGTTTCCTATTTGGGATTTTTTCTACCATTCATAAAGTGACAGGGTCACTTTTCAATCTACCTTGGGTGTCTGATGCAAGAGCATCCAGAGGTATAAGGGCAATCCTATGTCACCCAAAAAAAAAATGTACTTAGACTTAGTTTCTGTTTCATGTGTTTTCATTTTTGGATACCCATTTGGGTCAAATAAAGGTTCCAACTCTCACAATTCCACTATCAGTGTTCTGGGTTAGAGTTTTTAATCACCTTGGGATATGTGTAAATGCCAAAAAAATAGGAGTATGTAATTGAGCCATCATTTTAGTAAACTAGAAGGTTTAAATTTGTCAGATGAATGTAATTTTAATTTAGAGCATTCCAAAAAAAGAATCAGGTCAAAAGGCCCCACAGTTTGAAAGTTATCGCAGTTTTTTGGTTTTTAGAGACCTCCTAAGAATGCTTCAAAGTAAGGTTAGGGGCATTAAATGACCTCAAATAGGGCCAAAAAATGGGGGAGGAGCTAGACTTGTCCATATGGCTATAGAGCACTTCTAGAGCTTTCCAAAAATGTAAATGGTTCATCAATTGGAGCTATGGTTCCAAAGTTATGCCTCTCGAAAGTTCGATTACCATTTCTAGATTCTTCTAATTTTGTGCCGACTTCTAATGCAACTTCTAGAGGCTTCTATTCGGTCGATAGATGCCAACTAGCACTTTCTAGAATATATTCCTAATCCTTAACCCTCCAAGGTCTATTTAAGAACATTTCTGGCATTGTGAAACACAGTTCAGAGTGGAGTTTGAGAGGAGGTACAGAAAGGAGAAATTATCTCTAGATTTATGCTATTGTAAGCCCTTAGGGCATGTTTTGAAGTCTATTTTCTCTATACTGAATCTAATAGCATATTTACACAGTTAATACAATTTTCCCTTTCCTATTGTGTCCATTCTGTACTTGGGTCGTGTCCCCATCAAATGATGATGAAGAAGATAAGAAGAAAGATGAGGAAGAAAATGTTGAAGAAGTAACTCACTTTGATAATGAAGAAGATGAAGAGGATCAAGATGTTGCTGAGGAAGAAAGAAAGATGATGAGGAGACTGACCCATTCAAGATAGTTGTAGCAGTCATTGCCTCACTTCCTCACTCCTCAAGCAAACCATTGACTACATCAAGTATGGAGATAGCTTCAAAAAGTTTGATTGTGACTACTAGTGATACATCAAATGTCCAATCACGCTTTGCCCCAACTCAGCTCAGCACATCACTAACAGAAGTGACTTCCACTTCATCCACCAAGTTGCAAACTCCTTCTTGATCTACTGAACATTTGGTGAACTCCTCCAGAAAAAGGATAAACAAAAAAGATTAAGAGAGGAAAGAGATAAGGAGTATAAGATAATTGAAGATGCCAAGAACATTTTGATAGAGGCAATAGGAATTGAGGTTGATTCTTCTCAACCTATTTTGTATCAACTAGTAGAATCAGTCCAAAAATTCAATGAGGACATCGATGTACAAGACAAGCTAGTAGAAAAGGCTGAAAATAAATTTAATAATAAAGTGTTGGAGCACATTGCTCAACAAATAGCCATTTATCAAGTAGAGCTTTCTATAATTTTGGTCAATCTTGAGGTGTCTTGTTCAAATGTGTCATCACTTTTTGGGAAACTATGTGATGTCCCTAAGTATACAAAGGAAATAAAGGACAAATTGTCCAAAATAAATATAGATCTAAAGGCTAGTACTCAGTAGCTACAACTTGACCCTAGTCCAAGCTCTACACATTTCAAGAAAATTAGATTTTTGTTAGACATGCAAGCTGAACTGCTAAGAGAAGAAGCAAGGATCCAATCAACATTGATTGACATACAAAATATAATCCTTCCAATCATGGATGTAGTGCAAAAACATATTGTATATTCAAAAACTTTGATTCATGATAATAACTTCTCTATTGCTGACCATATGATTGAACTATCAACAGAGGTGCAAATTGCACTACATACATGCAAGGTCTTGCAAGAAAATTGGGATAAAATCTTAGCAATCACTCTCAAGGTACATTCTGAATTCTTATCCCATTTTGGTATTTCTATGTAAATAAGTTAGAATAAATCTTTTTCATTACTATCAAAAAGGGGGAGAAAAGTTATATTGGAGAAAGCCATATAGACATGTACATAGAGAGACACATAGTATGGGGGAGAAATATGCTATGGTGGAGAACTTACATTAGTAACACATGCTGTATATAGAAAAATATGTATAGTATATTGTATATACCTTACAAAGATCAATTTTGAAAAATCTCAAAAAAATATATAGTATACTCTACTAAGCTAGTGGTGATGGATACAAGGTATTCATTTTTGGCTAACAAGTGTTTTTGTCACTAATGCCAAAGGGGGAGATTGTTGACATATCAATCAAGTTTGTTATTAGTGATACACACTTATTCAAATTGTGTATAGCTACCAAGCTCATTGTTCAATTTACAATGTTTTCCATGTAATTCAGTAGCCATTGAGTTCTACAATTGCTACCAAGTCCTTTTGACAAATCCCATTGGTTACCGAGCAGATTCAATCAATGTGAAGTCTAGCAGTTTAAACCATTCATTTTAGTATATGCCAAGTTTATCAGTGGTTACCGAGCATTGCAATATCTATCAAGTTCACAAGTCATGTGATGCAAAGCTAGTGTTAACCGAGCTACTTTATGCTAACCTAGTGATTTAGTGTTTGTCAAGTTTCACAATATCTACTAAGTCACCAATGCAGACCAAGTTTAAGACTACTTGAAAGTGATCAGTATGGACCAAGCTTCTATGTCTATAGAGAGCATGATGATGTCAAGCATTGATAGTGGATTGTAATGACCCATACCAATAGGCCACTAAACAAAACCCTAAATTTAATACACGGCTAAAGTATATTGCTAAAATAAGGAAATAATAGTGCCAATGTATTCATTCAATGAAAACCAAATATTTTTACAAATGATATGTCAATTTTCAGCACTAAAACATTATGACCTGGCACATTATAGACAACCCTAACTGGCTATATACAATCGAGAACTTATTACAACTACAAACTGAAATGAGAACCTGGATTGATCAAATGGTGGAGACTGAATGTTGAAGATGATATGATGAAAGTGCAACTCCACTGGAAACTCCAAATCAGCAATTAAGCACAAATGAAAGGACTGAAATATCCTTCCCACAGCTGCAATAATTTAGATGATCTTTCACACCCTCAAAATTGCGTACCAATTGAGAGTTTTCATTCTCAATGGCCAATTGTAACTACTTGCAGAAACCCTAGGCTCCACAACGCACATCAGTAAAAATCAATAATAAATCTCGATGATAAGCAATGAGCCCTCAATGCCTATTTATTTATTTTTTTCTCGATAGGTTGGCCTCCTTTTTATTTATTCATTGCTTCTTCCAGCAACCTCTAGAAGATTGTTTTATTTAATGATTTTATAAAATATCACTTTATTGAGTTAATTAAATATAAAGTTATCTTGTAATATATTTTTATTGATAACTTTATAAATAATTTAACTCCTCCAAAAAATGGGGACATTATAGGTCCGCCCCTCCTAAAATTGCTTGGCCTCAAGCAATCTTAATGCTGGATGCTGCAAAATCACTTCTCCCTCCCAAGTAGCATCTTCAATAGGTAAATCTTTCCACTTAACTAAATACTCTCTGATTACTCTCCTGCAAAGCTGCTTCTCTCTACTATCCAGAATGGATTCTGGCACTAAGATCAATTTCCCTTTATCATCCAAGGGAGGTAATACTGCAAAAGGCATCACATTCTAACCCAACACCTTTTTGAGGTGTGATACATGAAACACATTGTGCACTTGACTATCTGTGGGAAGCTCCAACTCATAATCAACCTCACCAACTCATTTGATGATCTTCAATGGTTCATAATAGTGTGGCTTGAGTTTCTCTGTACCACTCTTCTTGAGAGTGGACTACTTATATGGCTGCAACATGAGGTAAACCATATCATTTACCTCAAAACAACACTCAGTCCTCTTCTTGTCTGCATACTATTTTTGCTAGTTCTGAGCTCTAGCAATGTTGTCTTTGAGAGTAGCAACTATATCCTTACTTTCTTGTAATAGTTCACCTGCACGGGGTACTCGATTGTCTCCCAACAACAAATCTAAGAAACTAGGTGCCTCATAACCATAAAGTGCCATGAAGAGTGTCATTTGTATAGTCATATGATATGTAGTATTGTAACAATACTCACAGAGATATATCCATCCGACCCAAACTCATTGTTGATCTGCCACATAATTCCTCAAATACCCTTCCACCCATTTGTTTACAATCTCTATTTGACTGTCAGTCTGTGGGTGATAACTGATACTAGGTGTAAGCTCAGTGCCACACAACCGAAATATCTCCTACCAAAAATGACTCATGAAGCGGTTGTCCCTATCACTCACAATGCTCTGAGGCAAATTGTTAATCTAAAAATCTCCCTAAAGAAAACCTCTTCCACCTGAGTTGCTAAGTATGTAATAGCGATAGGGAAGAAGTGAGCATATTTTGTTAGCCTATCCACCACCACATAGATACAATTGTGCCCCTGGGCCCTGGGCAAGCCCATAATAAAATCCATAGAGATGCACTCCCACTTCCTGTCAGGAATAAGAAGTGGCTATAGGAGCCCTACTGGATAAGTGTGCTCTTGTTTGTTCTGTTGGAAAACATGACACTCTCGCACACATTGCACAACATTGGCCTTAAGTCCCTTCCAAGTAAACTATTCCCGTACTAACCTGTAAGTCTTGAAATACCCAAGATGGCCTGTTGCAGGTGAATTATGGAATGCTCTCAAAATCAATTGCTTCATTTTCGATCCTGGGACTAAGTAAATCTTGTTCTTGTAAATGATCAAATTATCTATGAGAGTGTATCTAGTGTTGATTGTTCTCCCCTCCACTGTAGCAGAGGCCCACGTGTCTTTGGTATATTCTGCTACAATCAAGTGTCACCAATCCTCTGATATCTGAATCATAGAAGTGAGGTGTGGCCTACGCGATAAAGCATCTGCAACAATATTTTGTGTCCCCTTAACATATGTGATATCAAAATCATATGCCTGTAACTTACTCACCCACTTCTGTTGACAATCATTCAGGTCCCGCTATCCCAAAAAGTGCTTCAAACTATTATGATCTATTTTAATACAATATTTGTTGCCCACAAGATACTGTCTGAATTTGGCCAAGGCATGCATGATGGCCAACATCTCCTTGTCATATATGCTGAATGATCTCTTAGCCCCTCTGAGTTTCCTACTCTCATAAGCTATAGGGTGCTTGTCCTGCATGAGTACAACACCAACTCCCTCTCCAAAAGCATCACATTGAAGCTCAAATGGCTTTGTGAAATTAGGTAATGCTAATACTGGGCATGTAGTCATTATTTTCTTGAACTGCATAAAACACTCATGTGCCTCCCGAGTCCGCACAAATGCCCCTTTCTTAAGAAAATATGTCATGGGCACTGCATGTCGTGAGTAGCCACTAACAAACCTATGATAGAATCCACATAGACCAAGGAACCCTCTTAACCGTGTAAGGTTCTCTAGTGGTGGCCAATCAAAAATAGCACAGATCTTTTCAGGATCCATTCGCACTCCTTCCACACTACTGATGTGTCCAAGATACAACAATTCTGTCATCCCCAAATCACATTTAGACTCCTTGGCTTACAAGGACTCGCTCTATAAAATGCTTAATACTGCCTCCAAGTGCTCTAAATGTTCCTACCATGTCTTGCTATAGATAAAAATATCATCAAAGAACACTAGCACAAATTTCCTCAACTGATGGTGGAAGACCTTGTTCATAGTGGACTAAAAAGTGGTAGGTGCATTAGTCAAACCAAAAGGCATGACTACAAACTTGAAATGATCGTAATGACATTTAAAACCATTTTTTTCAATATCCTACTCTCGAACTTTGATATGGTGATAGCCTGGTCTCAAATCATTTTTTGTGAAATAACAAGCCCCATGTAATTCATCTATTAGCTCATCGATGCGTGGGATGGGATACTTGTTCTTTATAGTTCTCTTATTCAACACCCTGTAATCAATGCACATTTGTAGAGTACCATCCTTCTTTTTTACCAAAACAACAAAAGATGCAAAGGGTGACATACTTGGTCTGATGTGTCCCATTGCTAGAAACCCTTTGATGGTCCTCTTGATCTCATCTTTGAGTCATTTTGGGTGCCGGTATGGTGTGATCATGACAAGCTTAGCCCCTTCCTCCAACTTGATAATGTGCTCAATACCTTTGTCTGGTGGCCTACCTAGTGGAATCTCACTAAATACCTTCCCATACTTGATTCTCAATTTTTGATTATATGGATGATATTCAGTCTTATGTTACCCCTCCTAGGTAGGCATCAAAGCGCATATTTCTGCCCACTCTATATTATTATGCCTGGCTAATCTCTCCAACTGCCTAAATGAGATAGTCCTAACATCACCATTACGAATAGCCTTCAGCACATGAGTCCTGCCATCCACCATGAATCGTATCTCCATATCCTCCAATCTCAGGGTAACCTCCTTCAAAGAATGTAGCCATTGCATCCCAAGTACTATGTCCATGTCACCCATGTTGACCACATGATAGTCCGCCTTAAACTCATAGTTGTTCAGGCGCAAAGGTAGATCTCACACCATCCTATCACAACGAAGAGTATATCCATTAGCTACCTTAACTCTTAGTCCCTCGAAATCCTTAGTAATGAGTCCACACCTCTCCACAAATTGTGCATTAATGAAATTATGCATGGCACCTATATCCAATAGAATAATAATCTTTTGTCCTACCAAGACTCCTCAAAATTTGAAAGATCCCTCTTTTTAAATACTAGACAGATGTGCCTCCTATAAATGTATCTCTGGAGCCTCTTTTTTCTCAGCACTATCTACCTCTTGTTCATCCTCTACCCCATCCTAATTCTCATCATGGTGCTCTGAGATGTCTGAATCTGAACCTTAATAATAAGCCCACATCACCAAGTTAGCCTTCCCCTTAGGCTTCATAGGACAATCATGACCAAACTCATAGGGACCTTTGCAAAAGAAGCATAACTTCTTCCTATGCAAGTCATTAAGTGTTTCCTTATCCCAAGGTGCAGCTAGCTTGTCTTTTGAGTCACTAACCTTCTCTTTGCCCTTGTTGAATTCCCCTTTGTTATCTCCAAATGATGAAGAACCCTTTGAACTAAACCGGTTTACCGGAGCTGCAAGTTCCATACTACAGGCTTTCTTCATAGCTTATTGCAATGTAGGAGGATAAAAGGCCTTTACCCACCCCTTGAGTGGTTCAGTTAATCCCTCTATGAATAAAATGACTAGCCTCCTTTCTGAAATGTCAGGTACCATCACTGCAAGCTTTTGGAAGTCATTGATAAATTGTTCTAAGCCTCCTGACTGTCTCAATTGGGCTAACTCCTAGAAATAAACTTCAAGATTTTTTTTATCAAACCTTTCTATCAATCTATCCACAAACTCCTAATAAATGGTTACCTAATTGTGTTGCAATGTGATCATGTCATGTGTCCACCAATCATGTGCTACCCCATCTAAGTGTAAAGTGGCATACTTGAGTGCTTCAAATTCTATCATCATCTTCAACGATAGGAAAGTATCCACCTTATGAATCCAAGCATGAGAAGTCATTTTTCCACTACCATCAAATGTGGGTAATACCAACTTGTTGGTGACCTCTTGCAACTCACTGTGTTTATCTACTTGCTTCTGCCTGGCAGCTCTATAGTTCAGGTACCTGTCAAATGTCCATCGATCTTGTACATATTTTAGTAATGAATCCCACTCAGTCCTTGCTTGTCGAAGTTCATCTACAATATCTATTACTATAGCATCAGGTGTGCATGCTGGAGTTTCTTCTCTGAATGTAGGACGTGTGGGTCTGTCAGCTGTTCTAGATCATGTCCTATGTTGTGATCCTGCTATGCTCCTTTCATCCTGGTCATTATTATGATTATTCCTCCTATTTTCCCTAATCAAATGTTGCATCATAACCATCATTGCCTATGTACTTACCTCTATTAACTGTAGAAGTCTCTCCTGTTGTTGTAAAGTCTCGTCATCTCGCACACTTTTGGATGGGCTTTGAGAATGTCTCTCAGCCATATTCTTATTTATGTTGGTTCTTTTGTAAACTAAATTAAATGGTGGCTGGGTAACCCTATCAAGCTGGCAAGAAATCGCTCTGATACCACTGTAATGACTCATACTAATAGGCCACTAAACAAAACCCTAAATTTAATACATGGCTAAAGTATATTGCTGAAATAAGGAAATAATAGTGCCAATGTATTCATTCAATGAAAACCAAATATTTTTACAAATGATATGTCAATTTTCAGCATTGAAACATTATGACCTGGCACATTACAGACAACCCTAACTGGCTGTATACAATTGAGAACTTATTACAACTACAAACTGAAATAAGAACCTAGATTGATCAAATGGTGGAGAGTGAATGCTAAAGATGATATGATGAAAGTGCAACTCCACTGGAAACTCCAAATCAGCAATTAAGCACAAATGAAAGGACTGAAATATCCTTCTCACAGCTGCAATAATTCAGGTGATCTTTCACACCCTCAAAATTGTGTACCAATTGAGAGTTTTCGTTCTCAATGGCCAATTGTGACTACTTGCAGAAACCCTAGGCTCCACAATGCACATCAACAAAAATCAATAATAAATCTCAATGATAGGCAATGAGCCCTCAATGCCTTTTTTTTTTTTTTTTTCTCGATAAGTCGGCCTCCTTTTTATTTATTCATCGCTTCTTCCAGCAAACTCTAGAAGATTGTTTTATTTAATGATTTTATAAAATATCGCTTTATTGAGTTAATTAAATATAAAGTTATCTTGTAATATATTTTTATTGATAACTTTATAAATAATTTAACTCCTCCAAAAAATGGGGACATTACATGGATGTCGAAAATCAAAACCTTACCAAGTCAGTCTTTAGAACCTGAGTGTCTTCATGTGGGTTGACTTTGTACTATTTGTGTTAACTTGTATCAAGGCTGACTTTTTAATTATGTAATTTGATTGGTATATATATGAAATGTATTGTACCATATCAGTGTGAATCAAGAATATAATGTGAATGTGGACGCAAAAGTTTAAGTTATAAATGTAGCAGAAAAAGAGAAAATTGAAAATGCCATAACAAGGAGCAACAGAGACATATCTATCGTAGAAAGGTGATCAGTACACAAAGGAATCTCTTTCAAAAAACCCAATTTCAAATCAGAGATCTACTATTGCTTCATCCTAATAGGTGAACCAATCAAAATTCTTTAACAAGGTAGACCTAATAGTCTTTCATAAATCTCTTTACCAAGTGCATACTTCATTGTATGTTTGTAAATCCTCTCACAAGGTGGACCTAGCAATCCTAATTGCTCCTAATAGGGTAGATCATCAGAAGTGATCAATGTAAGCCTTAACAGGCCAACTTTACGCTACAGTACTAAAGTTTGTGGGTATCATCCCCACCCTAGCTTTACTTTATATTTGAAAGGTTTTTGGGTCACCTAATCTTTGTGTCAATGTGTTATGGATTCTTTTATGTTTTTAGTTTCTCATGCATGCAATTAGATTAGATGTGATGAGTTAAGTACTAATTGGATTATTGGATTAAGAACTGAAATTATTAATGTTTTAAAAGTTACTGATTCACCGCTCCTCTCTCAGTAACTTAGCATAGTCTTGAATTTTTCCAACATGTCTACCCCATATGAAAGCTCTCTAGGCTTGTTCTTTAGGTGTACATGTTGAATTTTTACTAGTTTACCCTTTTTTTTCTAGAATTAATTAGAATTTTTTTTGGCCTAAATTCAAATCCATATATAAGATTGTGATGATGATTTAAAGTATTTAAACACCATTTTGAAATCAGTTTTTCTTTTAAAGTTATTCATAGGGTTTGAATAAACTATAATGAGTTATGGTTGAAGGATTGGAAACAAAATCTATATCTTTATTTTTTATATTACACATCTATCAAGGATAATTATTGGCTTTCTCTGTATTTCCTAGTAGTTTTAAAGCTCAACACTAGATTGAATCTCTAATTCATTTCTTTTTAATGGTGTTACAAATTTGAAGCTGTTTGTTAAAAGAAACTCAATTTTTTTGGTGTATCATTTATCAATGTTCCTACATTGGATATTGTCTATCCACTTGAATGTTTCTAATACCCTTTATCCTCTTTGTGGACCCAAGGAAATTCTTAAGGATTTAACCTTATTTCTCCCATGAGCCCAAATTAAATGGAGATATTTCTTTTGAGCCTCTCAAACCATAACTCTTCTCTGCACATGGGATTCCATTTTATTCACTTAAATTAGCTACTAAGGTAATTATTTTACCTACTATCATCTCATGTTATATTACAGACAAGCATTTTTTGTGTATAGTACAAATATTATATGTTCTATTATCATGTTAAACACTAGTCTATTCTAATAAATTTGTTCTAGATGTTTCCCATTAATAGATTCTCATTAAGCATTGGTTTAGTGTTCCTTGTATGATTAGTTATGTGTCACACTCACTTTATAACAAAGGCAACTCTACCATAGGATTGTGTCTCTTCCTCACATGGGCACAAATGTAGCCATAACTCTAAATATAACTTATAAGGTTTTTTCCATTTTAAATACCATCAATAGACAATCCTAATATTAATATGTAGATATTATTAAACTTCTTAATACTTGATTATACTAGCTAGCTTGATAGAGGGAAGTCTCTAAACCTTGACCTAGCTATTTCTTCTCTCTATGTTTATCTTGTTCAACTAGAAGATAGAAAAACAAACATGACATCATTATGAACTAAGTACCCATTTATGATAGGCACAATTTCCTAAAATATTTGACCATCCACTTGATAAAGATCTCCCTTGTTAACCACTCATGTGGTCTTAATGACTTAGAGTGTGTGTGTGTGCGCGTGTGCGTGCCTGTGCGCACGCGTGTGCACACACACACACTCTAAGTCATTAAGACTATGTGTGTGTGTGTGTGTGTGTATTCATTAAGCTAAAAAAAATCCCCTTTATTTTGTGCAAAATGTGAATGTATTTGCAAAATTATAATTGATTTTAGAAGATATAACCCTTTACATATTATGTCACATCCATGATTCTTGTTTTCCTTTCCTTTAAAGAAACATGTTTCTTGCCTTTAGAGAAACAAGTTTCTTATACTATTATTAATGATAGGAAATTTAAAGTTCTCATGAGTAATAGATGGCTTCTTAGTTGTACATACGTGGCAGAAAATTTAATGCAAAAACAACATATTACTGAAACAATTCACTATTACTACAAAAGCGATAAAGAAAACAATTCAAACAGAATATAAAGAGTCCTCAGCATTTGATAGAAAGAAAGATAAGGGATCATCTATTTTATGTGAGAACAAAAGCTCAATAACTATTGCAACAGTCATATGAGGCATTTAGCTGATACCAAATATTATTTTGTCTTCTGTGTAAAATGATCCCAACAAGTCCATAAAAGAGGGCAATATAAGCTGGATGAAACTTAATTGGAGTATTAAAACAATCACTTGAGCCTTCTTGATTTCTAAAACATTGCATAATACTTTTTTTCTTCTTTAATGAGTTATGTGAACATTAAATTTGAGCCTTGTATTATTTTTCCATTTGATCAATTGAATCATATTTTATGATCTATTTAATTATGTAATATTCACTATAGAATTTAAAATTTTAATAAAAGAAGAAAAACTAACATAATCTAATTGTATTTATTATTAAAATTATATTATACATGTCAATGAGCCTTTCGTCTACTAATGAAGTTGAATGACTGAGTGAGTGCAAGGCTCTGACATCATAAAGAATAAGACCAATGATATATGATCTACAAAACTATTGTATTAATTTTATATTTTAAACAATTCAATCTAAACTCTAAACAAAATATTCAACTAACAACAAATAACCTATTAACATACAAAATTATATCAGTTTCTTTTAGTTATTTTAATTCATGTTATAGGATGATGACCTCCTTTGTTCACATGCATTCATCCACGTTAACCTGCAACTCTTCCTACATCTGTCTCTGCAAGCACTTACCCGTTGCATTAAAACCATAAGAAGTAGAGTTGCATACTTAAACACCTTTATAATTCATATTGCTATTACACAGTGATTCAAATAAAGAAGAGGATGATGTAACACACTTTCTTTTGTACGGTAATAAAATTGCACAATTGCCATAAATGCATCTAAGTATTAAACTAAGACGTTTAATCTAGAAAAAAATAATTTGAATAAACAAGAACCATTTCATAACAAAATAATTGGCTATAGAAACAAAACCAATAAAATCTCACTTGTAGATGCCAAATCTAGTACAACTCTACAGGCTGTTGGATTATCAATTGGAGGCCATTTTCTTCATCTCAAATTACTTTGAAAGGAATCCAAAAGTAGAACAATTCTACAAAGTGCCAAACTATCAAATTCTATGACATATGAAAATAGAGAGAGAGAGAGAGAGAGAGAGAGAGAGAGAGAGAGAGAGAGAGAAGACCCTATGTTTTGCGGTAGGTCTCTCCACATGGGATTGTGTATACTTCATCAAAATCTAATCTTCTTCAGTAGTCCATCTTTTCGTTCTAAGCTCAGCATAAAATGTTCTTCTCATATATTTTGAACTGATTTTATTCAAAGCTTGACTGTATTAAATCATTCATTGGATTATTCTCTTAGTTTGGTTTTTAAAAAGTATTAGTAACAGTTTAAGATGTCATATGTCATTTGAATTTTTGATTTGAACTATATGTTTTGTACATAATAATATTTTATCAATTGATCTTAATTCAAATCTTATTAGTACTTGTAGTAGTCTAAGTACTATTTTATCACTTTTTGAATAATTCTATTTAACTAGTGATTAAAATCACATCTGTCAACCAATTAGAAAGTCCCCACATACTAATTTTTTAAGTTTATAATATTAACAAATAATTTATCTATCATTTGATTGACTACATTACTTGAAGTCTTACATGGCTATATTTTTTAAAGTTTTAAAATTTAATTAACATTTTGATTAAGTTTTTCAGTTTAGTATATTTTTTCAAAAAAAATCTTTAATGTAAAAATTATATTATAGTATAACTTATATTTATTTTAGGAATTAGAAAACATATATTAAATTAAATCTAGAATTTTTTAAAAATAATTTTATTGTATATTAATTATGCTTTAATAATATATTTTATTTAATATAATAAATAAATATTTTTTATTATAATTTTACTTTTAAAACTTCAAAATATTATTTAATCAATAATTTGATCTAAGATATAAAATAATTTAAATCTGACCTCCTCTCAAGCTGTTTCCAGGGAAGCTATTCAATTTTACTCTACTCTCTTTTCAGACGATTTACCTCTAGCAGAGATTGAGGAGACTACAATCCTTTCTTGTATTCCCTTTGTTGTGACCAGGGAGATGAATGACTCTCTTATGAGGCCTATTAGTATGTCTGACTTGGAGGGGGTGGTCTTCAACTTGCAGAAGGGCAAAGCTCCAAGGCCTGATGGCTTCCCTATTGAATTCTTTTAGGAATTTTGGGATATTATCAATCATGACCTTTTGAATGTGGCTCAGGAGTCCTATTCCAACAAAGAAATGCTTCAGGCCTTGAATGCTTCTTTCGTAGTCCTTCTTTCAAAGAAAGAAGAGGCTAATCAGTTGGACTTCTTTAGGCCCATTGCTCTTTGTAATGTGGTCTATAAAATCATTACTAAGCTCCTAGCAGAGAGGCTTAAAGTTTGGCTTCCCATGGTTATCTCTTAGGAACAAGGGGGTTTTGTGGCAAGAAAACAAATTTTGGATGGGGTGGTTATTACTTCCAAAGCTATTCACTCTATGTCTACTTCCAGGGAATGAGCAATGTTCATTAAGTTTGATATGGCTAAGGCTTATGACCAAGTCAATTGGGATTTCTTGCGAAAAGTTCTTCTGGCTTTTGGCTTCAGTCAAGAATGGGTTAGATGGGTTCTTAGTTGTGTCACTATTCCTTCCTTCTCGATCCTTCTACATGGTGAACCGATGGAGCTTTTTGGGGCATCTAGAGGTCTCTGCCAGGGAGACCCCCTCTCTCCTTATTTGTTTATCATTATGGCTGAGGGACTTGGTAGACTTATCAAGTTTCATGTTTCCCAAAATCTGATTCAAGGATGGCAATGGGGAAATGGTTTGCCCTCTCTTTCCCACCTCCAATTTTTTGATGATACGACCCTTGCTGGGAGAGCTTGGATTTGGGAAGCTAAAGCCTTTCAGCTCACCTTGGATACTTATTTGGCTACTTCTGGGCAAAAAATTAATGAGCACAAGTCCTCTATTTTTTTCTTCAACACTTCTGAGCCTATCCAATGGAGGATTGCTAATATCCTGAGATTTTAGATTAAGTCTCTCCCTCTAACTTACTTGGGGGTCCCTATTGTGGTGGGTAGACAGCCTAGGATTTTTTGGAAAAGCTTGCTTGACAATCTTCGACAAAAAGTCAATCATTGGACTCATAGGTGGCTCTCTACTGCTGGCAAGGTGACACTCCTTCAATTAGTCATCCAGGCCCTTCCCATATACAAAAGCATGGTTTAGGCTACCCTAGTGTATTTTCTTAAGGAATTTGATGCTCTCTCTCACCAATTTCTTTGGAGTGGCAATTTGCAAAATACCAAATGGAGCCTCATCAATTGGGATACCGTTTGTAGGCCAGAAAAGGAAGGAGGCCTTGGCCTTCGTTCTGCTATCTTGTGCAGTCAAGCTCTTGCTACCAAGCTTTATTGGTGATGGTGTTCTAGCCAGTCTTAGCTTTGGGCCCGTATCTTGTCACACACAAGTATTTACCTAGTGTTGAACCTTCAGATATTTCAAGATTTTCTCTTGAGGGAAGAGGTTCTATGGTGTGGAATACCCTCAAGATTGGTGCTCACTTGGTGAAGAGAAGTTTATTTTGGATCTGTAACAGAGGCATCGAGGCTCTATTTTGGAGTGATTCTTGGAATGGGCATCCTCCTAACTTATACTCTCATCCACACTTGCAATCTCTTTGTGATTTTTTCCTTTCTATTGGCTGGAATAAGGTGGCTGATTATAAGGAGGCTTATAATCTAGGCCTTGGTGTGGGTCACAGATGGAAGAATTCTTCTGATTGGCCTTTGGGTGGCTCTTTGGGAGATTGGTTGGAACAATATCAAATATTGGCTTCTTGGGAGCGCAACTCTCTACAGGACCCTAATGTTTTGGCTTGGGGAGGTGCTGTTCTAGTAAGTATTCTGTTTCTTCAGGGTACCTTGTGCTGATGAAGCAAATTTTTGGCGAGGTGGAGGTCTCTTGGTGGAAGAAAGTTTGGAATAGGTTTTCATGGCCTAGGTGTAACTTTTTCCTCTGGATTCTAGTTTACAATCATTGTCTTACTTGGGAGAATATCTACAAGTGAGGCTTCCAAGGGCCTACCATCTGTGTTTTATGCCACAAAAGTGAAGAGATTGTTTCTCACCTTTTGGTCCAATGCTCCTTTGCCAAACAGATTTGTCACTTCTGGTGGAGTGTGTGGGGATGCACATGCTGGCATGTTTCCTCTCTGTTTGAATTTTGGGTCCGTCTGGGCCATCCCCCTTCCAAGAATTCTTTTCTTCAGGTTGCTTGGACTATTGTCCCTTCCTTTATATTATGGCATGTTTGGCTTGAGAGGAATAGGAGGATCTTTCATGATGTGTAGCTTGAGATCAGGCACCTGTGGGGGAAAATTGTTAATTCTCTTCATGAAACACTCCTAGCTAAATGTGACATTGGTGGAGGTTTGGATCCTAGAGATGCTGGTATTACTCACGCATGTGCTTCCCTTTTCAGGGCAGGACTCCCTCGGTCCAACCGCTTTGGGAATAAAGTTAGGCAACACTCTCAGCGTGTTAATCATGAGGGGCATTAGTCTCCTCCTGAGGCGGGCATTCTTAAAATAAACACTGATGGCTCTTCTTGGGGAAATCCTGGTCCGACTGGTATTCGAGGAGTTGGGCGTGATAGTTCTGGTGATATTCAATTTTTTTTTTTGTATACACAATGGCCACCATACTAATAACCTCATGGAAGCCCTAGCTATCCTAGTTGCAATGGAACAATGTTGTCAACATGGTTGGAACAAAATTATTTGTGAGACCAATTCGCAAGGGTTGTGAATTTATTGAATAGTCATAACCTTGTACATGTGGATTGGCATTTGGCTCTGGTTATTTTGCAGATTATTCAGTTATGCAACTCTCTGGATTATGTGTCTTTTATGCATATCCCTCAGAAGTGGAACGATGTGGCTGATTGTTTGGGTAAATGGGCCTTTGAGCATGGACCAGATTGGAACATTATTGATAATATGATGCTTCCCCTTGATTTATCTCAGATGCTGGTTCAACTTGTGGACTAGGATAAAGCTTTGTAGTTCTCTTTGCTTCTTGTGTTGTTCTGCTCTCTTTGGTACTGAACAAAATTTTTACCCCTCTTTTAGTTTGAAAATAATTTAAATATTGTTTACATAAATGTGCGTACTTAATATTTCAAGTTAAAATAAAATTTATAAAAATTATATTTATATAGTAATTTTTTTTTTTGAAAAATACAATAAATTAATAAACTGAAATAAAATCTTAATTAAAAAATATATTATACATATTTTCTAGGTGAACATATAAAATATATATAGTTTTAATAATTATAATTTACTTTTGTATATTAAGTATAATAATGTCTTCAAATTTGGGTCGCAAGTGCTACTAGCTTATATATATATATATATATATATATATATATATATATATATAAGCTGAGAGATATCCTTCTCAAGGCACCTATTTTCATAATCTAAATTAGTGTAATAGGCGCCTCAGAAGGATATCTCTCAGCTTATTTTATATATATATATATATAAGCTAGTTGAGTTGAGAGGCTTTCTACAGTGGAAGCATTCATCAATGTAAACTTTTGCAACTTTAAAAAAAATTGATGTACAACTGGCTATTCAAATTAACATTATTGTTAAAAATTATTAAGCCGAGAGGCTTTCTACAGTGGAAGCATTTATCAATGTAAACTTTTGCAACATTTAAAAAAAAGACGTGCAATTGGTTGTTCAAATTAACATTATTGTTAAAAAATTATTATATATCTCTACAGTTACAAATCTGACTCAACAAAAATTGTTAGAAATTGTTTTGGGGACTCTGCTTTTTAGATGTTTTAACCATGTTTATGTGTAGAAAGAAAACGAAAAATTTGTGGATTTTGAGGAATTTGATAGCTATTCTGTGCAAACTAAATTGACTAGATATTATGTGAAGATGTAAGAAGTGTCAATTTGAGGGGGGCAGTAGCGTGTATGATATATTTATATAGACATACAGAATCTTCATTGTGGAAACCTTACGTAGAATCTGTGTTGCAGTAGTTACCTAGAGTTGAATAAATTAGTGTGGTCAGACATTTGACATTGTATGAGATGCAGTGAAAAGGTAGAGGCATGTGAGAGAGAGTGTGATAAGAGGATAAGGGTGAGACATGAAGTAAACACTATGAGAGAGAGTGAGAGATAAAGATACATGACATAAAGAGAGCAAGTAGTAGGGGACATGATAGAGGCTATGGGGAGGTATGAGAAACACAAGGTAGACATGTAGAAAGAATTTTTGAAATAAAGAGATATGAGGAGGGGACATAAGAGCGAGATAAGAGGAAAAATATGGTGAGAGACATGTGCAAGAGAGATTGTGAGAGATAAAGATACATGAGTGAGAGATATGGGGTAGATATAGAGGGTAAATAGGGGGAAGAGATTGTGAGAGGAGGGAAAGAAGAGACTTAAAGAGATTAAGGAGGCAGGGAGGCAGAGAGATGATGTAGAGATGAATGGTAATGAGGGAGAGGATATGGTAACTAGGGGTGGAAATAGGACAAAGAGAGAAATGTAGGAAGGTATGAGGTAGAAAGAGACAATCTCGAAGGGGAGAGAGATTAGGTAGAGAGAAAGTGAATAGTTAGGACATTGAATGGATGGAAATGGTGATGGGGGAGGAATTTGGGAGGGAGAGAGGGAGCACGAGATAGAGAGAGGGAGAAAGAGAGGGAGAGAGAGGGAGAGAGATGTGGTAATTAGGGAATGGATGACAATTAGGGTCCAAAAGAGATGGAGACATGATAGTGTGTGTGTGTGTGTGTGTGTGTGTGTGTGTGTGTGTGTGTGTGCGTGCGCGCGTGAGAGAGAGAGAGAGAGAGAGAGAGAGAGAGAGAGAGAGAGAGAGAGAGAGAGAGATGTGGTAATTAGGGGATGGATGAAAATTAGAACAAAATATTAGATATTATATCAAATTTTGAAATAAGGTTGAAATTTATAAATTTGGAAAAATATTAAATTAATGAAGTTAAACATATAAAGTTAAAATTAAAAGAATGTTCTAAAGTAACGCTAAATAAGTGTTTTAAAGTTAGCTTTAAAAGAAAGTTTAAGTTTACAATTAAAATCAAGCTTTATAAATTAATTCAAAACATATAAATATAGGTGAATTTAAAAAGAGATTTTTGGGTGTGAGTGTGAGTTTGTGTTTGTTGTGTGGTTGTGGTTGTGTGTGGGTGTGGGCGTGGGTGTGGGTGTGTGTGTGTGGGGGGGGTGTGTGTACGCGCGTGTGCGCATGCGTGTGTGCTTGTGTGTTCATGTGTGTGTGTGTGTGTGAGAGGGGGAAGGAGTGGGGGAGTGGGGAGGGTCTACATTATGAGGATAGGGTGGAGTGTGTAGAGAAGGAAGGGCAAGTAAATTATAGAAGGGGACATGTGAGAGATAGTATGACAAGGGGATGAGGGTGAGACATGAAGTAAACACTATGAGAGAGAGCGAGAGATAAAGATACATGACACAAAGAGAGCAAGTAGCAGGGCACATGATTGAGGTTGTGGGGGGGCATGAGAGACACAGGGTATATATATAGAGAGAATTTGAGAGATAAAGAGATATAAGGAGGGGAGATGAGAGTGAGATAAGAGGAAATATGGCAAGAGAGATTGTGAGAGATAAAGATACATGAGTGAGAGATATGGGGTAGATATAGAGTGTAAATGGGGGACGAAATTATGAGAGGAGGGAGAGGAGACTTAAAGAGATTGAGGAGGTGGGGATGCAGAGAGATGATGTAGAGATAAATGGTAATAAAGGAGAGGATGTCATAACTAAGGGTGAAAAAGGGAGAAATGTAGGAAGATATGAGGTAGAAAGAGACAAAAAGAGAATAATTAGGGCATTGAATGGATAGAAATGGTGATTGGGAAGGAATTTGGGAGGGAGGGAGGGAGGGAGGGGGAGAGAGAGAGAGAGAGAGAGAGAGAGAGAGAGATGTGGTAATTAGGGTCCAAAATAGATGAAGACATGATAATAAGAGGGAGGGAGGGAGGGAGGGAGAGAGAGAGAGAGAGAGAGAGAGAGGGGAGGGGGGGGGGAGGGAGGGAGAGTGGGAGGAAGAGAGAGTGGGAGAGGGAGGGAGGGAGAGAGAGAGAGAGAGAGAAAGAGAGAGAGAGAGAGAGGGGGGGGGGGAGGGAGGGAGAGTGGGAGGAAGAGAGAGTGGGAGAGGGAGGGAGAGAGAGAGAGAGAGAGAGAGAGAGATGAGTAAAGAGAGATAATAAATAAGGAATCAAATGGATGGGGATGGTGATGGGCATGAAGAGAAAGAGAGTAATTAGTGTGCGAGACATATTAGAGAGATAAAGAGAGAGAAGAGGGAGTGGGTGATAGATATGGGCTAGATATATATTGTAATTAGGAGGAAAATATGGTGAGAGGATTATGATTTTGGAAGAAAGGGAGGGAGAGAGAGAGAGAGGGAGAGAGAGAGAGAGAGAGAGAGAGTCCCCAATATGACTTCCCTATATATTATAGAATAAATGAGCCCCAATACAACATTTTCTCTATTTCAAATTATAATCTACTTTATTCAACATGAAACTTATGCAAATGCTAATGAAAACCAAAACTCTAATTTCAATACTAAATTTAATTATAATTACTTCCTTAAAAAATTTACTCTAAGATCACGTTTATTATCAAGGCACACAAGTTTTTTTTTCAAAGGGAAACTTTTGTAATATACATATTTTCTAGGTGAACATATAAAATATATATAGTTTTAATAATTATAATTTACTTTTGTATATTAACTATAATAATGTCTTCATTTTGCGTCACAAGTGCTACTAGCTTATATATATATATATATATAAGTCAGAGAGATATCCTTCTCGAGGTGGTTATTTTCATAATCTAAATTAGTGTAATAGGCACCTCAGAAGGATATCTCTTAGCTTTATATATATATATATATATATATATATATATATATGCCAGTAGATTTATTAAGTTTAAATTAAAATTACATTACAATCTACTACTAAATTTCCATATACTATCTAAGATGACACTTGTTTTATTATCTATCATTGATTAGGTTTATTTTATATTTTTTAGTTTACAAAAGTATTAATAACAATTTATATAGTTTAAATTTCTAATTTGACTATATATATATATATATATATATATATATATATATTTCTTATCAGCATTTTGAAACATATTCTATGATTCATTATCAGAAGAGAAAACTAAAGAAAAATAAATAAATTTCTAATTTTGATTGTTTTATTTTTTTCCTTTGTAACTTTTTATTCTGATAACAAGTTATAAAATATTATTTGAAGTGTCAATAGAAAATAGAAATCCAAACAACATAACTGTAAAAAATTATATCCATAAAAATTTGACAATATAAAAAATTAAAAGTCAACCAGAACCATAAAAATTTATGTAGCCATTCAAATATTTTTTTATAATTTTTTTCCCCTGCTGCTGCATGAAGTGGAAGTTTCCATCATCATATATAATTATCTTATCATATAACATCCCATGTGGTAGTGTTTTATAATTACATAGAAGACAAGCTACGCTGCCACTTCAATTCAATGCTTTCTGTGTCATGAAATACACTTTCACTATCACATGAGATCAAACCCACTCAGCTGGCATTGAAAATAATTTTGTACTATTTGAAGACATCACATCTTTATGCTGGTGCGCGATAATATGGGCTGGAGCTTTTTAAACCATTTAAGGCCTACAAAATTTCGAGTAAAAAAGGTGACTTTGATTTATTAGCGAATTTAAATAATTATGGAGGAGTCTATCATAATATCTAAATTGTTTAGTAGATTTTGATATTGGACGTATGAAACAAATTGAATATCAATAAAGTTAGATTGATTATTAAGAGGCTCACTTCAATATTTAATCTATTTTGTAGGTTTGATATTAAACATTTGAAAGAAATTGAAGACCATACTTGTAAGACTTACACAAATTCAATAACTTTACAATCACAATTATCAATTATTTATTAAATTGTTGACAAGTTGCATACAACAAATCAAAAATTTCATTGTAACAAGAGCAACATTTTCCTTATATTTTATTATAAGATAGATTGACTTATCATGGATTCTTTTATTTGTTTGTTTCAATTTTAAAAATAGTTTTATGATTATTGATATATCCATTATTTGAATTAGTAATATATATAAAAAGCCAAAGATAGATATGAGAAATTTTCAAAACTAGATAGAGTAACTTGTCACAAAACATTTTCTAGTACTACTACACAGGTTTTTATACAAGGAGAAGGTAAAGGTAGATAATCTTGTCAAAAACCCATCCAAGGAGATGACTCACTAGATGAAGGCTTTGGGACATCCTTGTCATCCAAAGAGTCTTAGGAACAAGAGATACTAACATTTACCAACTTTATTGTGAGGAGGCAATAAGAAACAACTACATCAATAGGGAGACGATGCCAACTACATCTCCTCACTCAATGTCACTCTTAGTCACCCAATGGTTGTGCCATCATACCACTACTCTCGTCTACTAGAATTAGATAGATAGAAAATAATAATTACATACAAATATAACCAATATCACAAAGGAATAAAGCACACATAAAAATACAAGCAGCACAAATTTAACATGGTTCACCCAATCCCTAGACTATGTCCACCAAACAATAACTCCAATATTATTATTATCCAATGATTTAATCTAATTACAATCTGCAATCCCTTACAACTCAATACAACTGCAAGAAGCTACTAAAACATCATACACCATAAAATCCCTAACCCTAAGCTATTGTATACAGGACTTATATTGGTTACAAAAGTAGGGCTAGAATATGTTGTCCAATAAAAAAATAACTCGCGATGTCTTCATAATATTAAAGTCATTTTTGGCCTCACCCCAAAACCCCGCAAGGGCATTGCCCCTTGAACCTATCACGGGGGCATTGTCCCTGAACCCCCATAGAAAAATATGGGGGGGAACTACACCGAAGGAAGAGGAAAAAAATTAACCTCCAAGTCTAATTAGGCTCCACATAACAACACCATCTCTTTTAAAGCCATCATGCTTCATTCTTCTTATAATGTCATTTTTTGTCTAGTAACAACACCATCTAAAATATGAGTAAGAAACACTAATGAAGTAAAATTTTAAAGGATACCTTCTCATAATCATGTTGGTCTCCAAAGATTGGGAGGTAAGTAACACTAACTTGGAGCACATGTATCTGAATAAGAATTTTTGGAGAAAATTACAAACCCTCAAGGTAAGTAGTTATTGTGGTATCACATGACTGGTGCTACAGCATACTTTGCCTCTGTTGTAGACTGAGAGATGCAACTTTGCTTCTTACTTTTCTAAGACACTAGTCTCTTATCAAGAAAGAATGTTCCTCCATTGGTGCTCTTCCTATCATCAACACTTCCTGTCCAATCTACATTGGTTTAGGCTTTTAAATCTAAGTTGTCTCTATTCTTGTACCATAATCCATAATCTTTAATACCCTTTAGATACCTCATGATTCTCTTTATTGTCATTATATGATTTTCTTTAGGATTAGCTAAAAATCCTACCACCATACCAACTGCAAGAGAAATATCAGGCCTAGTATGTACTACATATTGCAGTTTTCTAATCATAGATCTATATGTGGTCTAATCTACCTCCTTGGAATCATCATTTTTGGAAAGCTTATGTCTAGTAGACATAGGTGTTCCAATTGGTCTTGAATTCTCCATTCCAAATTTCTTCAACATCTCCTTGATATTTTTAGATTGAGTAATGTAGATATTGTCTTTATTTTGTTGAATCTACGAGCCAACAAAGAATTTGAATTCTCCAAACATTGACATCTCAAATTCCTTACTCATTTCTTTTGAAAAAGATTTGCACAAATCATCATTTCCAATAAACAATGTATCATCTAGAAATATTTCTACCAACACAATCTTCTTATCTAGTCCTTCTTTGATATAAAGGTTGTTGTTATCATTTTTCCTTTGAAAACCAATCATTATCAAATAATTATGAAGTCTTTCATATCAAACTTTGGGAGCTTGTTTGATACCATATAATGCTTTATGCAGTTTACAAACCATATCCTTTTTGCTAGAATCTACAAAACCTCCATGTTGCTCTATATAGACAACTTCTTCTAGAATTCCATTAAAAAATGTAGATTTCACATCCATTTGATACACTTTGAATCCTTTATGTGCAACATAAGCAAGTAAATTCCTAACACCTTCTAATCTTACAATAATAGAAAAAGTTTCAACATAATCAATACCTTTCTCTTGAGAGTAACCTTTTCATACTAACCTTGCTTTGTTTCTTGAAACTTCTCCATCTTCATTCAACTTATTTTTCAACACCCATTTAGTGCCAATTACATAGTTATCCTTGGGTCTAGGAACAAGAGTCCAAGTCTTATTCCTTTCTATATGTTCTATCTCTTCATTCATTGCTTCAATCCAACTTTCATTATCCAAAGCATCTTTAATTGTTCTAGGTTCAAATTCAGTAAGAAAGCACGTACCTTTCAATTTGTTCCTTGTCATTATAGCATCTAATTTTCCTCCAATGATTTTCTCAGGTGCATGGTGCCTTCTGACATATCTTGCAATTATGGGTACTTTGGATTTAGAGCTTGTTCCACTTACCTCACCATGATCTTCTGCATCATGCTCGAGTCCCATTGTATGTGACTCGAGTCCTTTAGACTCAAAATCAAGTTGCACTAGCTACAACTCAATAGCTTCTAATTATGACTCAGGTCCTTCAAAATGTGACTTAGGTTATATTGGCTGCAACTCAGGTGTTTCTAGAGATTTTGGGGACTCGGGAGGTAAGGTCTACTGACTTCCACTTGGATTAGGCAATGTATCAAGTTCAAAGTAAATAAATTTTCTGTACTGTTTAGGTTCTTTGTTGCTTTCTTCTTCACTCTTCTTTGCAAACTCATCAATTCTTACATGTACACTTTCTATGATCTTATGAGTAGGTAGATTAAAAAATTTGTATGTTTTACTTTTACTGGAGTACCATAGGAATAAGCCTTCATTAGTTTTGACACCAAATTTACCTTTCCTATTCTCCTTCAAAATATAACATTTTCTACCAAATACTTTGAAGTAACTTCCATTAGGTTTGTAACCATACCATAGTTCATAAGGAGTCTAATTTGAGTCTTTCTTCAACTGTACTTTGTTTAAGGCACGAACTATTGTATTGATTTTTTCCTTCCAGTATTTGATTGCAATATTCTTTTCTATCATCATGGTTCTTGCACAATCCATGATTGATATGTTCCTTCTTTCTGCTATACCATTTCACTGAGGCATACCAGGGGCTGATACTTGTCTTTTAATTCCTCTTTTAGTGTAGAATTGATGGAATTCATTAGAAATGAATTCACCTCCTCTATTTGATCTCAAACATTTCAACTTCTTTCATGTTTCCTTCTCTACTCTAGCCAAATACCATGTGCACTTTTGAAAAGCCTCAAATTTATCTTTCAGATACATTACTGTCATCATCCTAGAATAATCATCAAAAAATAAAATGAAATACTTATCTCCTTTGTATCTCTCTATGCCAATAGGTCCACAAAGGTCTGCATGAACCAGATCCAAGACTTCTTCAAAATGATAGTTCTTGCTTTTGAAACTTGTCTTGCCCATCTTACCAATTTGACAATTCTTGCACATGCCAATGTCAGGTTTCCTCAAGCTACAAATACCTCTCACTCTTTTGTTTTTTCTTATCTTGATCAGGTTATCAAAGTTCACATGACACAACGTTTTTATGCCATAAACATCTTTCTTCTACTTGAGCAATGAAACATGAACTTTCACTTAGATCTAGGTAGACTAAGTTACCTTTTGTTTGACTACCAGACCCAACTAGATTTCCTTTTCCATCTAGTAGCTTGGCCTTCCCATTCATGAATTCTACCTTGAATCTAATATTATTCAATTGTGCCACACTCAATAGATTATGTTTCAATCCTTCAACCCAAAGTTGGAATTAAAATAGGAAAGGTAAACTTCTGAGAGGGGGGGTGGTGAATCAGTGCTTTAAACTTTGACCCATAAAAAATTCACCACACATCCATCTCATACATTCAATAAGTAAACTAAAATACCATATAAAACATGTACATCTTAAATCATGTAAATAAGTAAGCATTCACACATATATGACACCAGATATGATTACCTAGAAACCCTCCAATGAGAAGGTAAAACTGGGGTGGGGATGAAACCCACAAATTTCTTCACTATTGTAGTAATAAAGTTTATCCAATGAAGGTTACAATGTTTGATCACAAGACATGATCTACCTTGTGAAAGGTCTACCCTATTAAAGGCTTACAAAGACTATTTGGTCTTACCCTGTTAAAGGATTTCAACACCCTATTAAAAGTTTGACTTGTTAAAGGACTTCAACTCACAATAAAGTAAACACCTTGCTAGAGGATTTTAGTGCAACCTGTTAGGACTACTCTGTTAAGAAATTTAACTGATTCACATGTTAGAATGTCTCAGCATTGATCTTACAGTTAGCACTTTGTTTCTTGATCACAAATCACCTCTAAATTGATGTATTCTTGATCCTTGATTAGATGGCTCTCTGATATTTACTATTTCCCTCCTTTGTTCTCCTTTAACTGATTCTACAATACAATTTCAGATCATAATACCTTAGTTACCATGAATGTCCTAGTTTGGTCATGCAAAACTCTCCTTGATCATTCTTTCATTCCCTTGTACTCTCATAGAAAGTTTAGGGTTTTTCCTACTTAATAAGACCTAGCTAACTTAGGGTTAGGTATGAATCAACAACTGTGATTCATCCATTTTTCTACTTAAATCTTCCCTTTACCTAATTAGATGCATGTAATTCATAGGGATTCCAACTTCAAATTCATCCTTATCACCAAAATATCATAATTCTTGATCTGTAAGTCGGCTCAAAAATGGTTTACATAGGAGTTTGTACCAATACAAACAACTATACAAAATTGTGTTACTCAACATCTAAAATCTCTAATGCTCAGCATATTTGATTTCTATACTGTGACTTGACATCTAAATGACTCACCATGCACTACTTACTCGACTTCTAAATCACTCGACATACACTGTCTGCTTAGCACTCAAGTGACTCATCACAAGAGTGACTTGGCAATCATTGTGGACTCGGCATGCTCTATGTTGTGCTCAGCATATACTACTTGTTGGGCATGAATTAAGTAAATGACAAGTAAGTGTATAGACACTCACTAGTCAAAACCAATTTGAGATCAACACCTCATAAGCATTATCACATCTAAATTAATTGGTTAGAGAAATACAACATTTTCCTTTTATGCAACATGGTTAATTGTTTCCAAGTCTTACACTTCCGCCATCATAGTGTTCCATATGAGGAGAACAACCACTATCAATAATCCATGTATCATTTTTGCTAACATGAGAAATAAGTGTCATCTTATCATCTTCATTATTTAATTCATGTTTTACAGCAATATAAACCATTTCATCATCATCACAACTATTAGAATCTTTAGCCGTGAAACATGGCTTCTTACCTTTATCCTTGTAGTCCTTGTTGTTCTTGAAATCCTTCTTTCCTTTGTACTTATTTTCTTTTCTTTTCTTCTTTGTCTTCTCTGTTTGGACCCTATTAGGACTCAAAATTGAAGTCCTGATTTTGAGTACCATTGAAAAGTCAAGCCCCATGAGTGCTTTTAAATGCATGTGTACCCGGCCATCCATGTGAAGCATAAGAGGTGTTTAATGTTTCTAACACCTTGCATTCAGTATATCTATGCATCTCATGAAGATAAATTGTCATTTTGAGCCATTTCGTGAAGTCTTGTTTTGAGCATCTGTCAAATCTGCATTTTCACGTAAGTGTCAAACAGCGACAAGAGGTTGTGTTTTCAATTGAATATCTTGTACCCAATAATGTTTCATGACTCGCCACTTTGGAAATGTTTAGTATCCATATTAGAGAGCCTGTGTCTCAAATTTTGAGTCATTTTGAGTCCATTTGACTAGGTTTTGAATCCCTCAAAGTCAATCATTTATTGATGTCATGCTAATGCAGTTTGTTCTAAATTCTGGGAAGCCCTGTTTGACTTGTTATAATTTTGATCCAGTTGACCAAAATGCTAAAATTCCTTTTGTATTGCATTTTAGAGGTCAGAGACTTGCTACATTTCAAATTTGAGCTTATGACGAATCTGTTTGATTAGTTCTCAAACGTGATTCCAAATGCAATTTCTAACTTTTACTAGTGTCAAGAAGTGCAGATTTGTTAGTACCCCTATTCATGGTGTTATAACTTGAGATCTGTGACAGGTGAGATCGAATGAATTGTACCACTGTGTTGTACTCTGAAAATGCTTCAAGTGTGTCAATTTTCAAGTCCTGATGAATCCATCTACATACTTTCCCAGGTCAATTCCATTTGCAAAAAATGTTTTTCTATCAGTGTTTCTAGCTTGCAAATTTTGAGTAGCCCACTTTGACTATTTTCCATGTGCATCCTGTTATTCATCATGAGCCCAAATCACAAATTTATACTCTCCTTGTGACAGTGAACCAACGCCCCAATTTTCATCTCCCTAAGTGTCAGTTTACCTAGTTTTCAAAGCCAATTCTGAACGTGTTTTATGGTTTTCTGACATGTTTTCTTGCAAGCAGTTTTGAAAGGGAAAATTTTATAGTCAATATCTTTTGACTAAGAATTCTTCATGAGACGAGATTTGACAGGGTAGGAGCATGCAGAACAAAGAATTAGTGTGTCAGATCTCAAATCCCAATTAGGTGTTTTGGCCAATTTTTAAAGCTAGTCAAAGGACCTCTTAGCACAAAATTCATAGTTTGCAGATCAATGATAAAGTGAGTTTTTAATGATAGAGCAATGCTTGAAATTGTTTCCAATTAGTATCAGGAAATTAATGGATCGGTTTGAAAAAATAGGTGTTTGAAAATGATTTTTTTTTTAGCAGGACCCACTTTGGGGTCTCGACTAATGTTAGACCGATAAGGCATTGTGGATTAAATTTTGGAAGAAATTTTATAATGATTTTCAATCATTATAATTTATTGTACATTGAAAATCAAACATTGTTGAATTAGATGCATAACACTTCTAGAGTAGATGGCTCTAGTAACACAAACACAAGTTATTGTTGTTAGCGATAACTTTGTCATTACAATTCACATGATTATATGCAAGGCTTAAAAGAGGACAATTTCTTGTAAATACAAAAGATTCAGTTTTGAGAGGCAACTGGAAAGTATATGGAATGAATGATCATAATTGTTTGTAGAAAGAAAAATATCTCTTTGTGTGTCCCATCCCTTGTGCTAGTAAAAGTGAAGTTCAAGAGTGTCTTATTGACCATAAAGAAATCCTGTTAGATCCTTCAAACTCACTAAGTGAAAGCTATCTAGAAGCAAGAAAGGGTGTTGTATTCTTGGCCAAGGAAGACAAACAAAATTTAGATCCTTTATGTTCATCAAGGATCTACCAAGAAATTTGCATGTGAAATCTCTTGTAAGTGATATTGGAGAGTTTTGGGTTGAAGGTAGATATTCTTCTAAAGCTTGGAGATTGATGTCTAGAAGGTATGTTGAGGCATGTTTGCTAGTTCCAAAAAGGCAAAGCCTAAGTGAATCTACAACTTGTTTATGAACATTCTATAGTGCAAAATTTTTCCTCAGAAAATGTTCCAGATGGTGCAAAAGCTAAGAAAAAATTAGGATCTTTGAGTAAACTTTGTAGTGCAGCTGGCCTTGGAAATATTGTTAAATACCATAAACAATGAAAGTGGCCTAGCCACCATCTGGTTGGGCCTTTGTGACAAGTCTTTTCGCAAAGATGGTAGGAGATGTAATACAAGTTTCGGGAGATATTTTGGCACTTCTATGAATTTCTTGGGTAGAAGGAGCCACCTTCTTTAGAGGAACTGGAAGAGGAACTTTCAGATCCTTAGCCTGATGACATAAAGATTGTTGAGAAGTTTGATAAGCAAACTATGGAATTTAAAGAGTTGAGTGCAAGAGAAATGTTGTAGAGAATTTTCAGAGGTTGAGAGGAGTGAAAGCTATTTCAATGGTCACCAAAGCTATTTACTTATATTACCATATTAGTAAAACATTGTCTCCTTTTAAAATGGTTAAATTAGAAGAATAGGCGATTAATCAAGAAATTATGTTTTGCATTTTGGTAATATGGAGAGACAGTTTGTTGTGATTGACACCTTGTGTTGGGTCATTTCCCTTGTTCCACACTTTTTCACCCTGAATGCACAAGGGTTCTTTCCCTTCAAAGCACCACTACCTAGGACACCTGGTGAAGAAATATCTGCAGAGAGCACCCTAAGCCGCATGAGCAGCAAGCAATAGATGTTAGGAAAGGAGAGGCCATGGCAAGGAATATAAAAGAGCAAGTTGCCAAAGTAAAGAGGAGCACATCAAGGGAATTGTAGAGGCAATCCATGCGAGAAGTGGCCAGTGTTTAAAAGGAAAAATATGTACTCCAAGGAAGAAAGCACAACAATGGAGGTTCCATTCTAAGGTAGAGGGCAGCAATATTAAAGATGAAAGTAGAATTAAAGAGGAAAATGATGTTGAAACAAAACAGAGCATTCAAGTAGTGGAGTCTCTTGAGGAACAACTAGAGGAAAAAAGGTTAGCTCTCGCGGAGACCAAGATATTGTTGGGATCTAAAGAATCTAAACTGGTTGCAGTGATGGTGGAAATGCAAAATTTGAAGTTTGAGCTCTCATCAATGGAAGTCATGTTGGAGGAAAAGGGGAATGATCTCTACTCAGCTCAAAAATATATTGAGGAGCTACATGAAGAAATCTCATGGTTGAAAGACCAAATGAGGACTAAAGAAGAAGATCTTCTCAATTTAACAAGTTTGTTGCAGGACAAGGAGATTAAGATGAATGTGATGCAATATGACTTGGATAGTAATAACATCATATTGTCTCAGGCTAAGAACATGGTGGAGAACGTAGCTAGTCTAATGAATACCCTTGTGGATTTTGCCACAATAAGTAGGATTCGAAGCATGGATTGAGATTCATTGCAGATTCAAGCCAACTACGATATGTTTTCATTGAAGTGGGGACTGATAGAAAAGGGGGCAAGAATATGGAAAAAGAGTTGGGCATTTAAGAATGGGAGGTTGCTTTGGGTCCTTTCAATTGTGAAAATGTGGAGAGCAGAGTAGTCGTCTGTAAAAGATGAATGCCGCCAAGAATGTAACTTGAAGCCCACAGAAAAGTCAAACGTCTTTAGTCCCATATGCATCCTGTGGGAGTCATTTTTTGTTTTTAAATGCTAAACCACACAATAAGCTTTGTGTCTTGAAGAGTTGTTCTTTTAGAAGGTAGTTGGTTGTGCAATGAGATCCACTATGGCCAGCCAACTGGTGAGGAGTTTGAAGAATTTTGAATGAGTGCGCAAAACAGAGTAAACAAAAAAGGTTGTCAAAAAAGCAAGAACCATTATCAAAAAAACTAAGGTTTTCGGTGATCGCCATGTCACCACCATAAAATGGGAGGATCTCACCAGTAGTGACATGGAAACCTCCTGGAAAGTTAAAATTCTAATAAGCGACCCGTTGGAAAACTTGGAAACCCGACAAAGGCAAAAGGTAGGTGATTTGGTGATGATGTAACAACGTCTGCATTAACCAAAATTTGACACGTGGCAGCATGTGGCGAGCAGACTGTGATTAGAGGTGATGTGGTGGATTGAGATATCATGAGCACAGAATGGTGACACGTGGCACATCCAACAGCTGTCACCATGTCACCAAAGCAAAGATGTGTGCTAGTTAACATAGCAACATTGCAGCCCAATCAAAGATTGACATGTGGTGCTAATGTGGCGGTGAGGTGGACGAGTCTGATAGTGACACATGGTGGAGGCTTTGGACATGGCACGATTCCTAAGGTGCTGAAGTGGCAGTAGGTGACACGTGTCACTATGTCGCTGATGATGTGGCAAAATGTTGACTTGAATAGCGACATAGCGACCATGACGTGGTGTGATGACATGGCACGCTAATGTGGCAAAATAGAGGACAAATCAAATGATGCCACATGGCATCCAAGTGGCAAGGACAGATGACCAAGCATAGGAATGAGCCAATCAAAAGATGACACGTGGCAAGGGTGGTCAAACTAGGTTTGACCCGAATAGAAAAATGAGGTAAATTTCAAAGTCAAAATTTAATTTTTATTATATCTTCCCTAAATCACGTGCAGGTAAGAGATTTTTAAATAAATGTGGATTTTATTCTATAGTTTTAACTATTGAAAAAATCAAATATTTGTGCAAATGCGATCTTGAAGCCTACAGGAGCCCAATTTTCAAATCAAGATTCTAGGAGTTCCCGATAAGTGGATATAGGCTTATTATATATCGCCAAAACTAGGAGAAGATGAAATTTCCAATTATGGAGTTTTTTTTGCATAGGTGCTCACTAGTTCGATTTATAGGCAGAAATGTAAATTTTGGGCCTTCTAAGTTAAATGGGTGAAAATTGAAGATGAAGTTATAGATTTGGTATTTAAAAGACATGGTAAAAGGTTTGTTGGGTCAATTTTGAGAATATTATGCATTTTTAGTATAATTTGACTCCAATTTTCAGTTATGATGGAAGATTTGATTCACTAGTTGTAGAGAGAGATTAGAGAGATTCTTTTCAGTGGACAAATGTCAGACATAGAGCAAATCTGAGAATTCATTCCTCTATATCATTCTCTTTCTTTCTCATTGTAGGGGTTCCAATTTTGAGGATAAAAATTACTCACTACTGAGACACCATTCTTTCAGCAGTTTCTCTTGTATTGAGCAACATTAAGTTTTTATGTAGATAGTTATGATCTGTTAGGTAGTTTTGCAT
This sequence comes from Cupressus sempervirens, assembly GCA_028749045.1. Lineage (NCBI taxonomy): Eukaryota > Viridiplantae > Streptophyta > Pinopsida > Cupressales > Cupressaceae > Cupressus > Cupressus sempervirens. The sequence goes on from CM053784.1 coordinate 212,789,859, forward strand.
CTCAATTTCATGCATCTTATTGTATTTGTTTCAAAGAAATGAATGAACAAGTAGTAGCAAGTTAGTCTTCATTCTAATATCTTTTCTCCCATTCATGTTGTTTGTGATCTTTTGTGTTTTGTAAATAAAGAGTATGAGACTCAGTTGTAATCTGTTGATTGTATATGTTGATCCATTTTGCTTATGACTCAAAGGTTATGTAAATGCTTGATTCATCATCATAGGATTGTAAATTTCATGAAGGGATAGGTCGAGTATGAGATTCAGAAAGATGTAGATGTCTAATTCACAAAGTGGATAGATAGATCAGGAAAGCCCTGATATATGGCATATGTCAATGACTTTCAGGGATGTGTGTTAGGGGTTTGTGTGACTGCCCAATAGATAAGGCATTGATCATTTTGAAGGATCATAGGGTTATGTTGGTCATGTCATGTTTTGCTGAAAATCAACATCATTAATGAATTTCTTTTCCCTTTCATGTTGAAGAACCTAAATGTGATGCCCTCACTCAACATGTGAATTTCATAGAGTTGTAATTTGCTACTATAGATCTATGTTATTGCATAGGTATTAGGAGATATAAGGGTTAAATCTACTTAATAGATTTAGGAATATTTTTTGCACTGGTACCATATTAATTGAATTTGAGGTCCACCCGCCTAGGTTTTGTAGAGCCTGAAGTAGAAGAAGGGTCAAGCCTTATAGTTGGCTCGATGTCTGAAATGATATGTTAAAGATGGGAGTTAGTTGCCCCTACATGTACCATATTCTCATCGGGGTAATTTGAAACCTGTAACATTTCAAAACACCAATAGACCCCTTGCAACAATGTGGCCAACTTCTTCACAAGAAAAATAGATTAGAGGAATTTTACCTTTGTACTTTCCTTTGCTTTTGGGATATCTTCTTGCAAGCAGGGCTTCAAAGGCTTCAAGATCACTATCAGAATTATCTTCCTCTTCACTTTTAGATTGTTTTCCTTTAGACTTTGTAGCTTTCTTCTTGAGTGACAACTTAGCTTCAAATGGAGACTCAAGATTGCTAGAACTAGGAATATAATTGTCATAGTTATCTAGCTCAAATGTTGTCAACCTTCCCACTAGAGCATCCAAATTTATCTTATTATTAGGATCACATCTCATTTCTTGAATAGATGACACTCTAGTTGCATAGATAGGAAGAAGGGTTTTGAGTACCTTAGTTACAACTATAACATCATCAATTTTCCCTCTAGAGGCTTTGATTGCACTTACACTAGCTTTGATTCTATCAACATATTTTGCAACGTTTTCATCCTCTCTCTTCTTCATCTGATCGAACTAACCTCTTAAGAATTCTACCTTGGCTCTTCTCACATCATTGTTACCTCCATAGATATCTTTTAGCTTTGTCCACATCTCATGAGTAGTAGCACACCCTTTGACTTCATCAAATTCAACATAGTTAACAATGGATATAATGTTAATCATCATAATGTTATGATTCTTCTTTTCAACAATCTCCTCCATAGTCAACGTTCCAATAGGAGCTTTATACTAGACATTCAAATATTTTAGACCTAAATCACTGATGGTTTCCAGATGTAGCTTCATTAGTTCTTTCCATTCCTCAAAGTTATCTTTGTTCAACTTGGGAATCTCTCTCCTGTAAGACATCTTGATCTTTAGCTTAGGTCCTTGAAACCTTCTCTACAAGCACCAAAAGTTCTGATAACAATTGTTGGAAATATAAGAGGAGTGACTGAGAGGGGAGGGGTGAATCAGTTACCAAAAAAATAAATCGCAGATCCCGTAGATGTCAATATAAAACATAAGCTCTACTAAAACTGTTGTCACTCGGTTAACACACAAGCACTAAGTTAACACTAACAATATGTTGTAACTCAGCAAGCACTATAATATCAATTGTTACTCGACAAATATTGAACAAGAAAATCTTAAGATATTAATTGTGATTAACCTTAATTAACTTAGTTGCATACACATAAAAGAAATAACATGAACACAAGTGACACCAAGATTTAACGTGAAAACTCAATTTGGGAAAAACCACCAATTGCAACTAATTACTATTTTTCACTTTTCTAAAGTGAGCCTTGTTAGGAGCCAACCCTATTAAAGGTTACAAAAAACACTCTTAGGTGTGACCCTATTAGAGGATTTAATCATCCTATTAGGAATGGCCTTATTAGATGTCTTTAGACAATTCAATCTAGAAATGCCACCTTGTTAGAGGATTTACAAATAGTTGTTAGGCTAACTTTGTTAAGAGATTTGATTCATTGCTACAATGGTTATAGAGTAACAATGAAATGACCTGATTGTTGATGCAACTATATTGCTGATTTCAAATCTCAATTTTGGCTCAATTACTTGGTCCTTCCTTATCAGAAATTTCTTTGCAACCCAACAAGGATATTTTGTGTATCCTTCCAATGTGCTTCCTCTAGGCATCTTCTTATCTTCCACACATTCTCACACATCTTCAATCCTCAACTTGACCTTATACTTATATCACATACATTTTCAAGTTGGCTTGAATATAACTTATAATAATAATTATTCATCTCTTCAGTTGGCTAGAACCAACAAACAAATCTATTAAACTCAATATGTCAAAACAAGAAAATCCTTTGTTAACCGACCCAACTCTATAGACACTAACTCTAAAATGATTTTCTCTTGTTAACCAAGTGAACTTGGTTAACACTACAACTTTGAAAACTTCCTTTGGTAACAGAGTGAGCTTGGTTAACACTGGTTCCATCCAACTTTCCTTTGTTAATTAACTGAGCTCGGTTAACACTGAACTTCTATGAACTTCTCTTTGGAGCCCAAGTGAACTCAATAGATAATGTCTTTTGAACTTGGAAAACACTAGAATTCTCAGCAAACACAGAAAACTACCTTCCTTGCCTAAGTAAGATCGACAGATAACTGGTAAAGATATTACATTTTGTGTAACATGAAAAACAATATACAATTGATCAATTGTTTTCAACAAGTGCTTGATGGTAAAATGGAGAGACAAATTTCACCCTTAAGGAGGTTATGATTGACTCCCATAAGGTTTTGAAGAGTTTGGCAGAAATTAAAAGGAAAATGGTGATGAAGCTAGAGGGCTCTCTGCAATGGAAGGTTGTTGTGAATGTTGAGTAGGTTCCTAGTGTGTTGAGCACTTGGTGGCCTAGGCAAAAGAACTAGAGCAAGTGTAAACAAGAAGGTGCAGTCCAGTTCAACCGAGATGGTGGATTTGAAGAATGTGGTGTAGAGAATGACTAAGATGGAATAGGAGTTTGATGGTACCTTGAAATCAATAGGTTAGTTTCTCTAGGGTTTCTTTTGTCTTCTAGTGTGTTTCATTTTTTTGTTGTGTTTGTTGATCTGTTGGTTGTTTGACAGCTATTTGTTCTGTGGAAATGATAGGTTGGGTTATTAATGGTCTATCATTTTGTCTTTGGGTTTGTTTCTCTGGGGTATTATATGTTTTATATGATGTAATTATTGTGTAAAGAGTTTTAGGTCCCTTTAAAACCAATTTTTGTTTAATTCAAAAACAAATTAAATTAACAATTTCTACCACAATCATTAGAACATGTTTTAGATTCATTTAGGTTATAGAAAGATATTATAAGGAAAATACGAGAACCTTGCCAACACTTGTGCACTAAGTCATATTTAATAAGTGCACTTATGTGGTATCATATGATTTGTTTCTATTTGGATGCAGGAAATACATTTTATTCAATTCATAGTAGTCATCATCGACACTAACAATTGTTACGTTACACCCATTAGTACAATATTATGAAAGATATAAAACATTAGATCATGTGCTATAACAATTATTGAAATGTAGAGTGTAGTGTACCAATTCCTCCCAAATTCTTTGATGAATATAACATGCTCCATGACCCACATGAGGATAATGTTCACTTCAAATTGGATCCCCCTTCACCTAGGATGAAGGACTCTATGAATATTTTAGATCTTGGCTTGGCAGTCAAAAAATCTCCTGCTCAAATAGTTAGTTCTAGTAAAACTAGGCCCCTTTTTGCTGATCCACTTCTTATTAATCTTAGTTTTGATTTCTCCCATAAATTGTTTGTGCTGCAATCCCCCCTCTCACCATCTCCTATAACCAAGAAATCTTCTAAGCCTAGGGGTAGACCATTGAAAGCATCAAAAGCTAAAATAGAAGTTGATGTAGGGATCCAATCAACTTTGGACGATAATTTTCCTACCTCTAAACGATCAACAAGGAGCAACAACGGTGCTCCTTGTCAGTTATGAAGATCCTCTGATGGAATGTCAGGGGCATTAATGCCCCTGACAAACATAATAGGATCAAGCAGTGTCTTGATTCTATCCAATGTGATCTAGTCTTGATTTAGGAGACTAAGCTATCAACAAATAACTTTTAGAAATATGTTGGATGTTGGTCGACATGGAATTCCTCACATGTTACTAGCTGAGGTGCTTCTGGGGGCCTTGCTATATTATGGAATCCAAAGACTATCAAGGCTCAACATCTTCATCAAGGAACTGATTGGCAGATGTTATCCATTCAACACTATAAACTTTCATTCCATTTGATTAATGTTTATGGCCCTACCCCTACATCTGATAAACAAAGTTTATGGCTTACTCTTATAGGTTTTATCCAGAAATCAATAGGTGCCAAAGTTATTATTTTCGATGACTTTAATGTCATTCTTCATCCTAGGGATAAATATGGAGGTATTATTCCCCCACCTAGAGCTACTCAGGACTTTAATGACTTTGTTAACAACAATGCTCTTTTTGATGTTCCTCCACAAGATGGTTCTTTCACTTGGACTAATAGAAGAGTTGGGTTCCACCAAATTGTAGTTAAATTGGATAGATTTTTGTGTTCACAATGTTGAAAATTGATGAATCATACTATCCAATCGGATATACTACCATATTCAAAATTTGACCATTTCCTTATTCAGTTGTCCATTCTTCCATCAGATTCTCCTCTTTTTGGTTTTTCTGGACCATCTTTTAAGTTTGAAAGTGTATGGTTGTTGGAAATATAGATGGAGTAACTAAGAGTGGGGGGGGGTGAATCACTTACCACAAAAACAAATCCACAGATCCCTTAGATGTCTTATAAAACTAGTTACTGTTGTCACTTGGTAACGACGCAGAAAAATGTTGTAACTCAGTAGATGCAGTGTATGTTATTTTAATAGAACTTAAACATTTGTAGTGATTAGCATGCATGCATAAAATAAATAACATGAACACAAGAGACACCAAATTTAACGTGGAAATCCAATATGGGAAAAACCACCAAGTAACTAGCTACTGATTTTAACTCTTCTGAAGTGAGCTCTGTTAGGATCCAACCCTGTTAAAGGTTACAAAACACACTATTAGGTGTGACCTTGTTAAAGGATTTAATCACCCTACTAGGAGTGGCCTTGCTAGAGGACTTTAGAAAAATTCAATAGAACTGTCACCTTGTTAGAGGATTTACAAAATGGTTGTTAAACCAACTCTATTAAGAGATTTAGAAATCACTGCTACAATGGTGAGAAAGTAACAATGACTTGACCTAAATGAGATGCAACTGAATTGCTGATACATATCTCAGTTCTGCTTTACTAGATCCTCTCTTGATCATATACAACTTTGCTGCTCCTCAAGGATATTTGATCCTTCTTCAAAATTCACTTACACTTTCCTCTTCACATAATCAACACACTTGCATGCTCGCTCATTACAATTTAGAATTCACAACTTGACCTTTTATTTATACCTTACTAATTGTCAAGTCATCTCATTTACAAGTTAAAATTACCAATAATCATTACATCAATCGGCTTCAATTATTACATAAATTAATTAAGCTTTATTTCCCAAAACAATGAAATCCTTCATTGGCCGACCTTACTCGGTAAACACTACTCTAGAAATGATTTCCAATGTCAACCAACTGAAGCTCAATGAACATTGCAAACTCTGCAAAATTCTTTGGAGATCGAGTGAACTCGGTAAACATTGTCTTTCCTTTGCTAACCTTGTGAGCTCAGTCACCATTGACTTCTACCATAGAATCCTTCAACGCTTGAGTTAGCTCAGTAGAAACTGTTTCCTTAGAGTATTTTTCAGGAATGCTCGGTAGACTCTAAAATTTGCTTTGCTGACCAACTAAGCTCGGTAGACTCTATCTGCCAACTGATATGACATTTGTGTAACATCAAAGGAAACACATAATTGAACAATTGTATCGAAAAATGGTATCGTCATCCCCACTTTGATGGCCTCTTAAAATAATGGTGGAAGGATGCTCCACTAGAGCCAGGAACCAAAATGTTTCAATTTCACAAGAAAATGCAGTATGTCAAAGGGCTTATCAAGATTTGGAATAAACGTGATTTTAAAAATATTTTTGAGGAGAAAAAGGTGGTAGAAGAAAAACTAGCTGAGATTAATGAACCTATTTTACTCCATGGTTTAAATGTTGATATGCATTCAAGATAGAAGAATTTGCAAGAGGAGTGGTCTGAATTATGTAAGCAAGAAGAAGAGTATTAGAGATAAAAGTCTAGAGAATTGTGGCTTCAACAAGGGGACCAGAATACTAAGTTTTTTCATGCATCTACCAAACAAAAGAAGGCTAATAACACAATCTTTACAATTCATGAGCATCTAGAAAATTTGATTTCTAACGCTAAGGGCATTCAAACTGAGAGTGTAAGGTTCTTCTCTAATCTTCTTTCCCCTCCACCACAGGATCCCCCCTCTTCTCACCTTGTGCATGAGATCTTGGATTCCATTCCTCCTTTGATTTCACAACAAGACAATTTTAGGGCCCCTTTTACTCTTTCTGAGATTCATGGTCTAGTATTTTTTATGCATGTTGATAAGGCACCAGGCCCTGATGGGTTCACTGCATTATTTTTTCAAAAAAATTGGGATGTAATTTGTTTTGAATTGCTTGAGGCTCTTGAAGAATCTAGGAAAAATGTTTCCATTTTGAAGAACTTTAATACCACCCATATTGCTCTCATCCAAAAGGTTAATGATCCCTAATTTTTTGTTGATTTCCGTCTTATTTCTTTATGTAACACTATCTATAAGATTATCACAAAGGCTATTTATTTTTGACTTAAGCCCATTATTCCAAAAATTATATCAACAAAACAAGGGGGTTTTGTTCTTGGTCGAGAAACTATTGAGGGAGCTATAATAGCCCATGAGACCTTTCATTCCATTGTCAAATTAGATATGATGAAGGCTTATGATAAATTGAATTGGTCTTTTCTTCTTCTAGTCCTTCATCAATTTGGTTTTTCTTCTAGGTGGTGTAAATGGATTAAAGCTTGCATTTCTAGTGCACATTTTTCTATTCTCATTAATGGTGCACCAACAAGTTTCTTTGCCTCTTCCCAAGGTGTTTGTCAAGGTGACCCTCTTTCTCCATTCTTGTTTATCATTATGGAAAAGGCCCTCAGTCGACTTATTAGCTCTTTTAACCAAAAAGGGTTGTGGAAAGGTATCAATATTATAGGTACATCTTTGTCCATAACCCATTCTCTTTTCGTTGATGATACATTACTTTTTGGATCATCTACATATCAAGAAGCACAAAGTATGAAGAAAGCCATTGAAATATATAAACAAGTTTCAAGTCAATGTATCAATGCAACTAAATCTAAAATTTATGTTTTTAATACATCCCAATTGGTTTCTCAAAGAATAATCTATTTTCTTGGTTTTCCCTGTGATCATTTACCTTCTACTTATCTTGGTGTTCCCTTTTTTATAGGATTAAACAAACCCTCTTATTGGAAATCTATGATTGATCATATCAATAGTAGAATTAGTGCTTGGAAGGTTTGTTGGTTATCCCTCTCGGGTAGAATTTTGCTTATCAAAACTATTATTTCTGCCACTCCTAACTATTACTTCTCCATTCTACAAGCCCCAAAAGGTATCATATCTCAAATTGAAACTTTAATCCACACCTTTCTTTGGTCATATAACATGAATGGGCAGAAGAAAATATGCTAATTTCTATTCATGCCATGTCAACCTCATATAGAACAAGATGTGTCAGACTTCCCAACATTACCAATAGGAATAGGGCTTTTGGTGCTAAACTTGTTTGGCAAATGTATGAAAAATCCTCTACCAAATGGTGTCACCTTTTGCAAGAGAAATATTTAGATAACTTGGAACCTTCCAGAGTTCTTACTATGTTAGACCCTCCAAAGGGGTCTGCCATTTGGGATTTCATAATGGCTTCTTGAGAAGTTATTACTTAATTCATATCATGGCAAGTGAACAACGAGGATAGTGTCAATTTTTGGTTTGATTCATGGAATGGGTTCCCCCTCTACCACTATTGATTCTCTAAAGGATTTTTCAAACATAGTGATTCAAGCTTGGGGGACATCATTTTTTACTTATGTCTCAGCTATTCATAGGTTCACAAGGCTAGTCATTTGGCAAGACCCCTCATCTCTTCCTATATCCCACAATCAGGTTGCTTATTTCAAATAAGTTCTAGTTGAAAGGAATGTCTTTATGTCTAATCATCTAGATTGCCTCTTTTGAGTTCTAGCTAAAGATGGTAAATACTCTATTAAACTAGGATACTTAGCTCTCCAACACAACCAGTATAATCAAACCACATATCATGTTTTTGAATTCTCCTGGCATAGCTCGGTTTTGCCAAAAATAGGATGTCTTGCATGGCTTGCACTAAAGAACTGAATTTTAACTAGTGATCGTCTTCACAGATTGAACATTTCTAATCCCTTTAACTATGTGCTCTGTCTGCAAGTTATAGAAACAACAGATCACCTCCTCTTAAACTACCCTTTTTCCCAAGATTTGTTGGCATTTTGTCCTTGATAAGCTTAATTTCCTTATGCCATTACCTAATTCTCTATGGGATTTATTCCAAGCATGGCCAATCTTATACTCTAAATCAATGTTTTCTTGTCTTTGGAAGTGCATCCCTGCATCTGTAGTATGGGCAATTTGGTGGGAAAGAAACAAGAGAATTTTTAGATAGACATCATCTCCAATACCTAAATTTTTGGAAGGATTAGAGCAATCAATTGCTGAGCTTGTTAATGCTTCAGTAAGTAAATATAAGGATAAACCTGTTTTTTCTCCTCAAGATGGCTATGTTATTCAATGGTGGAAGGGTTTACTTTTTCCTCATCTTCCTGCTCCATTGTGTCCATCCAAGATTCCTCTTATCCAAGCACATTCCAAGTGGATTCCTCCAAGTGAGGGTTATTTCAAACTCAATTTTGATGGGGCCTCTAGAGGAAATCCATGCAACTTTGGCTATGGCATAGTCATTAGAGACTTTAAAGGCCATATAATTGCAGCAAAATCATCTTCTCTCCCTCAGTGTACTAATAAAAAAGCTGAGGGCTTGGCCTTGCTTTTTGGTTTAGAACTTGCAAAATCACTTTCTATATCTAAGTTACATATTGAAGGGGATTCATCCATTATTATTAATGTGTGTATTAAATGTCATGTATATAATTGGTCCATATAGTATATATTACATCAAGCATGGTCTCTTCTTGATTCAATCTTTGAATGTTACATCATGCATACTTATAGAGAAGGCAATCTTTTAGCTGATTGTCTGGCTAATATGGGTGCTGACGGGGTTTATATTAACTCTTTACTTTCCCCACTTAACCTCCTTGATCTCCCCAACTTGGTTAATATTATGACAAAAGAATATGTTTAGAATAAGGTTGAATACTCCTCATATTTTATTTGATAGTAAATCATGACTTCTCTATGATTTCACATGTTTTTTTCTTTTATGGATCTCACTTGTTCTTTTGAGATATTATATGCAAATCACGGTCTTGGATTACGCTTGCATCAGATGGCTTTCTAATATAATGGTTTTAATTGAAGTTTTGGATGTAGATTAGTGATGGTAATATCTATGATAGTTTTTGGCTGGGCTCTGGGTCTTGTCTCTGGGACCAATCAATGAATTGTATGCATATGAGTTTTGGGCTCTTTGTAATTGCTATATTCTCGATCTGGGAATCTCTAGGACAAGATTCATTAGTGTTGATAAATACTCTCTCTTGATGCAATATTTCTTCTTTTGCATTCCTTTTTTGTATTAGGCAATGATTGGAGTTTTTCTTTTCTGGTTCTTTTGTCTAAGAGCTTTTTTGAACCAATTATTATTAATATAAATATAATGTTTCGCCAAAAAAAAAAAAAGCCAATTATTGAAAAGTGTTCAACTACTAGTCCTTCTCCTAGTCATACAGACGTCATTGTGACATTTATCAAAGATATAATTTCATTAAATCATGTGCTATAACAATTATTGAAACATGTTCAACTACTAGCCCTTCCCCTAGTCATAGAAAGGTGACTTTAACATTTATCAAAGATATAATTTCATTAAATCATGTGCTATAACAATTATTGAAACATGTTCAACTACCGGTCCTTGCCCTGGTCATAGAAAGGTCTTTGTGACATTTGATTCAACTTATATCAAACCCCATATAAACACGAGGATGTACCAAGTTGTCTTCGATAGAGCCATGAAGAACATTACAAATGCATGGTGTACCCTAACTCCAAGCACATATTTTAGTGTCCTAGATTCAAATAGGGGATTCTAGAGAGCTACAGAAGAACCTTGCCTTTCATAGTGACAGCTCAATAGATTCTTCAGGATTCTTAAAAAGTATGCAACGTCGTCATTCCTTGACTCTAAGAAACAGGCACTCAAAGCATTGAATTGATATGACAGAAATTAGCTGGGCTTGTATTAAATATAATGAAACACAGGACTTACGTGGGGAGTTAATATCCTTGCAATGAAAGAAGTATTTTCATGATATACAAAGTTCCACTTATGCTTGCACAGTCTACAATGGCACTGGTCGTGGCCAACTCCCCATCTTTAAAACTCCTCCTAACATTTTGTTATTAAGTTCACCAAGATTGCACTTTTGTCAGAATGAGACAACAGCTATTCATTGAATAATCCGAGTAAACAAAGACTCTGTCTTGGGTTAAGAGAATAATATGGGAAGAACGCCTTGTTGTGATCAGGTTGGACTGAAGAAGGGAAGGTGGACTGCCGAAGAAGATGAGATCCTGAGTAAATATATTCAGACCCATGGTGAAGGCTCTTGGAGAGACTTGCCCAAAAATGCAGGTTTGATCATCATTGCCCACAAGAAACTATTTCCCACATTTGCCATTTAAATGTTTAATATGTATTAATGACACGATTTTTGTAAAAATTTTAATGCTAATTCTCTCTGTCTCTAGATTTGGTTGTGTGAGAGCTTCTTTGTATCAACATTTTAGATTACACTCTGTGATTCATAGTATAGATGAGAGAATATATAGATGAAAAAAAATTGTTTAGCATGATTACACGATTGTACCAGATTTGGGCTGTTTAGGTGGAGATTTGAGATGACTGAGATGGTCAGTCTGTGATTGTTTTATTCTATTAGATCGTTGTAATTTTTGTAGTCACATTACTTCTGTAGTTAATGATGTTATTGTGCTTGTTTTCTGATATCAACTGTGTGAGTTAATTTCCACAATATTTTGCCTTTGCACTGATTTTTGTTTGTGAAGATTACAATGGTATGAGATAATGACTGTGATGGTTGTATCATCTTTCACTTCAATCTAGAGATTTCTACAAATAGTTTGTTGTGCAGTATGTCTGATATAATGCTGTACTGGATTTCTTTAGCTTTTGCAGTGTGTTTGATATGATGCTGTACTGGATTTCTTTAGCTTTTGGGTTGGATGAGAAATGGTTTGTATTAGAAATTGGGTAGAGGGCTGTTAAAGAGTATGAAATGCATATAAGATTATGGAATATGATTTGAAACATTGATAAATATTAAAATATATAAATTATATTAAAATTAGATAACATTAATAAATTAACCATTCTAATATTTCTATGGTAGTACATTGGAATCATAAATTGCTGTATGGAAGAAGTTTTAGAGAAAATTGTTTGACATGCTCTGCTTTATGCAAGTCTTAGAGATATAAGAAGAGGGATTATCAGGGAAGAGTTGAGAGTATAGAGAATGCAGTTGCTGTCTTCACTCCATTGATATATTGAATAAATGATTGCAGGGCTGCTGAGATGTGGGAAGAGTTGCAGATTAAGATGGATGAACTATCTTCGTTTAGATTTAAGGAGGGGAAATTTCTCTACAGAAGAAGAGGAGCTCATTATCAAATTACATGGTCTTTTAGGCAACCGGTATAGTACAAGTACCCTTTTTTTGTTTGGGACCTCAAAACTTCAGTGACAATATTATGCTCATTATTTGCTCTGATATTATTCGAAAAGAGCTTGAGATAAATTACTCGGAGATACTCAGTTCTAACGTGGTTAAGCCCTTTTCCATTGATTGGAATATAGGGTTGCTAAGTTTAACATTTGATAGAGTGATCCACTTCTGTTATTCACATTTTTATGGAAGAATATGTTCCTAAAATCTGAACTCTTATTTAAATTATAAGCTCTTTTCTGTCATTGTTATTGTGATGAATCATAGAATATGATTAGAAATTTTATTGCGCAAAACTTTCTTATGCCATACTTTGAGACCACAGGTGGTCACAGATTGCGGGGCGTCTGCCAGGCAGGACAGACAATGAGATAAAGAATTACTGGAACACCCATTTAAGCAGAAAACTTGGAGATAGGGGGATTGACCCAGTGACTCACAAACCCTTCTACCAAATTTTTAACTTGCAGACCATGAAACATGCCAACTCTGAGCAGAGTTCAACCATTAATTCAACATCAAAAAGAAAGAAGGATTATCATGAGAAAGGAGCTCAGAAGAAGAAAAAGGGTATTGTGGAGACACATTCTTCAGGGATTTCTAGCCATTCTACCATTGAATCTTGTTCACAGAACATCCCCATTGAAAATGATGAAAACCCCACTTCTTCATTCACAATGAATTCATTGAACCTGTGGGATGAAACATTTTCATCCAATTTACTGCCCTCTGAAATGGGATTGTTTGGATCATTTGATACAAATGACTTGTTATTGTTTGATAACCAGCTGGCTGTTTCAAATGACAACAGCTATAATATGGAGGACACAACAGATGACCTCTGGTCCTCCTTTCTTTCAAATATGGAACCTTCTTGTTATCCTTAGGCCTCTTTTACATGGGTTTGTGATTACCCTTCTGTTCTCATGTATCAGTGATGGAATTTATAAGATTGAGTATTTTGTGGTAAAATATATGTAATCACTGCTTTTATTGGTGTATCATATGTAATCACTGTTTTTGGAATGGTATAATTTGTAATCACATATAGAGAAAATGCTCAGTGTTTTTATTCCTCTGCAAGCCTGTTGGTAGTACACCTTATACAAAGAGTCTTCAGCTTGGCCCACTGTTCCACAAGGGAAACGAAGTAGGTGGTGATTTTGTCAAGGATCTGTCTTAAGTAATCTTTAATGTGCCCACATGCATTGGCAATATTTATATATTTTCCTCTTAACGTCCTAGTTTGATAGGTGCGGTTGCCTTGCCAGTTTGACTTTGATTAGGTTTTGGTTTATTATGTTTTGCAAAAGTAAATGTGAAGGAGTATTCAATTTGAACAATTGGAATTATTTTATAGATTAAAATTGTAATTTTGGGATTTTTCTGTGGGAATGGATTTGTCTTTTGATTCATCTATCTAAGTGAATAAATGCGATGCATCTAATTTTTATTTCTTATAAATTCATTAAAGATTGGGTACTATTTAAAGGTATTTGAAGAATTTAAAATATAGGTAGGATTTAAAAGTTTTATATGAGATCTTAAATTAATCAGTTTTATAATTATTGTCAAGTGATTCTTAGAATTGGTTTTAAGTAACTAATCTTTTTTATCAAATTTTGCTGTTGATTAAAATAAAATTTTCTAATAATCTTAATTACCTATTAAATTAAAGAAAAAATGTCCTTATTTAGTTTCTCCTCAATTAAATAGACTGACATCTATCTGATTTAGTTATCTTTCACATTCTTTTATTCTAAAACTTAAATAAATATAAGCTACTCATTTTATTTTATTTTTAATGCAAATAAGTAGTTGATTAAAATCAATTAGTTAACTAATTAATCTCTTGCACATTCTTAATTGTGATTATTGATACGCAAAATATTTTTTATTTAGATGAAAATGTAGCATTTGAATATGCCATCTCTACACTTAAGGATTACTTGGGAAACAATAATAGTCTTTCACAAGACAAAAAATTGACAATAATGGTTTACTTGGTTATGGATGCATGGATGATTAATGTACATAAGATGTTTTGCTTATAAAGATAAAGTGAAGAGATAGGACTATAAAGTATTATGGTGTGTCCTAATCCAATATGTTGAGACAACTAACTTGACAAAAGATAGATAACCTAGTAGGAAATTAAGGCCTTCTACACAAATTCCCTAGTACCTAAGTTGACTTGAGCATATGAATATGTTCCCACTAAGGAACATGTTAGGTCAAATACCTTATTCACATCAACAATAAAATCTCACATTAAAATTCTTGCATTCAATTAAGCTTATATATGATAACCACCCATCATTTTCTAGGTGTGATACTGATGCAGGAGCATCTTGCATCCAAAATAAAGGGGAGACATGTTGAATGTAAAATTTAAAATTTAAAATTGAAAAAAAATTTGGAAAAAATAAATAAATAAATGAAAGGGAAAAAGGAGAAAAGAAAGGAAAAGGAGAAATTTCTATTTTCGAGGTGCATAGGTGGCATAATAGAAATGATTAAAAAATAAATGGTTGTTATTCCATTTATCAAGGTGTGTGGGTAGAATTTTAGAAAGTTATGAATATTGTAGAAAGTTGTGGATATTGTAGAAAGTTATGAAAGTTGTAGAAGGTTGTGGAGGAATTCTAGAAGGTTGTGGATAAGTCATGCATTGGGTGGTAAGTGCCTATTTAAGCAAGGCATATGAGCATTTCTAAATCAAGCTCAAGGGGAAGCTTGAGGAGTAGAAGCTCAAGGGGAAGCTTGAGGAGTAGAAGCTCAAGGAGAAGCTTGAGAAGTGGAAGCTCAAGAGGGAGAAGCTCGAAAAGTGGAAACTTGGAAAGTGTGAAAGAGAAGGGGGAAGTGAAGAGTGAGTTTTCCTGAGTCTGTAGACAGAGCGCCGAATGCGAGGCAGTTTACAGCAGGATTGTGATGGACTTGTGAGTGTGTAGACAGAGCACCGAATGTGAGGCAGTTTACACTTGGATATTGGATAAAGTTGGAGAAAAGCTAGTGACTACGGTTTAGAAACAAGGAGGTTGCTTGGTGGCTTGCGAGCACAAGTTGAGATCTCAGAGGTTTCTACCAGAGTGTGGATCTAGACTAGCTTAGGCTTGGATTGGATCTTGAGAGATCTTGGAGAAATGTTATTGTAATTGCTATTGGATTGTCAAGTATAATAAAATTGTCTTCATCTTGTTGCATTCTTTGTCATGAGTTGGTAAGGGTGGTGTGGCCCTTCGTCAGTGGTATCAGAGCGTACCTCCATTAGATACTTACACATATAAGAGGATCTACATGTTGAATCCCACATCCTTATATTATTATTACAAAAAAATCAGGGTACTCACTTGTCATAATCAAAAAATAAAATAAAAATCCCAATAGTTTACTTCTAAGTTCACCAACACATGGCTTACTTTAGAGGTCGAACCTTCATTAAAATGTCACGTGGGACTAGCCATATATCTCAAGACCAAATCTCAAATCTCAATATTCTATGCTGAAAATCTACAAAATATGCATATTGAAGTATGTATCTACTTTGGCGAGTCATTATTAATCAGTATTATGGCTAACTTTGTTGGCATAATCGATGCAGTGATGGTAGGTGATGTTTGGAGTTGTCATCATACAAATTTGGTTGCATGATGACCAATTATTGTGTTCTCATTGATGTCAAGTATTAACCTAGTGTTCCTAGCATGTTGTGATGAATAAGGTATTGCAATGAGTTTTAATGGTTTCTATCTTCATGGGAGACTTAGGGGTGTCTCTAAATGTCAAATGTATCATTGCTACTCTTGATGTAAAGGTTTGAGTAAGTTATGATCAAATGAAGGTTGATAGTGTAACTACTTGAATAGTTAATGACAAGCAATATGCGACTTGATTATTTTGTCAAATCTATGAAGAGTTAAGTGGACCAATCATAAAAAAAGGTGAAACAAGGTCCTTAGATGTTATCTTTACAACCCCAACTCCTTTCAATGATTGATAGTGGGAAATTGCAATAATAAATGAAGTTTCTAGACAAAGTGTTTGTAGTCTTGAGTTATTGGTGGTGGATTGAGGATCAATGATTGGTATGGATGATGTGGTGAATGTTGTTGATATGGACATGATGTGATGACATGTCTTAATGATTGGAGGTGATGATATGTTATTCCAATGAATAAATGAAGTTTTTCATGAAGATTCTAGAAGAAGAGTTTTTTTGGTCAAAATGTGTCTACTTGCTCTTCATGAATTCAAATGTAAAGTTAATAATGTGGTATAGGAAAGATTTTATATGTATTAAAATGTGTGCTTGGGCACATGGTATGTGATCTATAGTTTTAAAACTCAAAGTGAAATGTATTAGGGAAATATTAAGGTGATCGAACATTTTAAGGTTTGAAGAACATTATATATTTGATGAAGGTGAAAGAATTGTGTGTTGATTATGTGGCAGTCAAGAATATGAAGGTGCAATCAAGCTAGAAGATAATTGGCTATGAAGTGTTTATGTGTGCTAATTTGGATCAGATTAGGAGGTGCTATTTTACAGAGCATTCTACATTTTTAATTTTTTTTTATTGGTAAATGGCCGAAGCCTAGATTAATTATTATTATTTATTTTAATTAATTATTTTTATCTATTAAGGGAATTCGAACCCAAGACCTCCCATATGAGAAGCTCACAAGTTAATGTTGTGTTGTAGGCTCTTGCCTATAGAGCATTCTACATGTTATTCCCTAACAGTTGTAGCATTAAAATTCCTTAACTAGGTGGATCCTAACAAGTCCTTTATTATAAATCCTTTACATGGTGAAACTTTAATTAGTTTTATAAGTCCTCAAACAAGAATACTCTTGTTAGGATAAAGTTTCTAATAGGGCTAGAGGTAATTCCCTTGATTAGGTGGCACTTAATAATGTCCTTGTAAACTTCTAATGCATGTACTTTAGATGAGTGCAAACTTGTGGGTGCTAATTCTAATGAAGGATACTCTCCTTAATACCACAAACACATAATAGAAATCGAGAAGCAACATAAATTTGCATGAACAAAAAATGAACTTCTTATTATCTCCAAAAGTATGGATAGACATTCCATAAATACAATATACAAGGCCACATGGGCTTTTATCTCCAAAAGTATGGATAGACATTCCATAAATACAATATACAAGGCCACATGGGCTTTTTCCTTACAATATTATGTAAGATAGAGCCATGAACAACTACCCAGAACTTCTCTAGACAACCCTATGGGCCTTCCTTATAGAGACAAGTCTCCACCACCCAAGAAGGTTCTAGACATTTAGTCCTAACCCTCAAGGCCAGCCAACCCTAAAATTTTATTATTTTATTACATAGAATCAACTCAAAACTATTTCAAATTATATTTTCAAGTAGCCCTACTTCTGTAGGCCATAAAATTTAAATTGTAGACCTAATTGTCTATTATAACCACTTTTTGGAAATGGTAGTTGTTGTTGTTCAGTGTCTACTTGCACATATGTCTACCAGCTAGGATTTAACCTCGTTTCAAAGCATCTAGTACCTTTGAAATTGAGCTTAATGTTTTTATATATAAAATCCTCAATAACTTCACCAATACATATGATATGGCAATGAAACTCAACTGGTAGGTTGATACATCTAAGATGAACCTCCACCTATGAAATTAGAATATTCTAAGCTCATATGACCAACTTAATAAAAATAGTAAGTTTCCACAAATAAAAACTCTACACTGAAACAACCCTTATTGAAAAGATGAAAACATAAATAGTTTTTTGGGTGATGCAAGATTGCCCTTACACCCAGGATGCTCTTGCCTCTGACACTTGGGGTAATTTGAGAAGTAACCCTATCACATCTTAGGTATTTAGAGGAAAACCAAGATGTTCAACCTCCTCCCTTGTTAGCCATGATGAATCTTCTACATGTTGTTCTTTCTATTTAACCATATATTCTTCATATGTCTTGTTCCTTGTGCTTTTCCAACATGATTGTCCAGTATATCCTTAATCTCCTTTGCAGATGAAGTAGTTGTTGGAATATTCCACTTCACTTCTTTGAACTTATCCTCACTATCTCCTTTATGATACTCTATCAAATCAAAAATGTTAAAAACTAATGAAATATTCAATTCAGTGGGTAGTTCTACTTCATAGGCATTTTTTGAATCATGCTTCTTCGGTATCTTACATGGTCCAAACTTCTTCATTATCAACCTATTATATGTTCCTATTGGAAATTGCTCCTTTCTTAATGAACCATGACTTGATTCCCAACCTAAAATTCATTATGCCTCCTTTTTCTCATTTTCCTTGGCCTTTTCATCTTGGTAATGTGCTTCCCCACCTCTCCATGGATGTTCTTCAAGTGTCCTTGCAAAATCCTTAGCTTTAGCACTACTTAACTCTCCTTTATCTAGCTTCCTCTATTTAAAAATATTTATGGGACTACTTCCATATACAATTTGGAATGGTGATTTACTAGTGCTTCTATTGACAGAATTATTATATGCAGATTTTGTATGTGGTAAAATCATATCTCATCTTGTTGGTTCATCTCCAACCAAACATCTTCACAAATTCCTCAAACTCCTATTCACCACCTCTATATATCTATTAGTTTGTGGATGATGTGATGAATTGAACTTCAAATCTATCTTTAAATTCTTCCATAATAAGTGCCAAAAGTACTCAACAATCTTAGTGTCTCAATCTTAAACTATGCTCTTTGGTAGACCATGCAGTCTCACAACTTCTCTAAAAACTAGTTCTACCATATGAACAACATCATTAGTCTTCTTGCAGGGAATGAAATGTGTCATCTTTGAAAACCTATCAAACACCACAAAAATATAATCATGTCCTCGTTGTGTCCTTGGCAATCCAAGAATAAAGTCTATATTGATATCCTCCCACATCTTCTCTAGTACATCTAATGGCTAATATAACCCTATATTTTGCTTTGCTCCTTTTTCCATCTGACATACTTTGTAACTCTATACAAACTTCTTGACATCTTGCTACAAATTTGGCCAGTAATAATTCTCACTGACCAGAGAAATGGTTTTATCTTAGCCAAAATGTCCATCCAATTCTCCACTATGCTTCTCCTTGATGAGATTCTCCCTCATAGAACTCCGTGGAAAGCACAACTGACTTCCTCCAAATAGCATTCTATCCTAGATGATGAAATCAACCACTTTGATCTATCAAGTGTAACAAGTTCTGCACAAGATTTCCAAACTTCACCAAAATCACGATCCTCTGAATACAAACTATTGAGTTGCTTAAACCCAACTAGCACCTCAATCTGCATCTTTACCAGCAAAATATGTCTCCTACTAAGAGCATTTGCAACCATGTTAGAAAAGAAAAAAATTAACATCTTCAAAATCTCTACCTAAATGAATCAAAACTATCCAACGAGATTGTTAGATTAGAACAAATTGGTTTTCTGGGGGCATATATATTTTGTAAAATTTAGTGCTAGCATAGGAAACATTAGAATGGGCACAAAAAACAATAAGATGATTTGCTTCTTAAACTTGATTTTGATCAACCTTATCATCATATAGGGTGGTCCTTCATTCTTAAAATGCTTCAATGGTTGGGATTTGTATCCAATTTTTGTGCTCATGTTTGAATGTTGTGTTGTCACAAAATTTTGCACCCTTGCCTAAAGCTTTTACCTAAAGGCAACCTTGTGAAACATGGAAACAACCTCCAAGTTGTGGGACTTGAACAATGAGGTCAAGTCTCCGGAGAAGGAAGGTTTCCTTTGCTATCAGGATGCACCTAACTATACTTGGAGAGGAAAAGGGAGAAGGAATATATGAAACATCTACTTAATTTATCCTAAGGAGGTGATGCACCATAATAGAGTGTTCAAACCAATCTCTACCCATGCATGCACAATTGAACTATCATGACATCAAAAGATATATAGATTCCAAATTGTTTAATCTATCAATCACATACAGATCAAACTACCAAATAAATGACACAAGGAAGGAGAGATTCACATTATATCATTCACAGGTCAAAAGAGACATAGTTATGCAAATGATAGATGACCACAATACATTGAAGAGAGGCAAATAGATCTTGTACAGTACCTCAATGGCTAAAAGAGATAAGGTAGAATATCGTGAAGTTTAGATGTAAAGGGAATTTACAATAAGCATGCTAGACCAATGCCAAAGAAAATAGAGAAAGATCAACCCTAACAAAGATTACAAAAATTGCTTTTATAGTGCAAGCATAACTGAGATACATTCAAGTGAAAGTCATGATTCAACTATTTCCATTAAGATCAATAGAGAACAATCACTATAAATTTGGGAAAGATGTGATCTTTGGTACAAATCCAAATGCAAGAAATGAACAAAATAGAACCTTGAGAAGACAGAAATGACAGCCATCAATGCATAGCTGAGAAAAATGGGCAACCTAGATGACCATTTGGAAGTTCCTATATTTAGTGTGCATAGGGAAAACTGTAGAGTGGTTGCAATCGATAAAAAAATTGGATCACAATTAAGTTTTGTCTTCTTGACATGCCAAAACAATACAGTTAGCAAGTTGACAAGACAAAACATTAGAAACTTCCACATGGACCAACTGTTTTATTTCTTTTTGCTACCTTATGAAGTCTTCATGAGTTAACAACCTTGTTAACTTACTAGCCATCCACCTCGTGAAACTGCAAACCTAACTGTGGTCGTTACCACAAAAGTTAGTGCCACTTACCACTCAGGCCTGCAAGGACACATGTCCTTACGTCGCTTCCCTGCATTCTTTAAAAACCTTATAACTTCAAAATACAAGAATGTGATGATTTTCGATCACCAGACAATCAACAATCATGAGAGGCCTTAGTTATTACTATGCTTTCCTTTAATATTTTTGGGTCCACTAAACACTCAACAACCACCTCAGTAAGCACATCATCTTCTTGGTGAATTAGCATGAACTAACTGATACATATTCCACCTCAATACTACTTGACATCCTTCATAAAAAACTGATCCCACATGACTACATGTAGAAATGTCGCTTCCCTACATTCGCTAAAGATCGGACATGCTTAGAATGTAGGAAAGTGACCATCATAGATTTGTGCAAGATCTGATGGTAGAGAAAGCTACGGGGGCTAGGAAATAAATTTAGGCTTATATGGAAATATAATTTTTTTTTTTTTGTATTTCCATTGGCATTATTTAATATTTAAATATTGGGGTGACCATTGGGTGGACTTAGGCATTTAAATTCAAATATTTGGCAGGAGGGAAAATATGGTTAACATGTTGTTTATGGATGCCAATGCAAGATTAGCCATCAATGGTTCTCTCTCTCCATAATTTCCTCTTTGAAATTCCAAGGATGTCTGTAGTGCCCCACCCAGAGATCCTTGGAAACAAAGATAAAAAATGACGAACATTTTTTTTAAAGATAAAGCATAGATACATGCAACTATAAACATATAAGATCAAAACATTGTAATGAAAGACTAAAAAACAAACTACCAAAGATCCCCAAATGTTCATCACTTACAATGCTTCATTTTAAAACCCAAAGAACAAATTCCTAAATGTTTAAAACATACAAGTTCATTCCAATTAACATGATGGGAATCCCAAAAGACAAGTTCCCAAATTACTCATTAACCAATCTATCAAGATCTCAGAAGATGTGGGACCCAAAAGGGTATCTAAAACTGCATTCAAATCACTAGAAAGAAAGCATATGTGCCCATTATTCATTGTGTGATAAAAAAACACTAGGCTCATGTGCAGTAAAATGCTCTTCACATAATCTTTCCCCACAAGATAGGAAAGTTACTTTCCAAGATTGTGCGAGACTACGTAATCTCATGCAAGGCTTTGTTCTTCCTGATAAGATAATCCAAGCTCATATGATAATTTTCTCTATCTTGCAAGAGACTATCCTTCATAGGTGAAATCGAGGTGACAACATGGTATAAATGCATAAAAGAAAGTACAGAAAAATGAAATTGTTACAAATAGGAATTAATGAGAGGGGGGAATCAAATTTTCACAAACTTTTGCCCAAAAAAGGATATCTTTAATAACTTTATAGGTTGCATAAGAAAGTAAACTAACTATGATGAACAATAAATATAACCATGCAATAAGATAACTCATAACACCATATTTTGTTAACTAGGGAAACCCTGGCGAAGGGAAAACCTTGGTGGGGATGGTAATCATAAAATGATCCACTAATCAAAAGTATCTGGTTAAAGATATTGACCTTGTTAGGAAACTATTACATTAGTATAGTGTCTTAGTCCTTGTTAGAGGACTAGCTCTTGTTAGAATCCTCAATCTTGTTAGGATTTGTTATATACAATTACAAATATATGCAAGATGATCCTAATGCCCAAAGAAGCAATATACAATAAAGTTATTCAATACAAAGAGATAGATAAAAAAAACCTCTATGCTGATGTTGATATCTTCAATATCTGATATTGCCTTTGCTTCTTTTCAAAACTTTATCACAATTCACATTCCTCTAACCATACATCAAAATTTACATCACAAAACATTACATCAATATCGCATAACTAACATTTAACTTCACATTTAGCAATCTTCCTTTATAGCTTGCTAATTAACAAATATTTTCTCTATCGATCTTCATGCCTTTGCACATTTATCAAAATGAAAATTTAACTTTTTTTTGACTTAGGGTTAACATCTAAGATGTCATCCCTAATTAGTTAAGTAATTATTTTGTAAATAAAATAATTCATTAACACAAAATGTTCATTTCCTTATCATGCTCTATTATGCCTATACATTGTTGTAATGGGTAAATTCATCATAACTTTGTCTGTACTAATCGTACAAGTTTAAGGTCTTAGATGTAAAGTCCCCATACTATGTACTATCTATCCTCAATTGCAAACATGCCAATATGATTTTTTTGAATTGTGTTAATCAAGACTCTAATTGTTCTAATAGGTGAACTAAATAACACAAGTAGACAATTTTCTAAGTATGCATTCCAAAGCTTCATCCTTGTAATCTATTGACTTCACATGAAAAATATGTTTCCATAAATTACAACATCAAAATTTCTAACCTAGCCAAATTACCAACAGAAATCTCCACACTAGGGAGTGCTGAAACCACCAAACTTGAGGAGAAAACACCAAAGAGCATCAATAAGCATAAAGAGAGTCAACATACCTAACATGATAATATACAGTTCATAATAACACCTAACCATTTAATCAACATCATTAAGTAAGGATGTACATAAGCAACATCACAATGAAGGGAAAGTATAATCATAAGATGCAATTGAACTAAATCAACTATGCTTGTTTCCTCCCAACCTTAAAGGCGTCATGAGACCTCAAGGATCTTAACCATACCCTTTAGCATGAAATTTAATTCACCACCAAGATTCTTGATGTTACCTTATGAGCTCTACCTTACCAATAACTATGAATAAATATCACACGAACAAGTACGTATAACATGTTAATCTACTAACAACATCACTAATCCATAGCACTGGTAAGAAACATCATCTAAGCAATAAGATCTAACATCATGATAATGGAATGAAACAAGTAAACATAATAAGAATCATTTGAAACATGATATCAAAGCATCCAAGGTAAAACACAAATCACAAGGAAACATACTCTAGATACACTAAAGTACCAAGTGAACATCATCTCTAGCCTTAAGACTAGAAGTTGACCATCATTGTACACTAGTCCCCAATAATGGTATAGGTAGCTATGCCTCCTAGCCACATGGTACCTACAATTCCACTCTGGTCATGGTAATGGAGATAATGACCCGACCACAATCACCCATGACTAGCACACATGCCAATTAAGTATGATACCAACATCTATTTTCTCATGAAGATAATGTACATCAATTCCTAGTTAGACACTCTATGGGATAACTATCTAGGGACTCTAGTGGAGTCTCATTACTTGCCTCAAGTAGCATAATTACTTTGAGCCTTCACTCGAAATCCCTCAAGAGGCCAAACTCAGAATGTATCTTCGTTCCAACTCCCTCAGGTGGCTAGATAATGTGTATTCATTCCAACACCCTTAGGAGGTTGGGCACACACCTTTGTTCTAACTCACTTGGGAGGCCAAGTGTTCAATAATCTTACCTTCCATTAAGTTTTAGTATCTCATTTATTAATTTGGATAATACTTATTAGAACCTCTTCATGTTACCTTGTTGACCACTTTTGGGCTGAGGTATACAAGAGAAGCCACTCCAAAGATCTATTGTACATACTCATGCTCATCACATGATGAGTGCATGTAGGCAATGCAAGTTCCCACTCCAATCCCAAAATGAACAATCTCTCAACTGCCCTATATTTGAGAGTTCGGGTCTTGCAAGATTGTGTCATACACACACACACACACACTTTCTCATCATGTGTGGGGACAACCAAATTCACAAATATAACAAAGTAATACCAATGTAAGGGTTGGATATGAGAATTGTTGCAAATGATACAAGTATATTAACTCACTCAAGTAACCTATATTTGGGAGTACATATTCAACATGAATCCCAATAATGCAATAAATTACCAACTATCATGAACTCACCCAACTAACCTAAACCTAGGAGTACATATTTGACATGAATCCCAATGTCCATGAAGTAGAAGCATAATGTGAGGCCTCATCCTAACCCATCGTCGCATAGTGATACATTATTATTTTTATACTCATGACTCGAGATGTCGAGACACTATTGGATACTTTGAACATATTATATTATTTCATGTTGTGTGATGTTTGTTTTCAAATATTTGAGTTTTTCATTTAATGCTTTATGAACATGTATGTTGATGAAATAAGTAAATGCAAAATTAACACTTTGATTGTGAAATTGTAATGATTAAGAATATGAGTAGGACAAGAGAAACCCTGATTGATTTGAAAGATGTATGTGTTAATTTATGTGAATTTCTGATACGTATATACATATGTACATGTGATTTTTGGGACTACTGATGTGTGCAATGAGTGTGCAGATATTTTAGCCGAGAAAAATGACGGAGGAACAGAACTGATCTCTATGTGCTAATTTTGGAAACCTTGTTGTTCATGATTCAAGTATTGTATTGTGAGATGTATGTATGTACCTTTCTATGTTCAGTGAATGTTAGTGTTCGTAACTATGTTCTTTTAGTGTCGCTTGACACTCATAAATTGTTTATGTTCTTTAGTGTGTTGATTAGGGTTAGTTGTATAACCTTTGGACCCAAGTTGGTTTAAGTTGGTGTCAATTTGCTATTTGGTTCTTGATCGAGGTTAGTCATCCTTTAATCCAGATTAGTGCTTTATCTGCAATGTTAGAGTAGTTAGATGGTCCTATTTTATTCCTAGCTTTTGTTTGGCTCTAAACCTATTTCCTAAGGCTTAAAACATGAAATTATCATACCCAAGGGGTATGGGTATGGGTTGGGGGCATTTTCCACCCCCTAAGCCCCTTTTGTTGACTTTTGAGGCCACTCAAAAAGTCTCATTTTGCCTTTGTGCGAAAATTGACTATGGCTATCATGAGTTGCCTCACCTCACCTCCATTTAGTGTTTAACCATAGTGTGGGTTGAGTTAGGAGCTTCTAGATTTTTAGGTGGGTGGGTGAAGTTATTGATCCCTTTGGTGGTTGAGTTTGAGGCTTTTTAAGAGGCTCTTCTTGGACTAGTGGAGGTTGTTACCCAATCTCTACATTAGAGAGGAGTCTTGGAAAATTGAAGCAAGGAAGGGAAAAGCTCTACTCAAACTTGTTCAATTTCCATTACCTCTTTGTGCAGGTAGGAATTCTCATCTCCCTTGTTCAGATTTTCATGTTTGTTTCATGTTTATGCTACCTTGTTGTTGTTTGAATGTTTTTATGTTTGTGGGTATGTTGGAAAGCTTTGAAAACCATGTTATTTTGAATGTTTTCCTTTCATGTTTTTGTATGAATTTTTGTGATGTTCTTGCATGGGTGTTTTGGCATTACTCACCCTTGAAGAGGGTAGAAGTGGCCAATTTTGGGAAAGGGCATTTTAGTTGGACTCCAACAGTGTAGAGTCTCTTCTTAGGACGAGAAGAGGGAGAGAGGGTAGGGTGCTATGGGCCCTTGCTTGTCAGCACAAACCATGTATGAGTTTTGACATGTAAGAATGGAAGAACGGAAGTTCTTGAGTTATAGCCCCGATTGGGTGTTGTGTCTGACATCTCCTATTGGAAAAATCCACCTTTCCCTAGTTTTGATTCATTGTGAATCCTGTTGTGAAAACCCAGTATGAATATGCATGCTTGATTTTGTCTCTTGGTCATGCTTGTTTGACACCTGATCAGATTCTGTTCTCTCCACGATCTTAGCAATGTATTGCAGAAAATGATATGGACCCCTTGATGAGGGACATGAAGGAAATTATTTGATTGTTGAAAATTCGGGATTGAAATCTTATGAAAATGTGAGGGGACAAGATTTTTTATTTGGCAGCATTCTCTCCATGTGAAAAAGAGCTCACGTGAGCTTGGAAGGAGGGTTAGGTAGTTTGATAGTGTATCTAGTTGTTGGTGTGTAAGTTTAGGTTAGTATTTTATTTTATTAATATGTTAGTATAAGGTAAGTGTTAAGGGTTTAGTTAGTTTGAGTTTTAAATATATATTTTTTAAATTTAGTTAGCATTATAAGTTTTGTTACTATATTAATATTAGTTTAGTTTGTTTTACTTATTTTTAAGTTTTGTTATTATATTAATATTAGTTTAGTTAATTTGTTATAATAAGGATATTAAATTAGGTTAGTTTTAAATTTAATTTAGTTTACATTTTAGTTAACTTTAGTATTAAAATAAAATGTTAGCTTTGGATATTATTTTATTAGGTGAGTATAGGTAATAGATTTTAAAAGTGTAGTCAAATATTAATTAGTTTTCATTATCTTTAATGGAAGTTTGTATACTAAAGTTTTGAAATAGTTGTTATATATTTTTTTGAATTATTAAATGTTAGAGAAGTTGGTATATTTGATGTCAAAAAAAAAAAAAAGTTGGTCAATGTACTTAGTCCGTATAAAAATAATAAAAATTTCAAGTTTCATGAAAAGTGGTTATTTATTTTTAATCGAGAGTTAGTGATATCTTATTCTAGAAAGCTTTAGAATAATAAAGGCCATAAAATACAGATGGATTATAGTTTTAAATAATATTATTACTAGAATAAGTTTTTAAGTAAAGTTTGATTATTGATGTAATGTACTTTCATTTATAAGTTCTTTCTATTTCAAATGTATTCGAAATTTTTGGATCAACATTTATTTAAATGGGTATCCGCATGTTTAAAATATATTAAGAGTAGAATTAGGTGATAAATCCCTTAATAAATGGAAATTGGATTGCTTAAATTAATTATTCGATTTAATTATTATTGGTTTAAAAAAAAAAAATTATGTGTGTTTTGCCCTCGTATTTTGGGCATGACATTTTGATATTAGAGCCTAGTTTCGTGACACTTGGGCAATAATGGGTCCATGATAAGTATGGACATTTAAATTTCCCTATTCATAGCAAAGAATGAATCTATCTAAAATATATGGTGCTAAAAATGAAATTAAATGGAGATAATATGTAGCTAGTATGTGGGATCAATCAGAGTTTGACTGACATGGTCGTTAGACCACCATCTAAAATCAATTCAAGATCCCTGCAATGTATTTGGAAGACCTAAGATCCCTTATTTTCCTCAATAACCCTGGTATGGCCGCATTATGTCAGTAATGTAAATTTTGTAAGTAATTGGATTTATGTCCTTATTTGTCTGATTTCAAATTTCACTCTTAACGTTCTTCCTTTTTGGTAACAGTGTGATGTGGTGATGTTTAGCCAACTCTATTATTAATGATTCTATTTTGCCTTTTGATTATATCTTTATTTGTTGATTGAAATTTTACTATTGTGGCCACTCTTTATTTCTTTTATTTCTAACTTTTGCATTGAATGTTTCATCTTTGGTGTTGAATTTAAATTTTTGAGGCACTTTCTTTTGAATTTTTTTATTTGGCAAAGTGACATATGATGAGCCTACCAAAGGGATTTCCGACAAGCACGTGGATTCTCAACTTTAGGGTATGGGGTTATTCGTGAGAGTATTCATGCCCCACCCTTTCTCCAGGACTTTGAGATTAGAACTAGTGATATCCATTGGATGTTTTGAGTAATGGAAATTGCAGCCCAACATAAATTTGGTTAAGGTTACGGGATTACCGAAAGGACTTCTAGATGGAAAGGTGCATGTGTAGTGATGGACTTGTTGAGTATCCTATCAAGAATTAGTGCATTGTGAAAACTTTAAAGGAAAGTATTTAATCTTAAATAAAAGGACAAGTTGCTTAATTTGAACCCTCATTTGAGGGATTCTTGTACAGTTGTTACTTGATGAGTGGGATTGTTATGATGAGGTCACGGTTTCATGGGAGGATGTAACACGAATGTGATCTCAGTATCATTATCTTTTTTATGAACTCCAGGGGGAAGTTCATGCCTAGTGGGGGAGGATGCGAGGCCTCACCCTAACCCATCATAACATAGTGATACATTATTATTTTTATACTCACGACTCGAGATGTCGAGACACTATCAGATACTTTGAACATATTATATTATTTCATGTTGTGTGATGTTTGTTTTCAAATATTTGAGTTTGTCATTTAATGCTTTATGAACATGTATGTTGATGAAATAAGTAAATGCAGGATTAACACTTTGATTGTGAAATTGTAATGATTAAGAATATGAGTAGGACAAGAGAAACCCTGATTGATTTGAAAGATGTATGTGTTAATTTATGTGAATTTTTGATACGTATATACATATGTACATGTGATTTTTGGGACTACTGATGTGTGCAATGAGTGTGCAGATATTTTAGCCGAGAAAACTGACGAAGGAACGGAACTGATCTCTATGTGCTAATTTTGGAAACCTTGTTGTTCATGATTCAAGTATTGTATTGTGAGATTTATGTATGTATCTTTCTGTGTTTAGTGAATGTTAGTGTTCATAACTATGTTCTTTTAGTGTCGCTTGACACTCATAAATTGTTTATGTTCTTCAGTGTGCTGATTAGGGTTAGTTGTATAACCTTTGGACCCAAGTTGGTTTAAGTTGATGTCAGTTTGCTATTTGGTTTTTGATCGAGGTTAGTCATCCTTTAATCTAGATTAGTGCTTTATCTGCAATGTTAGATAGTTAGATGGTCCTATTTTATTCCTAGCTTTTGTTTGGCTCTAAACCTGTTT
Source organism: Cupressus sempervirens (assembly GCA_028749045.1). NCBI lineage: Eukaryota > Viridiplantae > Streptophyta > Pinopsida > Cupressales > Cupressaceae > Cupressus > Cupressus sempervirens. The sequence continues at coordinate 212,819,508 of CM053784.1, forward strand.
CCTAAGGCTTAAAACATGAAATTATCATACCCAAGGGGTATGGGTATGGGTTGGGGGCATTTTCCACCCCCTAAGCCTCTTTTGTTGACTTTTGAGGCCACTCAAAAAGTCTCATTTTGCCTTTGTGCGAAAATTGACTATGGCTATCATGAGTTGCCTCACCTCACCTCCATTTAGTGTTTAACCATAGTGTGGGTTGAGTTAGGAGCTTCTAGATTTGTAGGTGGGTGGGTGAAGTTATTGATCCCTTTGGTGGTTGAGTTTGAGGCTTTTTTAGAGGCCCTTCTTGGACTATTGGAGGTTGTTACCCAATCTCTACATTTAGAGAGGAGTCTTGGAAGATTGAAGCAAGGAAGGGAAAAGCTCTACTCAAACTTGTTCAATTGCCATTACCTCTTTGTGCAGGTAGGAATTCTAATCTCCCTTGTTTAGATTTTCATGTTTGTTTCATGCTTATGCTACCTTGTTGTTGTTTGAATATTTTTATGTTTGTGGGTATGTTGGGAAGCTTTGAAAACCATGTTATTTTGAATGTTTTTCTTTCATGTTTTTGTATGAATTTTTGAGATGTTCTTGCATGGGTGTTTTGGCATTACTCACCCTTGGAGAGGGCAGAAGTGGCAAATTTTGAGAAAGGGCATTTTAGTTGGACTCCAACAGTGTAGAGTCTCTTCTCAGGATGAGAAGAGGGAGAGAGGGTAGGGTGTTATGGGCCTCTACCTGTCAACACAAACCATGTATGAGTTTTGGCATGTTAGAATGGAAGAACGAAAGTTCTTGAGTTATAGCCCCAATTGAGCACTTGGTTTGGTGTTGTGTCTGACATCTCCTATTGGAAAAATCCACCTTTCCCTAGTTTTGATTCATTGTGAATCCTATTGTGAAAACCCAATATGAATATGCATGTTTGATTTTGTCTCTTGTTCATGCTTGTTTGACACCTGATCAGATTCTATTCTCTCCACGATCTTATAAATGTATTGCAGAAAATGATATGGACCCCTTGATGAGGGACATGAAGGAAATTATTTGATTGTTGAAAATTCGGGATTGAAATCTTATGAAAATGTGAGGGGACAAGATTTTTTATTTGGAAGCATTCTCTCCATGTGAAAAAGAGCTCACGTGAGCTTGGGAGGAGGGTTAGGTAGTTTGATAGTGTATCTAGTTGTTGGTGTGTAAGTTTAGGTTAGTATTTTATTTTATTAATATGTTAGTATAAGGTAAGTGTTAAGGGTTTAGTTAGTTTGAGTTTTAAATATATATATTTTAAATTTAGTTAGCATTTGTAATGACCCGCACCAATAGGCCACTAAACAAACTCTAGATTTTAACACACTGCTAAAATATATTGCTAAAATTAAAGAAATAGCAGTGCCAATGTATTCATTCAATGAAAATCAATTTTTTTTACAAATGATATGGAAAATTTCAGCACCAAAACATTATGACATAGCACATTACAAAGAAACCCTAACTGGTTGTATACAATTGAGAACTTGTTGCAACTACAGATTGAAATAAAGAACCTAGATTTATCAAATGGTGGAGACTGAATGCTGTAGATGATATGGTGAAAGTGCAACTCCACTGGAAACTCCAAATCAGAAATTAAGCACAAATGAAAGGACTGAAATATCCTTCCCACAGCTGCAATAATTCAGGTGATCTCTCACACCCTCAAAATTGCATACCAATTGAGAGTTTTTGCTCTTAATGGCCAATTGTGACTATTTGCAGAAACCCTAGGCTCCACAATGCACATAAGCAAAATCAATAATAAATCTCGATGATAGACAATGAGCCCTCAATGCCTATTTATTCTTTTTTCCTTGATAGGTCGGCCTCCCTTTTTAATTTTTCTCTGCTTCTTCCAGCAACCTCTGGAAGCTTTTCTTTATGTAATTTATAAAGTTACCTTATAATATATATATATATATATATTTAATTGATAACTTTATAATTGATTCCTCCCAAAAATAAAAAATAAAAAATGGGACATTATAGGTCCGCCCCTCCTAAAATTGCTTGGCCTCAAGCAATCTTAATGCTGGATGCTACAAAATCACTTCTCCCTCCCAAGTAGCATCTTCAATAGGAAAATCTTTCCACTTAACTAGATACTCTTTGATTACTCTCTTATGAAGCTACTTCTCTCTACTATCCAAAATGAATTCTGGCACTAAGATCAATTTCCCTTCATCATTCAAGGGAGGTAGAAGGCATCACATTGTGGCCCAATGCATTTTTGAGGTGTGATACATGAAACACATTGTGCACTCAACTATCTGTGGGAAGCTCCAACTCATAAGCCACCTCACCAATTCGTTTGATGATCTTGAATGGACCATAATAGCATGGCTTGAGTTTCTCTGTACCACTCTTCTTGAGAGTGGACTGCTTATATGGCTGCAACATAAGGTAAACCATATCATTTACCTCAAAACTACGCTCAGTCCTCTTCTTGTTTGCATACTGTTTTTGCTGGTTCTGAGCTCTAACAATGTTGTTTTTGAGAGTAGCAACTATATCCTTACTTTCCTATAATAGTTCACCTGCACGGGGTACTCCACTATCTCCGAACAACAAATCTAATAAACTAGGTGCCTCATAACCATAAAGTGCCATGAAGGGTGTCATTTGTATAGTCATACGATATGTAGTATTGTAACAATACTCACAGAGATATATCCATCTGACCCAAGCTCGCTATTGATCTGCCACATAATTCCTCAAATACCCTTCCACCCATTTGTTTACAATCTTGGTTTGACCATCAGTCTATGGGTGATAACTGGTACTAGGTGTAAGCTCAGTGCCAGACAACCAAAATATCTCCTGCCAAAAGTGACTCATGAAGTGGCTGTCCCTGTCACTCACAATGCTCTGAGGTAACCCGTGTAATCTAAAAATCTCCTTGAAGAAGACCTCTGCCACCTGAGTTGTTGAGTATGTAGTAGCGATAGGGAAGAAGTGAGCATATTTTGTCAGCCTATCCACCACCACATAGATACAATCACGCTCCTGGGCCCTAGGCAAGCTCGTAATAAAATCCATAGAGATGCACTCCCACTTCCTGTCAAGAATAGGAAGTGGTTGTAGGAGCCCTACTGGATAAGTGTGCTCTTGTTTGTTCTGCTGGCAAACATGACACTCACGCACATACTGAAAAACATCAGCCTTAAGTCCCTTGCAAGTGAATCGTTCCCGTACTAACCTATAAGTTTTGAAATACCCAGGATGGCCTGCTGTAGGTGAATTATAGAATGCTCTCAAAATCAACTGCTTCACTTTCGATCCTGGGCCTAAGTAAATTTTGTTCTTGTAAATGATCAAATCATCTATGAGAGTGTATCTGGTGTCGATTTTTGTCCCCTCCACTATAGAAGAGGCCCACATGTCTTTGGCATATTTTGCTACAATCAAGTGTCGCCAATCCTTTGATATCTGAATCATAGAAGTGAGGTGTGGCCTACGAGATAAAGCATCTGCTACAATATTATGTGTCCCCTTAACATATGTGATATCAAAATCATATGTCTGTAACTTACTCACCCACTTCTGCTGATGATCATTCAAGTCTCGCTATCCCAAAAAGTGCTTCAAACTATTATGATCAGTTTTAATACAAAATTTGCTACCCACAAGATACTGTCTGAATTTGGCCAAGGCATGCATGATGGCCAGCATCTCCTTATCATATATGCTGAATGATCTCTTAGCCCCTCTAAGTTTCCTAGTCTCATAAGCTATAGGATGCTTGTCCTACATGAGTACAACACCAACTCCCTCTCCAGAAGCATCACATTGAAGCTCACATGGCTTCCTGAAATTAGGCAATGCTAATACTGGGCATGTAGTCATTATTTCCTTGAACTGCATAAAAAAGTCCTGTGCCTCCCGAGTCCACACAAATGCCCCTTTCTTCAGAAAATCTGTCATGGGCGCTGCATGTCGTGAGTAGCCACTAACAAACTTGCGATGGAATCCGTATAGACCAAGGAACCCTCTTAACTGTGTAAGGTTCTCTGGTGGTGGCCAATCAACAATAGCACAGATCTTTTCAGGATCCATTCGCACTCCTTCCGCACTAATGATGTGTCCAAGATACAACAATTCTGTCATCCCCAAATCACATTTGGATTCCTTGGCATACAAGGACTCGCTCTGTAAAATGCTTAATACTATCTCCAAGTGCTCTAAATGTTCCTGCCATGTCCTACTATAGATCAAAATATCATCAAAGAACACTAGCACAAATTTCCTCAATTGATGGTGGAAGACCTTGTTCATAGTGGACTGAAAAGTGGCAGGTGCATTAGTCAAACCAAAAGGCATGACTACAAACTCAAAATGACCGTAATGATATCTAAAAGCAATTTTTTCAATATCCTGCTCTTGAACTCTGATCTGGTGATAGCCTGATCTCAAATCATTTTTTGTGAAATAACAAGCCCCATGCAATTCATCTATTAGCTCATCAATGTGTGGGATGGGATACTTGTTCTTTATAGTTTTCTTATTCAACACCCTATAATCAATACACATTCGTAGAGTTCCATCCTTCTTTTTTACCAAAACAACAGAAGATGCAAAAGGTGACTTACTTGGTCAAATGTGTCCTATTGCTAGCAACTCATTGATGGTCCTCTCGATCTCATCTTTGAGTCATTTTGGGTACCGGTATGGTGTGATCATGACAGGCTTAGCACCTTCCTCCAACTCGATAATGTGCTCAATACCTCTGTCTGGTGGCCTGCCTGGTGGAATCTCACTAAATACCTTCCCATACTTGATTCTCAATTTTTGAATGTCTGGATGATATTCAGTCTTATGTTGCTCCCCCTGGGTAGGCATCAAGGTACATATTGTTGCCCACTCTATATTATTATGTCTGCTAATCTCTCCAACCGCCTAAATGAGATAGTCCTAACATCACCATTACGGATAGCTTTCAGCACATGAGTCCTGCCATCCACCACGAATCATATCTCCATATCCTCCAATCTCAGGGTAACCTCCTTCAAAGAATGTAGCCATTTCATCCCAAGTACTATGTCCATGTCACCCATGTTGACCACATGATAGTCTGCCTTAAACTCATAGTTGTTTCGGCGCAAAGGTAGATCTTGCACCATCCTATCACAACGAAGAGTATATCCATCAGCTACCTTAACTCTTAGTCCCTCGAACTCCTTAGTAATGAGTCCATGCCTCTAAACAATTCGTGCATCAATGAAATTATGCGTGGCACCTGTATCCAACAGAGTAATAATCTTTTGTCTTGCCAAGACTCCTCGAAATTTGAAAGATCCCTCTCTTTGAATACTAGACAGACGTGCCTCCTGTAAATGTATCTCTGGAGCCTCTTTTTTCTCAGCACTATCTACCTCTTGTTCACCCTCTACCTCATCAGGATCCTCATCAGGGTGCTCTGAGATGTCTAAATCTGAACCTTCATAATAAGCCCACATCACCTGGTTAGCTTTCCCCTTAGGCTTCATAGGACAATCATGACCAAACTCATAGGGACCTTTGCAAAAGAAGCATAGCTTCTTCCTACGCAGGTCATTAAGTTTTTCCTTATCACAAGGTGCAGCTAGCTTGTCTTTTGAGTCACTAACATTCTCTTTACCCTTGCTGAATTCCCCTTTGTTATCTCTAAATGATGAAGAACTCTTTGAACTAAACCGGTTTGCTGGAGCTGCAAGTTCCATACTACGGGCTTTCTTCATGGCTTCCTGTAATGTAGGAGGATCAAAGGCCTTTACCCACCCCTTGAGTGGTTCAGTTAATCCCTCTGTGAATAAAATGACTAGCCTCCTTTCTGAAATGTCAGGCACCATCACTGCAAGCTTTTGGAAGTCATTGATAAATTGTTCTAAACCTCCTGACTGTCTCAACTGGGCTAACTCCTAGAAATAAACTTCAGGATTTTTTTATCAAACCTTTCTATCAATCTATCCACAAACTCTTGATAAGTGGTTACCTGATTGTGTTGCAATGTTATCATGCCATGTGTCCACCAATCATGTGCTGCCCCATCTAAGTGTAAAGTGGCATACTTGAGTGCTTCAATTTCTGTCATAGTCTTCAGAGATAGGAAAGTATACACCTTATGAATCCAAGCATGAGCAGTCATTTTTTCACTGCCATCAAATGTGGGTAATACCAACTTGTTGGTGACCTGTTGCAACTCACTGTGTTTATCTACTTGCTTCTACCTGGAAACTCTATAGTTCAGGTACCTATCAAATGTCCATCCATCCCGTATATATTCTGGTAATGAATCCCACTCATTCCTTGCCTGTCGGAGTTCATCTACAATATCAGTTACCATAGCATCAGGTGTGTGTGCTGGAGTTTCTTCTCTAAATGTAAGACGTGTGGGTCTATCAGATGTTCTAGACTGTGTCCTATGTTGTGATCCTGCCATGCTTCTATCATCCTGATCATGATTATTTCTCCTATTTTCCCCAATCAAATGTTGCATCATAACCATCATCGCCTGTGTACTTGCCTCTATTGACTGTAGAAGCCTGTCCTATTGCTATAAAGTCTCATCATCTCGCACACTTCTGGATGGGCTTGGAGAATGTCTCTTAGCCATATTATTAGTTATGATGGTTCCTTTGTAAACTAAATTAAATGGTGGTTGGGTAACCCTATCAGGCTGGCAGGAAACCGCTCTGATACCACTATAATGACCCATACCAATAGGCCACTAAACAAACTCTAGATTTTAACACACTGCTAAAATATATTGCTAAAATTAAAGAAATAGCAGTGCCAATGTATTCATTCAATGAAAATCAAATATTTTTACAAATGATATGGAAAATTTCAGCACCAAAATATTATAACATAGCACATTACAAAGAAACCCTAATTGGCTGTATACAATTGAGAACTTGTTGCAACTACAGATTGAAATAAAGAACCTGGATTGATCAAATGGTGGAGACTGAATGTTGTAGATGATATGGTGAAAGTGCAACTCCACTGGAAACTCCAAATCAGCAATTAAGCACAAATGAAAGGACTGAAATATCCTTCCCACAGCTGCAATAATTTAGGTGATATCTCACACCCTCAAAATTGTGTACCAATTGAGAGTTTTCATTCTCAATGGCCAATTGTGACTATTTGCAGAAACCCTAGGCTCCACAACGCACATAAGAAAAATCAATAATAAATCTCGATGATAGACAATGAGCCCTCAATACCTATTTATTCTATTTTCCTTAATAGGTCGGCCTCCCTTTTTAATTTTTCTCTGCTTCTTCCAGCAACCTCTAGAAGCTTTTCTTTATTTAATTTATAAAGTTACCTTATAATATATATATATTTTTAATTGATAACTTTATAATTAATTCCTCCCAAAAACAATAAATAAAAAAATGGGACATTACAACATTATAAGTTTTGTTACTATATTAATATTAGTTTAGTTTGTTTTACTTATTTTCAAGTTTTGTTATTATATTAATATTAGTTTAGTTAATTTGTTATAATAAGGATATTAAATTAGGTTAGTTTTAAATTTAATTTAGTTTACATTTTAGTTAACTTTAGTATTAAAATATAATGTTAGCTTTGGATATTATTTTATTAGGTGAGTATAGGTAATAGATTTTAAAAGTGTAGTCAAATATTAATTAGTTTTCATTATCTTTAATGGAAGTTTGTATGCTAAAGTTTTGAAATAGTTGTTATATATTTTTTTGAATTATTAAATGTTAGAGAAGTTGGTATATTTGATGTCAAAAAAAAAAAAGTTGGTCAGTGTACTTAGTCCGTATAAAAATAATAAAAATTTCAAGTTTCATGAAAAGTGGTTATTTATTTTTAATCGAGAGTTAGCAATATCTTATTCTAGAAAGTTTTAGAATAGTAAAGGCCATAAAATACAGATGGATTATAGTTTTAAATAATATTATTACTAGAATAAGTTTTTAAGTAAACTTTGATTATCGATGTAATGTACTTTCATTTGTAAGTTCTCTCTATTTCAAATGTATTCAAAATTTTTGGATCAACATTTATTTAAATGGGTATCCGCATGTTTAAAATATATTAAGAGTAGAATTAGATGATAAATCCCTTAATAAATGAAAATTGGATTGCTTAAATTAATTATTCAATTTAATTATTATTGGTTAAAAAAAAATTATGTGTGTTTTGCCCTTGTATTTTGGGCATGACACATAACATAAAAGGAAACATGAAAGGAATCATGAAGTACAATCCATTTTCACAATCTAAGAAGACACTACCAAAACCCCAACAAAACATGGGTGGTACACAAAATGAGACAAGAATGAAAACCCAAAACTCAAACTTCTTAGATAATAATGAAACTAAAATCCCAACTCTAGAATGTGCTCACAAGACCAAGGGTCCAATAAAATTCACAAAAAGGATCAGATTCACAATCCAACAAATCTTGTAAAGGACACAAGTCCACAAAAAATCAATATGAAGGCACAACTTTGGGTCTAGAAATAAAATACCTTGAAATGTCCTATATTAACAATTATGATTCCACAATCTTAATTTTTAAGGAAATGGATACACGATCTAGACTCTAATGAAGCCAAATAGAGAAATAGGCAAAAACTAGATGGCATGTAAAATGAGAGGATGTCAAAAACACCAAAAAATTAAACATAAAATAAATCGAAGAAATTAAAACTTGTTGATCGAAATCCACCCAATATAACACTTTTCAAATAAAATCTTAGATCTAGACACTTTGGGGAAATCTAGTTGCATAACAATAGATAAACTTGCAAACCCACATGTTGAAAAAATAAAAGCTCACACCTACCCAACCGAGTGATGGAATTACATAAAAATAGAGGGGAACACTAGTTCTCCACTCACTAACATTTAGCAATAAAAAACTAGAGCTTAAACATATCAAAACTATTAAAAAAAGAAAGCCCTACCTCACAAACAAAAACACAAAAATGAGAATTGCAATTAGAAAATAATGAGGTTGTTGAATGTGATGAAATTCTCAACATAGTAAGATTTGCCTGCTACAAATCCAACAAGACCAACCTCGAAATGATCTGCTGAGGCAATCTCCCCCAATGGACAAATCAATACAATGCCAAGAAGAGGGTTTGGCTATTTCTCTCCAAACATGAATTAACAAAATGAAAAGTGAACAACAAAAAGTTCATTTTTGCCAATATAAGAACTTTTCCAAAATGACTTATCAATTAGGTTATTAAAATGACTTAATAACTAATTGGTCCCTTCTCTTGAATTAAATTGGGCAATTCCAATTAAGTTGGAATTCAACTATGGAAAAATTAGTGAGTAAATAAATTAAATTAAATCACATAAATAAAATCCCTCTAACCCATTAAATCAACATTTAATTTAATCTTTTTCATGACACTGTGGAATCCTAAATGCACAGACACACTCATTGGTCTAGTCACATAATGCATTATGAATTCGGATTTACCAATTACTAGAGGGTTAAAATAACTATATAAAGATACATCACCCATATAGGGATGATGTTGGCTCAACATGAAAGGTCTCATCACTAACTCCATGCACCATTGTTGGGGATATAAGTCCTACATAGTAAACAAACATAATCAAGTGTAGATGTACAATATATAATAGTCGAAGCTTACACTAAATCATGTAATAAAGAATCTAATTAATCTCATTTAACTAATCATTAATTAATCCATTTACATAAATTTATTGAATGAGACAAGATGAATATTTTTAGGACATAAGTTAATGAATCCAACATGGATAACTCACTTTCTAATTATTTTAAGCATTTAATAATGAAATTAATAACAATTACTCAATAGCATAAATGTCACTGTAAACATATAAGTCAACATGGTCAAACACATGAGTAAACACTACTGTAGGACCAATAACACATACTGCAACCATTGTTCACATCTTAGGATACTCACATAATAACATCGTGATACCCTATAAATCCAGGTAACTAATGACACAAACCTCAATGAAACCATCTCACATATCATAATCTCAAAAACTAGGCATAAGCATAATTAATTATGTTACTAAAATAACATAATCAAATAACCCCAAGGGTGTAGACCACTCATGGATCCTAAGAAGATCACTCATAAAGCAAGAGCATCAAAGTTGCATCCTTTCAAATAACTTACAGAAATCAAAATGGGTGAGGCACTACAATACCCTTTAGCATTGTTCATTTATGTTCTTATAGTTGATGGCCTTAGATATATCTTGCATCATGCCCAATCAAACAACATTATCCATGGCATTTCTCTACTAGGTAATATTGTTGCCTTTAACTCCCACTTTGCTAATGAAAACATGATCTTCATTCAAAATAAAATTAATGATGTTGTCAACCTTTTGGACATTCTTGAATTATTTTTCTTAGTGTCAAGCTCTCAGCTTGCCATGCACAAAACTAAAATTTGGAGGACTTGTCCTACCCTTCACCTGCCTTGGATCCCAAAAGAGTTGCATGAAATCAAACATGGAGTCATAATTAGATACCTCAAGATTCTTTTTGGGATAGGAATTACATTAAAGATATGTGGAGGTGGTTCTTAGACAAATTTAAGTTCAAACTACTATCTTGGACAAATCGTTTCATGTCTATGGTTGGACAAATACAGGTGGCCAATAGAATGTGTTTGGCTACTCATGTTTATATATCCTCATGTTGGTTTCCTTCTAAAACTTGTTACTATCATCTTACACAAATCATCCAAGGTTTTATTTGATCTAATTGGGGGTGATAAAAAAGGTATCTCAACCACCTCATGGTCTCATGGTATTCTTCTAAAGGACAAGGGAGGAATGGGCATCATTAACCCTTACACTAGGGGTTTCCCTTTTAGCCAAATGGATTGGAAGATCCTTGAGGAAATACATCTTGGAAGCTCTTGGTTCGGTATCACATTCAAATAACTTCAACTAGTAAGCATTGGCATTCTGTTCGTTGGAGTAACAAGATCATTCTAGCCCCACATTTTAAATTGCATGAAACAACCCCACTCAATTGCATATGGAAGGATTGACAAGTGGTCTTCCAAAAGTTGGTCTAGTATGATCAATCATTTGGCTATGGTCTCAACTTTGCCTCTTCATCAATATGGTTGAATCATTTAATTTAATAAAATAATAGTCTTATAGATATGATTCCAAGACTCAAAGCTAAATGATTACTTAAGAAAGGGATTCAAAATTTCAAAGAGCTTTGGGAATAATGGAACTTTATATTTGGGCAAAATTTAGAGTCCCAAACACCATGCCAAAAGGAAATCTTCATGTGTGACTATGTGTAAATCCTCATCTTTAAATATGTTCTCTTCATTCTAAATCCTAGAAGCCAATTTGATGCATGCAGTCAGTGGTCAATTTTTAGATCTTACCCACTACTTATATTTAAACAATGTGCTTCAAAACATTAAAAACCATGATCATGGGAATGTGGAAAAGGAAGTCGGTTCATATATACATGTATTTCAGCACTATACAAAAGTATCTGATATCAAACATGTCATGAGAATGTTCCAAATTATTGTCTAGGATACAAAAGAATATTTCATAACATAAGGATATATGTTCATGCATCAAGTTGTTTGACTAGTTCAAGTTTTATGAAGGTCTTTATTTCTTCTTGGTTGTAGATGGAGTCAAACTTCTAAGAGACTATAGACCTGAGCCATCAATTGAAATATTATCATCGATGGATCAATACACATATATTATAGACATATTATCATTGATGGTTCAATAAGTATGCATTATAGTGAAGCATTGATTTGAACATTTGAAACCAACATTGAAGCTATACCATAAATGATAGCATGGCAAAGACATTAGAACTTGCATAGTCAAATAGTCCAAAGGATAAAAAGTCACTTCAGTTTGTTAACACTATAGGATCAATTATTAAATAGAACTACAATCAGGCCCATACAAGTTAAACAATGATTCATCATGAGGGAGGAACATAAGGATTTGCATTCAGAAATATATGAAAGACGATGTCATATATCATATGCTTTAATCATTGATATGACAAGCATTAACAAAGTATGGTCTCACATCACAAACAACCAACAAATATGTAATCTGAAGCAAATGAACATTATTAATAATATACATCATCCAACAAGACATTAGTGTATATATTGATGATAGTAATAAACAAAAAGCATACAAATTCATATTAGTTTGTATGTGAAGATCCATGTGTATGCATTTGAATGAATGAATTGCAGTGATATGCAAAAATGGGATTGACGACAATTATAAGGAAGTTTACAACATTCAAAGACATCTCCCAAGGAGTATTAACCAAAGACAGGCATCATCAAAATATTGACATGTAATATTAACGAGTGTGTTAGAATAAGCGAAAATAACTATTAGAAGATAACAATATAATGAAAATGGATTAATATTCATGAAAACAGAAATAAAAGTCACCACATATACTTATCTTACAAGGAGCTCGATAATATTAAATGTTAAAGAATTTCCTTAAAATAGGAAATATGATATGAGTCACAATAATACACGTGTTCATACTTACCAACATAATCTATAATTATGACAAAAGAAGAGATTGAATGAGGGAAAGGTTTTTGTGTTAAATAAAAAGGGGAACATTTATATTTTCTTTGATCAATTCATTGTATGCTGTCAAGAACATGTTTTTGATATAAAAGTAGCCAAAACAAGGGGGTTGGCCCTTTACAAGAGTGGTAATCTACCAACCAAAAATCAACAGACAACCAAAAACATGTTCATTGAAGAAACGAAAATCATTAAAATAGAAAGATGTGATTGAGGCTTTTTAACCAAAATAAAAGGCTATGAAGTCTATAGGATACGCCTCTTGGTAGAGAGATATTACCCTTATATGAAAGCAAAAGATATAAATAAGAGTTATATTTTTGAAATAAAAAAGGCAGGAGTAGTCAATGAGAAATATAAAAGAAAAATAAGAAGAAAGAGGAATAAATGTTTTATGTAGATTTGATCGACTCGATATTGTAAATGAAGCACGAATTATGTGTACTCATTTTCTATATTTAATGCAAGAGTCATGTTTTCTTTATTCGTCTTAAACTGTTAAGTTCAAATATTATTTTTCTAATTTATCCCATGTAATACTAATTTTAAAATTAACATATACTAATGGTGAAGAAGATTTCAATACAAGCTTTTGATTATTAGAGTTTGCATACGAAATATTGATTATCTAAATTTTGTCTAAATGGTTTTCCCAATGAAATTTAATTTAATTAGACTAGGGGTTGTGGAATCCATTATTTAGTCTATAACATAGTGAATGGTATAAGCATTGTCTCTGAGGTTTGTCTATAAGGGTCTGGACAAAGATTGACTCTATTTGCCCAATAATTGATAAGGGAGTGATCTATAGTTTGTTTAATGAAACTGTGTTGGTGTCTGAGGTCTTATAGTTCAATATTTGATCATATCCATAGCTCATAAACATGATTGCCTTCATTTAAATAATATTCATTTCACAAATAAAAATACCAAAGCATTCATATAATTTTATTTCGATCCAATTTTTTAAAAATTGCAACAAAGAATTCAAAAAGTCTAAATTCTCTATAGAATTAAATCAGGAGGTACTTCTCATTCGTTGGCCAAAACTGATTAAGTAATCCTATTAGAGAATTGGCGAAGCTCTTGGATTTCCAATCTATGGTTTTGGGAACAAACAAGGACCCTTCGCTTCCCATGGAAGTCTTGGCATCAACTAAAAATGTGCTTCAACCTAAGTTATAGGCACAAGACTTTAGAGTTGGAAGTTCAAAATCTTGTGCCACCAATTTGTTTATTCATTTTTCTTCATTTCTCGACTCTTGCTTCCTTAAGGACAAGAGATGGCCAAATGGTTGCAGCCTTATAACCTTTCCTCTTAGATCTCTTTATAAGCAACTTGTACCTAACATGCCAATGCCCAACAAACTTAATTCTATTTGGAGATGCAAATTTAAACATTTCTGATGGAACAAACTTTGTCTTCAAATTTGGAAAGCAAAAGCTAAATTTCAAGCCCAACTCACTACTTGAAAGCTCCTTCATGTAAAAATGCCCGTTGGGACTCAACTCAAATTTCTCAGCTCACCTCCTTCTTGTCCTTTATGTGGTTAGCTTGAATCACTCAAGCATTGCTTTTGGTTTTGTCCTCACATTAATCTATTATGGAATGAGTTGTTTGCATCCCTACTTGCCCTTTTTCATTTTGCATGGTCTTGGAAAGTTTCTTTCCTTGGCTCTTCAAGTGCTCACAACATGAATTACAATTCTTGTTGGTTAACTATTATTAAATACATTTGGAAGTTCAGATGTCGGGTTGCACTTTCTCACTTATTTACCTCTCTAGAGACTAAACCCCAAACCATTTTTTGTAGCCTTTTGACAAGAATATCTTTGATTATCACTCCTAAAAGGTTAAGACAAGGATAACAAGGTGTAGGCATAATATATTGTTTCTCAACTCAATCAAAAATTAACAACAAACTAACTATGAGATTGAGTCAAGTTACATCTGATGGAGAACTTGGAAAGCTATTGATCATGTTCCACAACACCACTGGAGCAAGACAAAATCATGTTAAAGTTAGATATAATTTGTTGCAATGTAATGTGAAATAGTTTGATTGGTGATTAGTTTCTACAACAAAATTATTACACTTATGAGACTGATGTTTTGTAAACTCTTCTCTAACTATTATTATTTGTAATATAATTATTTTCTTCCAATAAAAGAAAAATGTATTTTCTTTAGGTTAAACTCTATTAGATAATATACTTAATAGGTGCATAAGCATAAACATAATAAAACACAATTCAATTATTTCCTCACAATCAAAATGGACAAACCAACAAATTCAATCAACACTCAAAGTCACTTGACTTTCATAAGCCCCTGGGGCATATGCACCGAGTTGTGGTGCCAAAAAGGTGACAACGAATTTTTTTTTTCCTATTTTAAATAGCGCGTACGCGCTATAGCGTGCACACACTATAGCGCGCACGCACTATAGTGTGTACGTGCTATAGCGCGTATGCGCTTTAAAAAAAAAAAAAAGTATGTATGATGGGCTGCAAACCCGCAGCCCATCATTTTCATTACCATTTTCTTTTACTCCTACAACGAGCAGCGCGTACGCGAGTTGAAGACTCAACATTTGCACCACCATTTGCCAAAATGCCTCCTCATCAATGAAATCCAAGACCACAAGCGCACCCACGACGACGCCGTAAGTGATATAAACCTAACTTTGCATTGTTTGATATATTTTTCATATTGTTTTGTAAGTTTTTTATATTCTTTTGTAGGGTTTTTACAAATTTCATTTAGATTTGTTTATTTATTTGAATTTCAATTGATTTTTTATCAGGAAATGTTCATAATCAACCAAAAAATCCACAAGAACATCAAAACCCTCAAGAAACCCAAAACCAAAACCCTCCTCAAGAAGAAGAACAAATTCCACAACCCGAACCAATTGCAAGACCTCCAGCAGGCACACAAGAAAATCTAAGAAATGAAATAGAGAGAGGCAAAACTGAATTAGAAGGAATCATTGCTCGGTTGAAAGAATTCGGACAAACCAATCCAACGAGGGCTCAATTGGCATCATCCCTCAAATCCATTAACACTCAAATAGCCTCAGTTAGTGGTCAGTTAGATATTTGGCGGGCTAAGAGGGATGAACAAAAAAGATTTTATGCAAATAAATTGTCATATGAAGATGTTAAAAAAAAGGAAATACCAAAAGGTAGTATATGTGCATTATTTAGAAAACCCGGTGAGCAAAATACTGTTAGAGAGGGTACTAAACGATTCCCCATCCATTGGTGCATACATGATGCTATTAGAAATAATTTTTGGGATAGATGGTGGATGGTTTTTGATGCCCCTCCTTGCAACAATCACGAGGTCCCCATGTATTTTTTGAAGAAATTATATTGTGAGTTTGTCCTTTGGGAGATCCCCAATTATTTTGATATGTTAGACTCCCAGGGTAGAGGTGGGGGGTCATCATTTGAGAGGCCCGGAGCACGTCGTGACCCTAATGTAGTTAGGGCACCCGTGGTCCATCCACAGTGTGAGCATGTGATTATTCCTTCAGTTGTGAAGGAACATGTAGAGGCCAACACTCTAGGGACCATTAATGCTTTGACACAGACCCTCATCCATTCCACGAGCCCATTAGTTGAGGGGGATCCTTCTATACGTCATGGTCACATGTGCACTTCATGTGGATCCCTATGCACATTTGGCACTCATGTCGGAGATGGTGCAGATGATGGGCTTGTCACCGATCAGTTCCTGAATGAGACATTTGGCATTGACACACAGGTAAATTACTAATTTGATCACATTTCATATGTATAGTGAATGATTAATTAATTAGGATTTATTGACATTGTTCAAAATTTAGGGTCAAAGTGTTCCTAGGCCTAGCAGTGATCCTCCAGGCCCATTTTTTGTCCCTTCGACGAGTCCTGAGGTATGTATCAATTTAATCATTTTAATTAATACATATATTTATTACGTAATCATATTAAGGATTGACCAAAAAAAATATGCATGTGCATTAGTTCTCCACAGGACCCTCAACCTTTACCATAAACACAGAGCAGAGACATCATACGAGCTTCACACAAGTACAGTTGTTTCATGTTAATTTAATTCATTTGATTATATTTATTCCATGTTTCATGTTAGATATAATGTGTATTGTATGACGTGCATCTCATGATGTCAGACACACCTCCTCATCTGCGACAATTTGTTGATAGTGGAGTGGCCACAACTGTGGCTAGCTCACAGCCACTAACGGAGGTATGAAAGAATTTTCTTCATTTTAGTTGTTGTTTATAATAGTTAATCTCAAAATTTCTAATGTTATTTATAAGTGATTATATTTATTGAATTGTTGTAGGGTCTTGTCACGCCTCATCATCCACGAGCATTTGAGGTGGACTTACAGAGTGACTATTTGTTGGCGGTAAGAAAATAATTGATTTTGTGAGTACATATATTTGATTTCAACGTATAATAAATATTGATTCATATCTACTTTCTTTGTATTAGTTGGACCTAGAGAAGAGCCTCAACAAGAGGTCAAGTGAGCATGTCAGGAACACCCCGTCATCTCCACTGTCTCCCTCCACACGACGGCAGAGGACGTCGAGAGACTTGTTTCCTTCCCCTCGTGGGAAGGAAAAGATGTAGTTGAGATATTTGATACATATATAGAGAGACTTGTTTCCTTCCCCATGTATATATATAGGCATCTGAGAGACATATTCAATACACATTTGATGTACTTATGACATTCTATATTTGATGTATGACATTATTGGTTAATATATGA
Source organism: Cupressus sempervirens (assembly GCA_028749045.1). Classification (NCBI taxonomy): domain Eukaryota; kingdom Viridiplantae; phylum Streptophyta; class Pinopsida; order Cupressales; family Cupressaceae; genus Cupressus; species Cupressus sempervirens. Next base: position 212,836,937 of record CM053784.1, read on the forward strand.
TATGTTTGTTCATATACGACATTATTGGTTATCATAATATATTATGTGTTTGTTAATGTATATGACATTATTGGTTATCATTTTATATTATATGTTTGTTCATGTATGACGTTAAATTAGATATGTTCATGTATGACATTAAATTAGATATGTGCATGTATGAAATTAAATTCAATTGCTAGAGAGTTGCCATTATGTCTACCAACTAGTAGATGTTCTTTTTTGCTTTATTAGTATTTCTCAAAAACTACAAAGAAGTTATTTCTGGTAGTATCTACTATAGTCCTACTCAAATATGTTTTCAAAAATACTTAGTATGGCAAAGAAATGTCTATGGAAAGCTTGTCAAATAGGATATTAAGGAACTAAATGTGGATAGTCATTAGTACCCATCAATAAGAACACGGACATCTTTCTCAAGCAAGCCATATGACATTAGCAAGTAATTTATAAATTTCCTTTGCAAATAACTAGAAGATGCTATGAATCTTAATATAGAGTTAATCACGAACTCATTATTCCATCCAAGAAGCATATATCACCCTAAGCCAATTAACTGATAGGATAAAAATTAATTCAATTTCAACAAAATTTTGAGTATAACAAGCATCTTAGGGATTCTTACAAGAATTAACACGATGTTCACAAGAGCATTACAAGTTCTTGTAATGCTATTTCACATATTGTAATCATATTCAGTTTTGAATGGCCATTTGTGTTACAAGCATAAATGTTCTTTAAGGTCTTTTAATTCTAGACATGAATTTTATTATGAAGCTTTTTTATGACAACCCACTCAATGCATATATTGTTGTTCCACATTATGCTAATTTGACTTTCATTGGTTGATTTGGGTCTAGACATGACGTTATTCACTACCTTTTTTATATATTATTTTTTTGTAGTGAGGTTCTGGCCTGAATGAATGTATTAATCATCGAAGTTGTGAACCTTGGTCAAGATCCTTACAAATATATTTTCAAATTGGACCTCAAATAGTTTTCTTAGTCACCCCCTGTACACAGATACTGAAATTGTAGTTAATTACAAAATTAATACTAAATTAACACAAGTTTAATTGAGAAGTATTATGTACCTCAATAGGCTAGATTATTATTGACCGGGAAGCTTTATCTTAGAGCAGTTGGTTTCCTAAATCTTTAGCACAATGACAGTCTTATGGAATGTGGAATTAGGTCTGCTAGCTAAGGAATGTTCTTTAAAAGGTAGAGGAAACTCAAGACTCACATGTTTCCAATCAATATAAATGTTTAAATCGCTTCTCTAATTTTTTCTATTTATGATCTTCTTCAAACTTAACTTTCTAAATGCATTGATGGGGAAATAAAGATCTTCTAGGAACTAAAGGCTAATCATGTTTAATACTTACAATTCTCTGTTTTTATCTAATAATTTAAAAAAGATTGTACGAGTGTTTTCAAAGAGCAACACTTGTCACTAACATCATAAGAAGGAATATCCAAGGAGTCTTACCACTGATCCCCCACCACCAAATTCAAGAGAAAACAAAATTCCACTACTAAAGAGATAGTAACAATGATCATCCCTAGTCTCTATCTTATCACAAAATGATTACCATCAAAATTTGCATTTCCAATTGCGTCATGTGCATTGAAGTGATAGTAACATTTTCACTCTCTTACCTAATGTCTCCCATTTCTAAAACTCGTGGGGAAGGGCAAGGCCATCTTCTCAGTACTTCAAAATACAACGAGTTCCATTTTTTCACATATTGATAATCGTTGACTTAAAGTATAGTCGAAGTATTGATAGCCCATAGATATGCCCCGTCAAAGATCGCAACCCTATGGCATTTAGTGACCCTTAGGGACATTATGGTTCAACGTGCCTAAGAACGTTCGAGCACTGAAGGGGACATGAAGAGATTGTGGATAGGGTTTACTTGGCTACCCGGAGCTAATGGAGCAGACAGTTTGATCCCATGACGAAAGATGAGAGAGATTTGGCAGTTGGCAACTTTGTACTGGCCAACACTACAAGTTTCAGCATCACCCGAGATGGCATTGTAGAATGAAAATGGAATGTGATCTCCAAAAAGCGAGAGAGGTTATTGTAGGTCTCTGCAACACAGTCCTGCAAGAATTGGAATCTCATCCATATCTTGCACGAGCTCCAAGATATGCCCCGTCAAAGATCGCAGCCCTGTGGCATTTAGTGACCCTTAGGGACATTCTGGTTCGGCGTGCCTGAGAACATTCAAGCATTGAAGGGGACAAGACAAGGTTGGGGATAGGGTTTACCTAGCCACCCAGAGCTAATGGAGCAGACAGTTTGATCCCACGATGAAAGATGAGAGAGATTTGGCAGTTGGCAACTTTGTACTGGCCAACACTACAAGTTTCAACATCACCCGAGATGGCGTTGCAAAATGAAAACAAAATGTGATCTCCAAAAAGCGAAAGAGGTTATTGTAGGTCTCCACAACACGGTCATGTAGGAACTAGAATCCCATCCATACCTCGCATGAGCTCTGAGATATGCCCCGTCAAAGATCGCAGCCCTATGGCATTTAGTGACCCTTGGGGACATTTCGGATTGGCGTGCATGAGAACATTCGAGCACTGAAGGGGATAGGACGAGGTTGGGGATAGGGTTTACCCGGCCACTCGTAGCTAACGGAGCAGATAGTTTGATCCCACGACGAAAGGTGAGAGAGATTTGGCAGTTGGCAACTTTGTACTGGCCCACACTGCAAGTTTCAGCATCACCCGAGATGGCATTGTAAAACAAAAATGAAGTGTGATCTCCAAAAAGTGAGAGAGGTTATTGTAGGTCTCCGCAACACGGTCCTGTAGGAACTGGAATTGCATCCATACCTCGCACGAGCTCCGAGATATGCCATATCAAAGATCGCATCCCTGTGGCATTTAGTGACCCTTAGGGACATTCTGGTTCAGCGTGCCTGAGAACGTTCGAGCACTGAAGGGGACAGGAAGAGGTTGGGGATAAGGTTTAATCGGCCACCCAGAGCTAATGGAGTAGACAGTTTGATCCCACGATGATAGATGAGAGAGATTTGGCAGTTGGCAACTTTGTATTGGCCAACACTACAAGTTTCAGCATCACCCGAGATGGCATTGTAGAATGAAAATGGAATGTGATCTCCAAAAAGCGAGAGAGGTTATTGTAGATCTCTGCAACACAGTCCTGTAGGAATTGGAATCTAATCCATATCTTGCACGAGCTCCGAGATATGCCCCGTCAAAGATCGCAGCCCTGTGGCATTTAGTGACCCTTAGGGACATTCTGGTTCGGCGTGCCTGAGAACATTCAAGCATTGAAGGGGACAAGACAAGGTTGGGGATAGGTTTTACCCAGCCACCTGGAGCTAATGGAGCAGATAGTTTGATCCCATGACGAAAGATGAGAGAGATTTGGGAGTTGGCAACTTTGTACTGGCCAACACTACAAGTTTCAGCATCACCCGAGATGGTGTTGTAAAATGAAAACATAATGTGATCTCCAAAAACTATGAGAGGTTATTTTAGGTCTCCGCAACATGATCCTATAGGAACTGGAATCGCATCCATACCTTGCACGAGCTCCGAGATATGCCCCGTCAAAGATCGCAGCCCTATGGCATTTAGTGACCCTTGGGGACATTCCGGATTGGCGTGCCTAAGAACGTTCGAGCACTAAAGGGGATAGGACGAGGTTGGGGATAGGGTTTACCTGGCCACTCAGAGCTAACGGAGCAGACAGTTCAATCCCACGACGAAAGGTGAGAGAGATTTGGCAGTTGGCAACTTTGTACTGGCCCACACTGCAAGTTTCAGCATCACCCGAGATGGCATTGTAATACAAAAATGGAGTGTGATCTCCAAAAAGTGAGAGAGGTTATTGTAGGTCTCCGCAACATGGTCCTGTAGGAACTAGAATTGCATCCATACCTCGCATGAGCTTCGAGATATGCCCTGTCAAAGATCGCAGCCCTGTGGCATTTAGTGACCCTTAGGGACATTCTGGTTCAGCGTGCCTGAGAACGTTCAAGCACTGAAGGGGACAGGAAGAGGTTAGGGATAAGGTTTACCCAGCCACCCGGAGCTAATGGAGGAGACAGTTTGATCCCACGATGAAAGATGAGAGAGATTTGGCAGTTGGCAACTTTGTACTGGCCAACACTACAAGTTTTAGCATCACCCGAGACGGCATTGTAAAATGAAAATAGAATGTGATCTCCAAAAAGCGAGAGAGTTTATTGTAGGTTTCTGTAACACGGTCATGTAGGAACTGGAATCCCATCCATACCTTGCACGAGCTCCGAGATATGCCCCGTCAAAGATCGCAGCCCTATGGCATTTAGTGACCCTTGGGGACATTTTGGATTGGCGTTCTTGAGAACATTCAAGTACTGAAGGGGATAGGGTTTACCCGACCACTTGGAGCTAACAGAGCAGACAGTTCGATCCCACAACGAAAGGTGAGAGAGATTTGGCAGTTGGCAACTTTGTACTGGCCCACACTGCAAGTTTCAGCATCACCCGAGATGGCATTGTAAAATAAAAATGGAGTGTGATCTCCAAAAAGTGAGAGAGATTATTGTAGGTCTTCGCAACACAGTCCTGTAGGAACTAGAATCACATCCATACCTCGCACGAGCTCCGAGATATGCCCCGTCAAAGATCGCAGCCCTATGGCATTTAGTGACCCTTGGGGACATTCTGGATTGGCGTGCCTGAGAACGTTCGAGCACTGAAGGGGATAGGACGAGGTTGGGGATAGGGTTTACCCGACCACGCAGAGCTAACGGAGTAGACAGTTCGATCCCATGAGGAAAGGTGAGAGAGATTTGGCAGTTGGCAACTTTGTACTAGCCGACATTGCAAGTTTCAGCATCACCCAAGATGGTGTCGTTAAATGAAAACGGAGTGTGATCTCCAAAAAGTGAGAGAGGTTATTGTAGGTCTCCAAAAAGAGTGTTTAAAAATGCAAAAACAACGGGGGGTCCTTTGTATGGTTTGGGAGTTTGACCATTAAAACTAGAAATTGTCCTAGTAGTAAGTGCTGGTAATAGTTTTGAAATTTGATTGTTGAGTGTTGAGAAACCTCAAGTTTGGGATTTTTCTTATTGGTTTGAGTCTATAATAACCATTTCCATCTGAAAAGTCGAGTGTTGAAACCATTTAAGAAGTATTTGCATAGTTTTCCCTAAAATTTGAGTGCATAAAAAGGGGTATGTGATTGCTCCCAAGGTGGATTTAGTGTTTTCTCCAAACAAGAGTTGCATTTTATGTTTGAAGTCATCTAATATAACCAAAGTGAAGGTGGTTGAACCATTTTGGGGTTCTAGAGACATTGCAAAGTAAGAGTTCTAGAAAGCCCTAGGGTAAAGGGGCTAGAAAGGAGGGTTTTGTAAAAACCATTGTAAAGTTGATCATGAGACCAAAAAAAAAAAGAATCCTTGAATTTGAGTCGTGTCTTAAGACTTTTTTGGGTCATGGGAGTTCCAAAAGTCAAGGGATTGTGAGTTGCTTTGTAAATGGCCTCAAACTAGGCCTAGTTGGTAGACTGAAATAGCCCGTTTTGAGTGATATTATAGGAGATAAAACCTTGAGCATACAACAAACATTGATATTAGATTAAGCTTGCTAATGCAAGATTCACAACCAGATTGGTTGTAGGAGGTTGTCACAAACCTTGGGTAACCAAATACTTGTGGGGATGAAAATGTTTCCCTTTTAATTCCATCCCCACCACATGTTGACCCCAAGGACGTCATCTAATGCTTTGCAAATGGTGGCAACCATGATGAAATAAATAGTTAACAATTTTTTGATACCCAGGCCCAAAATGACTATGATGGAGATGATGATTTTATACGTTACATGCCACTAGACAGAAAACAACATAGTGGTTTACCCAGTAGATTCCTATAGCTACCAAAGAAAAGGATACAAAATTCTAAGGAACAAGAGAGACTAAGAAGTTATTTGAGGCTAATGCACTTTACATGAAGGAGAAGATCAGGGATAGGAAAGATGGGAGAGAGGAAAAGATTGCAAGAAATGAGATCTTATATGCTATAGAGAGGGGAAAATGAGTTGCGGAGAAGGTTGCACTAAAGGAATAGAAGAGGAAAGAAAGAGAGGATAATCTAAATGTTTGAAAGAGATATAGACCAAATATTGGAGGTGCACCTTCAACAACTATAGAAATTATATTTACAACACTAGTGGAAGGAGATGTAATTGCACTAGCCCTAGAATCAATAAGTATGCCCAACATATCTCTTCTCCCATAGCATAAATCACATTCTGATATGTTCAATGCTCTAATCCCTAGATTAGGAAATATTCTTACTTAATAAGTGTAACCCCAAGCATTGTCACCATAGTTGGCAACAAATGGTGAGAGTCCCAATCAACTAGTGAAAAAAATGACTAAGTTGATGGAGCTGAATCCTACATTACACACATCTCCTAGTAGTGGACAGGAGGATGTTGGGATTGGGAGCATAGCACCTATTCCCTTTCCCAATTTTATGGACAATTGATGGGAACTCAAGTAGATGGGAGAAATTCCAATTTTTTTGAAGCGATAAAGTTTTGTGATGTATTTAGAATATCTAAGATAGACTTATTTTTTATGTGAACTAAACCATTCTTACATTACTATTTAAATCTATTTGTATTTTTATAATAGGTTGATTGTTGGTCATGGCGTAAAATATGTAAAGTTTAGAAATATAAATAGTTCATCATAGAGATATTATAGAATTAATTTATTTTAAATAATAGAAATAATCATAACAAATAGATAGAAATAAAAAATAATAATTTGATACAAAAAGTTTTAATTTATTTTAAATAATTAAATAATAGAAACATCGTAGAATTAATAATTCAGTATAATCATAACAAATAGACACTAAACAATCCCAAATTCAAACATACGAAGGTCCAACTAGAATAATGACTTTAAATAACCAAATACCAAAGCCAAACAAAGGAAATGGGACTTTTACCTTAAATGAATAAATTACATGAAGAAGGGTGGCTGGTTGTTTGGAAATCTACTTATTTTTCTTCTCTCCCTCCTGTCATCCAAGAGAACATGCAATGAAAGAAAAATATCATCACAATAAGAAAATATGAAAAATATTGTTCTAGCTTTAAAAAAATTGGAGACATCAAAACATAAAATCTATGATTTAAACTAAATCTCATCACTTACGCATCATAACAATACGGTCCACCTTATTCATGTGGACAGTCTTGGGGAAGAGGTTGCAACAATGTATTTGGATCCAGTTGATCACTCTTTCTCTCTCTCCCTCTCTTTGTATTCAATCTAATGAGCCAACTGGATCTGCTCGACATTTTAATGTCTCAAGTATTGCCTCGTGGTCTGACTCGCAAACTCTCCAAAGATTCTTATTATGTGGTTTTCCACCATATTTTATCAAGTGGACATTTGATGTGACAACAAGATTTGAATAATGAAGAATCTTCCTCTCTGTTTGCCAATCCTCGAATAACCACAAGTTAGGGTTCTTCATAGAATATTGTCTAAGCCATGTGCCGGTTACAACCATCGCACCGACATGGTACTCTAAACCTTCACCATCTATAACCGAGTGATCCAATTTTTTTTTGGCTTGAACACAACGACAAAAATAATAATCTATCCCTTCTTCATTGTCTTCAGGTGCAATAACAGCAAAAACATGGCCTGCAGTGACAAATGTACAAAATGCGGTCATTAATTCAGAAAATACTTGCATAAAAGTTATAAAGTTACATATTGAAATTAAAAAGATATATAAATATATATATTACCAGGTTGCACTAGATCAGACAAGCAGTCAAAGTCAATAGACGATTCCATCTGTACCATTTCCAGTGCTTGTGGGGGACGATAGGTGTCAATTGGGTCCAAAACCCGTATATCCCATTTGTCCACCCATTCAGTCGACTCACAGTCATCCCAATTTTCCTCTGCACATGATGGACAATAGCATGCCATTTTTCGTGTGTGGATACTCCATGAACCTGCATCAGAGCTTCTAAAAGAGTGCAACTCACTGGATCCTGTTAGTGTGCAACAATCCTGATATGGTGCAATGTTAGTATTATCTATCAACCAAAAAAATTTACAAACCGTAGACTCACCTTCCTTACCTAGACCCATTGTAGCGTTACACCACTGGACGATGGATTTTGCATCTGTCAATATTGCTCCATCTTTGTACTTTAGTTCTTCACGAGCTAAGGCTCTTTTGATGCATGCGCCTGCACCATCGTGCTCTCCCTTTCCATGACCAGCCTCTATGAAATTCCACATGTATTGAATTCTACACAACTTGTGCATCTTGCTCAACCAATAGAACATCCGTGCATTCTTGAATTGAGATGCACAATTGTATGACCAAATAATGTGCTGATGATATGTGATGCCCCTGTTAGCCAAATCTTCATAAAATAGTTGAAAACAACCATGTACGAACTCTGTAGAATGTGATCGATCATCGCTGATGTAAAAATGGTACTCCCTCAAAATCTTCCTGTCATCCTCTGTACTTGTAGGTGAATGCATGAATGTTATGTGAACAAATATGGAAACCTGTTGAGAAGTACAATACTTTGCTTGCATCTCATTTTGTGGTTGTCATGTGTAGTTCTCTACGAAATCTACAACCGAAACAATGGTATCCAGTGGAAATGTATCCTTGCACAACTTGAATTGCAAATCTAGCCATCGAGCTCTATGGGTATGCCTTGCATACTCGTAAATAATGTTTTCACGAAAAATCTTCATGAACTCATACATTGAAATCTTTTCAATGACTAAATCACATCTTTTACCATGTTTCCCATCTTTTAGAACATATGTCACTATCTTAAATTTTCCATAATCTACTATTTCATTTCCAATTGCATGTGTACTATCCATATGTTGACAAGTTGATAAAAGTTGCAAAGAACCACAAAATAAGCACGTACCATCCAAGCATGATGTCTTGTAAAATTGTTGGCCGTCCCTTATTTCACATAAAATGTTGGATATGAATTCCCTTGAATATCTTGGTGGCTCATTTATGTCACAATCCTGCAAAACAAACTGAGAATGCAAAATTATGCATATATGCCTAAAAACATCAAAATGGTTAGAAAATTCAATATTTATCCTACAACAACAACTTGTGCGTGTCTGATTTATCTTCACATAAAAAAGTTTACCCATCACATAAACGATTAACTTTTCTTTGACAAGTACGCTTGCTAATCTTGTCAGGCATTGATTTCAAAATGTTACTATCAATATCAATCAAATATTTTGGTCTTCTAAAATGAATTCTAGAAGGTGTTATAATCTCTTCAATTCTCTCAACATTTTGAACATCAACATAAGGTTGAGTGTATTGCGTACCTTGAACCGAAGATGATGTGCCTTGGCAATAAGATGCAAAAGATGGAATATCACCTACTTGATGTGTTGATGTTGTGCCTTCAACATGACATGATGGAGTGTGTATATCGTCGGATCTACAAATCGGTGTCTCTTCAACATGAGAGGACGATATGACTTCAACATTGGAAGATGGTGTAGCAGACGATATGACTCCAACATTAGAAGATGGTGTAGCTTCACAATTCAATTGTCTTCTTGAGTGTAACAGTCTCATTCGTTCTCTTTGTCTTTCCAATTCTTCCTCTTTGTTTCTTGGTACCGGTGGTTCTTGATCCTCTTCGAAAGTCAATTCTTCATTATTGCTTTGCAATTTTCTTTGCTCACGTAGTAATTTCATTTTATCTCTTTTAATTGCCAAATCTCTCTCCCTATCTTCATTTGTTTGATTTTTTGGTTTCTTCCTTGGCATGATGATGATTTCTACATGTCAAATTATTCAAACATTTGAATTACTTAAAATGTGTAAATTACAAATTATTCAAATACATATAAAAATTATAATTATTTGAATGAATACACAATATATATATAAAACGACTTGTCAAATTTCTAACCATTTCGAAATAACATTTCATTTAAACATACAAATTTCAATGAATTCATTATATATTAAACAACATGTCAAATTATAATCAAATTTGTATCTATATATCAACAAACAATATTTAAAATAGATTGCACTAACCTTTTCTATACAAGGAATATTCAAAAAGTCTTCAAATCATGTATCCAATGATTGAATTTGGTGTTTGTTAGCTTCCAAAAGTGTTTGCCACCTTGAAATAGTGTTTGTTAGCTTGAAATAGTGTTTGCCACTTTGAAAGAATGTTTGCTGTGTTGAAACCCACGATTTCTGTCGAGATAACAGAGTGCAGAACAGAACAAAAGTAGAGAATGAATGAAACGGGCCCCAAAGTTTCTTTTTGATCATTTTTAGGTGATTTCACATAGTGCGTACGCGCTATAGCGCGTATGCACTATATTAGAACACGTCACTCTCCACCCTCCCTACTCTCTCTCTCTTCCTACTCTCTCTCCCCTCTCCCATCCCCTACACTCTCTCTCTCTCCCCTCTCCCATCCTTTACTCTTTAGATCTCTCACACACACTCCCATCCTCCCTCTCCCACTTCTTACTCTCTCTCTCTCTGCAACCTCCTACTCTCTCTCACACTCTCTCCCATCCCCTACTCTCTCTTACACACACTCCCATCCACTACTCTCTCTCTCCCCTCTCCCATCCCCTAAACTCTCTCTTTTGCAGATACACACTCCCATCCCCCTCTCTCTCTCCCCTCTCCCATCCCTTACTCTCTAGATCACTCATACGCACTCCCATCCCTCTCTCTCCTCCTCTCCCACTCCCTCTCCCACCACCTACTATCTCTCTCTCTCAAGTTCTCTCTCTCCCTCTCTACTCTCTCTCTCTCTCTCTCCCATCCCCTACTCTTACTCTCTCTCTCTCTCTCCAATCCCCAACTCTCTCTCACACTCTCTCCCATCCCCTACTCTCTCTGACACTCTCTCTCATCCTTTCACTCTGTCTCTCTCATCTCGTACTCTCTCTCTCTCTCTCTCTCTGTGTCACCTCCTACTCTCTCTCACACTCTTTCCCATCCTTTCACTCTATCTCTCCCATCTCGTACTCTCTCTTTGCCACCCCCTACTCTCTCTCACACTCTCACACTCTCTCCTATCCCCTACTCTCTCTCTTTCACAGACACACACACACACACTCACACTCCCATCCCCCCTCTCTCTTCTCTCCCATTCCCTACTCTCTAGATTTGTCACACGCACTCCCATCCCTCTCTCTCCTCCTCTCCCACTCCCTCTCCCAGTCACCTACTATTTCTCTCTCACAAGTTCTCTCTCTCCCTCTCTACTCTCTCTCTCTCATCCCCTACTCTTACTCTCTCTCTCTCCCATTCCCAACTCTCTCTCACACTCTCTTCCATCCCCTACTCTCTCTCACACTCTCTCCCATCCTTTCACTCTGTCTCTCCCATCTCGTACTCTCTCTTTGCCACCCCCTACTCTCTCTCACACTCTCACACTCTCTCCTATCCCCTACTCTCTCTCTTTCTAAGACACAGACACACACTCACACTCCCATCCACCCTCTCTCTTCTCTCCCATCCCCTACTCTCTAGATTTGTCACACGCACTCCCATCCCTCTCTCTCCTCCTCTCCCACTCCCTCTCCCAGGTCACCTACTATTTCTCTCTCTCAAGTTCTCTCTCTCCCTCTCTACTCTCTCTCTCCCATCCCCTACTCTTACTCTCTCTCTCTCCCATTCCCAACTCTCTCTCACACTCTCTCCCATCCCCTACTCTCTCTCACACTCTCTCCCATCCTTTCACTCTGTCTCTCCCATCTCGTACTCTCTCTTTGCCACCCCCTACTCTCTCTCACACTCTCACACTCTCTCCTATCCCCTACTCTCTCTCTTTCACAGAAACACACACACACACACTCACACTCCCATCCCCCTCTCTCTTCTCTCCCATCCCCTACTCTCTAGATTTGTCACACGCACTCCCATCCCTCTCTCTCCTCCTCTCCCACTCCCTCTCCTAGGTCACCTACTATTTCTCTCTCCCAAGTTCTCTCTCTCCCTCTCTACTCTCTCTCTCCCATCCCCTACTCTTACTCTCTCTCTCTCCCATTCCCAACTCTCTCTCACACTCTCTCCCATCCCCTACTCTCTCTCACACTCTCTCCCATCCTTTCACTCTGTCTCTCCCATCCTGTACTCTCTCTCTCTCTCTCTCTCTCTCTCTCTCTCTCTCTCTCTGCCGCCCCCTACTCTCTCTCTCACTCTCTCTCATCCTTTCACTCTATCTCTCCCATCCTTTCACTCTGTCTCTCCCATCTTGTACTCTCTCTCTACCACCCCCTGCTCTCTCTCACACTCTCACACACTCTCCCATCCCCTACTCTCTCTCTTTCACAGACACACACACTCTTATCCCCCCACTCTCTTCTCTCCCATCCCCTACTCTCTACATCTGTCATGCACACTCCCATCCCCCCTATCTCTCTCCCTCTCCCTCTCCTACCGCCTACTAGATCTCTCTCTCTCAAGTTCTCTCTCTCCCTTTCTACTCTCTCTCTCTCTCCCATCCCATCCCTTACTCTCACTCTCTCTCTCTCCCATCCCCTACTCTCTCTCACACTCCCATCCCCTAATCTCACTCTCTCTCTCCCATCCCATACGAGCTCTCTCTGCCACCACCTACTCTCTCTCACACTCTCACACTCTCTCCCATCCCCTACTCTGTCTCTCTTACACACATTCCCATTCCCCCTCTCTCTCTCTCCCTCTCCCACTCCCTCTCCCCCATCCCCTACTCTCTCTCTCCCCTCTCCCATCCCCTATTCTCTCTCTTTCATAGACACGCACTCCCATCCCCCCCCCTCTCTCTCCTCTCCCATCCCCTACTCTCTAGATTTGTCACACACACTCCCATCCCCCCTCTCTCTCCCTCTCCCACCCCCTCTTGCACCACCTACTATCTCTCTCTCTCTCAAGTACTCTCTTTCCCTCTTTACTTTCTCTCTCCCATCCCCTACTCTCACTCTCTCTCTTCCATCCCCTACTCTCTCATACTCTTTCTCTCTCTCTCTCTCTCTCACCCCCATCCTGTACAAGCTCTCTCTACCACCCCCTACTCTCTCTCAAACTCTCACACTCTCTCCCATCCCCTACTCTATCTCTCTTATACACATTCCCATTCCCCCCCCTCTCTCTCACTCCCTCTCCCATTGCCTACTCTCTCCCATCCCCAACTCTATCTCTCTTACACACTTCCATTCCCCCTCTCCCTCTCCCTCCCACTCCCTCTCCCATCGCCTACTATCTCTCTCTCTCTCTCTCTCCCTCTCTCTCCCATCCCCTACTCTCACTCTCTCTCTTTGCCACCCCTACTCTCTCTCACACTCTCTCCCATCCCCTACTTTCTCTCTTACACACACTTCCATCCCCCCTCTCTCTCCCTCTCCCACTCCCTCTACCATTGCCTGATCTCTTTCTCTTCCATCCACCCTCTCTCTCCCTCTCCCACTTCCTCTACCATTGCCTACTCTCTTTCTATCCCATCCCCTACTCTCTCTATCTCTCTCTCCCCTCTCTCATTCCCTACTCTCTCTCTTTCACACACACCCATCCCCCCTCTCTCCTCTCCCATCCTCTACTTTTTCTCTCACTCGCTCTCCCTCTCCCACTGCCTACTCTCACTCTCACTCTCTCTCTCTCCCTCTCTACTCTCTCTCTGCTACCCCCTACCCTCTCTCACATTTTCACTCTCTCTCTCTTTCTCTCTTACACACATTTCCATCCCCCCTCTCTCTCTCCCTCTCCCACTCCCTCTCCCATCGCCTACTCTCTCTTCCATCCCCTACTCTCTCTTCCATCCCCTACTCTCTCTCAAGCTACTCTATCTTCCCCCTCTCCCATTCCCTACTCTCTCTCTTTCACACACATGCACTCCCATCCTCCTCTCTCTCGCTCTTCCTCTCCCACTCCGTCTCCCACCACCTACTCTCTCTCTCCCCCATCCCCTACTCTCAATCTCTCTCTCCCAACTTGTACTCTCTCTCACACTTCCTCTCTCTCCCATCCCCTACTTTCAATTTCTCTCCCCCATCCCATACTCTCTCTTTGCCACCTCTACTCTCTCTCTCTCTCACACTTCCTCTCTCTTGCATCTTGTACTCTCTTTGCCACCCATACTCTCTCACATTTCCTCTATCTCCTATCCTATACTCTCTCTGCCACCCCTACTCTTTCTCACTTCCTCTCTCCCCTCTCCCATCCCCTACTTTCTCTCTATCTCTCTCACACACACAAATAGCCATTCCCTCGCCCCACCCCCCCAGCTCTCTCTTGGTTTTGGTTTGCAATTTAGGTCTCAATAGTGTGTGCGCACTATAGCGCGTGCGCACTACCTCGAATTCAATAGTGTTTTAATAGGGCGTGCACACTATAGGGCGCACGCACTATTCAAAGCTTTGCATTAAAACGAAGCCTAAGGCTTGGTTTTGCCTTGGAGATCCAACCCAAAGGTTTGGAGTTTATAAACAGGTCTGAGACGTGTTTTCCAGCAAACATACAAAAAATGATTGATTTTTCTTGTGTGCTCCCCTTCAAGATTCTTCGTGGTTGGGTATCGATAAGATCAGGTTACATAACATTATAGGTCTCTGTGTTAGCTATCTAACCATATAATTTATTTTTAATTTGAACTATTTTAAGTCTTTCATCTATAATTTCTTTTGAATGTATGTTCATTTTTTGTCAAAAACCACCATGTACTAATTGGGCTGTAGATTTTAGCTCATTCATCGAATTTTGTAACAACTTAGTTTTTTAGAAACTAGACTCCATTCTACACACTTTGAAAAAAAGAAGTTTTGATTTTAGATTAGTTTTCAATCATTTCTAGGGGGAGCACACAGATATTTCACGTTTTTGGGATGGGTCTAATTTAAAAATTCATTAAAAAAAATACACATTATAAAATTACCCGAAAAATCTGGGATAAACTACATAGTGTTAGGTAACTTTTGACCAGAGCGATTAAAGAATTTCAAAAAAAAAGTTAAAATTTTAGGAGGGCCACACTTTGTACTATGTTATGTTTTTTTGGAATAAATAGTAGCACTTTCTGTGGCCCCCTTTTTTGAAGACCTAAAACTAAACCATTTTGAAAAAAAATTAGTAGTTTAGAAACTAGATTCAAAGGACTACGACTTTTGTTTTTGTCGTATTTTAAAATTTTGAGCGTAACTATCTTCAAATTCTTGTTGAAGTCCAGAATTTGCTGATTTCAGGAAAAAGGTGTCCACTTATACCCCCCTTTTGGCACCACAACTTTGTGCACTTACCCCCTGAATAGTACTTAATTCAAATCATGATATAAATAAATAATAAATAAAACATAAAATTTAAAATTATATAATTATTAGAAAATCCACAATATATTAAATTCTATTTTCAATTAAGTACTAAATAAGGCCAAATGTACAATATAATGATTGAAAATATGTGTCCATGGTTAAAAAAATAAAAAAACTGTGAAGATATTTTCAGCACTAGTTAAATAGGGCAACGACTACCTAGGGAGTTATTTTGACTCCCTGGATGCCTCCATGCCATGCCTGCTCATACCATCCCTATACATGCTTGCATGTGTACATCCAACTGTGGTACCCATCGTGTCAGAATTGAAAATTGCATAGGCTCAAACCCCTTTTTAATGACAATGAAAAGTGAAGTTATTATTTTTCATTTGTAATTTTTTTTGAGAGAATGTAAAACTTAAGAATTTTAAAAAGATTAATTGTCATGTATTTATTTTTTATTTCTAATCAACTTTTAACTTAATTTATTTTATTATTTGTATTTTTTTTAAGTTTATATATTTAAAATTATTTATATATATTATATATAAATAAATAAAATTAATATTTAATTTTAGTATGAGTTTATAGCTTGTATAATATGATAAATAATATTAAAATATTAAAATATATATTTTTCATAATTTTATTAATACATATGTTACAATGGATTTTTACATCTTTATATAGATTTCTATAGTTTAACAATTATATAGCTAATACAAACCCACAAAAGTTAAATAATTATATTAAATTTTTATAATTTAATTTGATAATTTCTATAGTTTTCTATAGTTTAACAATTGTATTAAATTATTATAATTTAATTTCATGTGTATGTTCTCAAATTATTCAATTAAAATTTTTAATTAAAAAAAAAAAATGATATTGTGTTAGAATTTTTTTTGAGATTTTCTATTACATAAAATATAGTAAAAGAAAAAAAAATTAAATAAATCTACTTACAAAAATTTCAAATAATATTTTTTAGCTACAACCTATTTTGTTTTTATTCAAGGAGGCTTCCCCTTACAAAGTTAGATAAAGTGTATTGACAAAATCTAAAATCTAAATTTAAAAAATAGAATTCTAAAAATTAAAAAAAAATTAAGTACTTGGATTATTCTTAAAATCTACAATCTCATTAGTACATAATAATTTAAAAATATATTTCTAATTACCACTAATAATAATATAACTATCAAGAATAATATATACTATTAAAAGAAACCTTATAATTTGTAATGTACATGAATATAACATTGGACACCTATTAATCTCTCTAATTATTTAAAATTAATTATTTGCATATTAATTTAATTTAAGTTATTATTATTATAAAATTGAACTAAAATAATACCAAATACAAAAAGTTGAATGTCTAAAATGTTCAAATGTTGTTAAAAAAAATTCAATTATTAAAATGATTGAAGTTAACCATAATAATAATAAAAATATTTTTTGGTTCAACACTTAATAATAATAATAATAATACTTTTTGGTTGAAATTTTTTTTTGAACCTTTTCATTCTACCTACCTGACACTCTTGTTATATAAATTCATTGCTTTCGTTCTAATTTCAATTAAGTGGTTCAATATACTTTCATGAATAATACCTTTTTTTAATTTATTTTTTAAGAATGTTATATATTTATATTTTTTCAATAATGTGTTACATTCATAAACAAATAGAATTATATAAGCAACTTGTTAATCTATTTGAAATTATCATTTAAATACTAAAATATAATTATTTTAAAATTACTATAATAAGAATAATTTTGTAAGACTATTTTTTAGCATTCATTAAATAAAATAATAATATTTATATTCTTAAATAATAGATATATATTTGAATAGTTATATATTTATCAATCCTATATACTTATATATCAATCTTTATTTATTTGTAAAATATAAGTATTTATTAATATTTAAAATACAATGTAATTTTAAAACTTTATATTGTGATATTCATTTAATAAGCACAAATTTGAAATTCTTGTCTAAATAGAGTATTTGGGGAAAAACTTATGTGACAAAATGCTTCATTTATTTCCCACAATAAACTTTATAATTAAAATATTTGTAATGTGATATAAAATAAAATGGACTAAGACAATGTCATCCATTGGGAGTAGATATGGAATGAAATATTAATTCAACATTGAAAGCCACACCAAAACTATTGGATCATGTGTGCATGGCATGATGGAGTGGATGATGGGAGGGGGGCATGAAGGCATTCAAGGAATCAAAATAACTTCTTGGGTATGTGTTGCCCTTCGTTCATCCACTCCATCATGCTATGCACACATGATCTGACAGTTTTCTACAAAAAGAAATGTTCTATCCCAAGCCTACTAAGAATCTAACTTTGTAACTTTCTCTATTGAGTCCCACCCATAGCCTAGTGGTGTTTGGTTGTTATTTTACAACTCCATTCTTGTACGAGAGATATGTTATGTTAGGGATTAATATAATTTAAGTTTAACATTTTTATTTTTTGTAAAATAATAAAGACAAAATTGGTTGTATATAAAAAAAAATTATTTTAAAATTTTGTAAGTAAATTTATTTAAATATTTTTTTCTTTTACTATATTTTACATAATACGAAATCTCAAAACAAAAATTCTAACACAATATCATTAGTTTTTTTCATAAAAATAAAAAAAATTATTTGAATAATTTGAGAACATACACATGATTAAACCTTTGAATGTTACTAATAATTTATGCTAATATTAAAAGAAATTATATTATGCTATAATTATTTAATACAATTATTAAACTATAGAAATTATCATAATTAAATTATAACAATTTATTATAATTATTAAACTTTTGTGGATTTGTATTATCTATATAATTCTTAAACTATAGAAATCTATATAAAGATGTAAAAATCCATTTAACATATGTATCAATAAAATTATGAAAAATATAAATAATAAAATTTATATATTATTTATCATATTATACTAACTATAAACTCATGTTAAAATTAATTATTATATGTGTGTGTGTGTGTATATATATAAACTTAAAAGATAATACAAATAATAATAAAATAAATTAAGTTAAAAATTGATTAGAAATAAAAAATAAACACATGACAATTAATCTTTTTAAAATTCTTAAGTTTTACATTCTCTCAAAAAAATTTACAAATGAAAAATGAATAACTTCACTTTTCACTATCATTAAAAAGGGGCTTGAGCCTTCCATATAAATTGGGCGCAATTTTCAATTCTGACATGGTGGGTACCATAGTTGGCCGTACGACAAGCATGTATGGGGATGGTATGAGCAGGCATGGCATGGAGGCATCCAGGGAGTCAAAATAACTCCCTGGGTAGTCACTGCCACTAAATAGCTTGTCTGTTCTGATAGCTTAGTCCTCTTTTTCGGCATGATTCTGTCCAATCACTTTATCTAATCAAATTCGATACAACACTATTAAAATATGTTTTTTTTAATGAATAGTTTCTGATTTCATTGTGTAATTGTAATCTTAGTATATTTTTATTAATAGAAAAGGACTATTCATCAAAAAAAGATAGTTTTAGCAAATATTTAATATGATCAAATTATATATATAATTAATAATTTAAAATAACAAAATGTTATTCTATTTTGATGTCAAATTATTGTATATTCACATTTCAATGTATAAAATCTATTTATAGATTACGAAATATTATTATTACTTTTTATCCATAAAATAAATATAATGAAAAAATAAACTTTAAAAAAATAGAATTTTCAAATATCTTTAATCATAAATATATTACAAATTTTAAATAGTTGGAAGAAGATTTTATGATTTTTGATTGACTTATATTGAATGAGTGAAAAATTTACAGTATTTTTAATATTAAATCAAAGAAATTGATATTGATATTTATGACATTTATGTTCTAAATTTTTTAGTATGAAGTAAATGAAATGAGTCGAAATTTTGTAACAAAATATATGAATATTTAAAGATATAAAGTGAAGGAAGAATGTTTTTGAAATTAAAAGCGACCAAAAGCAAGGGGGTCGGCCCTTAACAATCAAAAGGCTGGTAACTAGCACATTACCAACTAGTAGCAAAAACAGTCAGCAGAAACAAGAGAACTAACAGTCAGAGAAAAGAACCTAAAACAAGAGAGCTAGAACCAGAAGGTAACCCTAGCAACTAACCAAAGTCCAACGAGGCACCCAGGCCTAATAAAAAACATAATTACAGTTGATAACCAACAAAATTATAACTGTCATAACATTATATAAAGTCTTTGGATCCATGGACCCCATAACTGAATAGAAATAAAAAAAACTTAGATTTCCTTTTTCCCTTTTCCTCTTGCATGAAGAAGAATTTGGGCCCAGTCGTCAGCAAGGAACTTAAAGAGCAATTTATTGTCCTCCATGTCCAAGCCAGCTTCCTCCTTCTCCTGTGCCAGCTATTGGAGGGTAGTTGCAACAACATGAGTGACTTTAAGTCGAAATTTGGTGAAGGAAGAATGTTACTCACTAAAAGAACCAAAGAAAATAAAAAAGGTTTGAAGTTTGCTAAAAGAAAATATATTTAAACATTTTATATTTATATTTATAATACAAAGTAATAAAGTTTCTGATTTTCTATGAAATAAATGAAATGGTTTGATTTTTAAAAAAAATTATCTTATTAATTTTTTAAAAGAAAATATAAGTTTATATTTAATTTCTTATTCTTATTACAAATATAAACTATATTAGGAAGAATGTTATCTCCTTAGTATTTGTAATACATATTTTTGAACATTTCTAAACTAATATGTATAATTAGATTTTTACTATGTTATATATTATTATTGTTCTAAATTGGTAAATTGAAACATTCTAAAATAAATTACAATATATTATTGTAAAATAAGAAAAGAAATTTAAAATCATGGAAAATGATAATATAAATTGTTTTAACATAGTTGAAATATAAAAATATACAATTTTAACAAATATATTAAATAAGTTTTAAAATTTTTTTTATCAAACATATCTTATTATCATTATTATTATTCAATTTTAATACAATGTTGTACAAATTTGATTAGATAGAGTGATTGGACGGTACCTAGCAAGCACTTATCGAGGTGCAAATCTTCGACTATTTAGTCAATATTTTCTACTAAAGTAGAATTGTGATATTTTCTGCAAGATATATTCCACAACATGACTCTCAATTTTGGCTAAGACAAGACCACTCTTCTTTTCTTTATTAAAGAAACTTTAAAAAAATAACAAAATATTTACTTTAAAAAGGAATTTATCATCCTTCAAATATCCTAAGGTGTGTCATCATGAGCAATTCAATTATTATTATTATATTATCCCAAGATCAACATAGAAGAAATTTCATGGAAGCTGCGTCTCGCGTATTATATTGTACGATGTGAACAGACGGAGGAAACCCATCACAAAGAATACAAGGCATACAACAAAACGGACTTTTCACAAATTTTAAAACTTTTAAATATAATATGTGGTGTAGATACAACAAAATGTACTTCTAATGTTTAATCAACTTAAAAGCCTTGAATTGAGTACGCGGAACGTTTTATTTCAAAATTAAAAGCAACGGTATTTACTAGTGGCCGTTAAAGCTTTACGTACAAGTCACCTTTTCAATACTCAAAAGCATAAACCAAAAAAACATTAGTTTAGTCAGAGCTTTAAACAGAGATATTTTTCCAGTTTTACTAAACAAATAGCAGCCACGAATACGTACAAAAAATCCCCTGCAAACCTCTTAGTCGGTTTGAATGTAGAAATATATCATTTACATCTAGGAAATATATCTCTATATAATCTATTGGAACAAAAACTATGTTTGCTGTTAAATGTGGACTTAAGTTTGTAGTTAAGTGTATTTGTGCTATAGAGTAATATTGGAATGGGTGACTTTCTGAGAAGTTTTGGTGTTACATCTTTGTGAGCATCATTTAGATGCAATGAGTGTCGTCTTGTGTTCATTCTAAGAGAGATGAGTTCTTCATAACCATTACTCATAAAATATGGGTCAATGAGTTGGACTCAAAAACCACAAACTTGAATCACGATAACATTATCACAATTGAACTTGTAGTGGAAAATATCTCCAACTTTTCATAATAGAAGAATCGAACCTTATAAATGGGTTGCATCATTAATTCGCCCTCATCCCTTTTAGAGATCAAGAGCCTTGCACTCAACAAGACTTGATCTCTGATAGGCTCTTTGTGAGCCTTTCAACTCCACCAATAGACCAAAGACCCATACGATCAACGCCATCTGTTTTCTCATTGATTGTACTTTACACAATTTAATTACAACTTTTTCTGCTCTTTTTCTGCTGTTATACACAATTTAATTACAACTTTTTCTGCTGTTATTCTCTACTCTATGTGACAAAACGAGAGGAAGAGGGAAACAGACGATCAGTTTTGGGGAAATACGCTCCCACGGAAGACTTTGTTTACAAACTGCTTTACACTTGGAATCTTGGCCAAGAACAGGGGAAAAACTCCCTTACAAGCAATTCCCAAGATTTGATTTCCTTCTGATATTTGCTTAAACCGTATTCTTGGTATTGGAGAAACTTTTGGCTTAACGCCATTCTTGGGATTAAAGCAGCTTTTTACCTCAATGGGGACCGAATTCTTCAGCAACAGATGGACAGTTTTGGTAGCTTGCATATGGATAGAATGTTGTGCAGGGGCTTCATACAGTTTCAGCATTTATTCCCAAACCATTAAGACCAGATTTGGCTACACCCAACAGCAATTGGACATAATTTCTGTCCTAAAAGACACAGGGGAATGCGTAGGCATCATTTCAGGCCTTCTTTATGACAGATTTCCACCATGGGTTGTCCTGTTCGTTGGAGCAGCACAGAATTCGTTAGGCTATGCGGTCATATGGCTCTATGTGACCGGACGCTTAGCGACTCCCGCTGTGTGGGAGATGTGTGTGTTCATCTGTCTGGCCATCAATGGCCAGACTTATTATAACACGGCTTCCATTGTGACTTGTGTTAATAATTTTCCGGGGAACAGAGGAATTGTGGTGGGTTTGATGAAGGGATGCCTTGGGCTTAGCAGTGCCATCCTGTCTACTGCTTGGCGTGTTGTTTTCCCTGAGTCAGATGGGTCTTCTTTCTTGTTAGTGGCGGCCATTGTTCCTTCTGCTGTGGCCCTTTTGCTCATGCCACTTGTGAGGAAATATGAGCCACTTGATTTCATATGCGGTTCTTCCACAACTATGGTGAGATTGGGTATGGTTTCTGCTCCAGTGGCGGTTTTGGCGCTGTTTTTGATGGGCTTTAGCTTCTGGGATGGTCATTCCTTCCAGGTGAGTAGGTCATTCTAGTAAATTTCTACAATTCATAAACATAATTTGAGATTTCTTCTGAATAAATTGTGTTATTTTTTTCCACCAATGTGTCAGAATGATCCAAGAAAACATAAGAAACCAAAATCTCAAATAAAGCATTCTACCGTTTATGATTGTTTGAATGCGTAGTAAACAGAAGGTTTTGCAGTAATGGTGACTGTGAGAGTGGGTATAGCTAGACTTTAAAGTGTTTAACAGTGAAATGGTTGTGTAGAAAGATTACAGAAACAGATTATGTATTTTTCTTTTATCAAAGCTTTGATCAATTAAAACAGAAACATATTACGTTTTGTAACTTAGTTGTTTGAATTTTCTTATGTGATACTATCTTTTAATAATCAAAGCAGTTTTACAGCTCATCTTCATCCACAGTGGAAAATAGATATTTATTGATTAGAATTCAACATTCACTAAAGATGCTGATTTAAAAAATACAAACAAACAATTTAATACCGTAAAAGTTGAGATGTCCTCTTGACTATCCAAGAAAATGAGGCTTCATTATATATGACTGTTTAAGAAGATTGTATTACTTTAAGTGGATATTTTAACAGACAATTATAAATTCTACATAATTATAATAAAAATATATTGTAAAACTTTTTTAACCTAAGCATTGGTTAGAATAGAAGAGTACTGAAAGTGTTACAAAATAAGTTGAGTTGTTGACTATATTTTATTTGGAGTATTGATGTAGAAAAACAGAAAACAAATTGATGTTTTTATATTTTGACTGTGTTTCATTTTTTTATTATCGGGATGATGGAGGGTTAAGGTGGATCATGAATATTATTATTAAAAAAATTGACACAGATTCAATATGAAAAAAGATCAAGTAAAAAAACTTGGTCTAAATTAGAAACTATGTACAACAATATTATAGAGTGTGAAAATTGTGTCTATAATTAAATATAATTAGTGAGGATCATACCATGTTCTTAATTTATGTTATCTGTAAGGCTCACCTCTTCCAGAACTACAATAAATAAGACACGATATCTCTAGTTTAAAGAAAACAAACATAGATTTGTATTCTTATATCAAATTTTTTTTTAAACAATATAAATTTTATACAAAATCTTTTAACAAAAGATTCTAACTTTTTTAATTTATTTTTTGAGAATTAATTGAGCAGATTTTTTTAATATTTAAGCTTTGAAATCAAACTCTATGATCTATAGCATAAAAAGATAAAAAAGATAACAATGTTTGATAGATCATAGAACCGAAACAAACTATTATCATCTATCATTTAAAAAAAAAGGCATGAAAAGAGAACAGTGTTTGATGGATCATAGAACTGAAACATTAGACATTAGAAATCCTAAAGTTAAATCCAGGAAAAGAAGCTATGAAGTTTGAACATTGGAAAAATAGAAATTTCTTTTCTTTTTTTAAATGAATAAATTTTAATACAAGCACATTGATTTTTCAACATGGTTTACTAAATTACTTGTGCATTGCAGGCAGATAGAGATGAATTTGCAGTTGCACTGATTATACTGGCAGTCCCACTGTGGGTGGCATGGAAAGCAAACTACCATGAGAGAACTTCAGCTTCAGCTTCAGCTTCAACCCCAGCACTTCGTGAGCCCTTGAACACTGACAAGGAATCTGATCTCTCTGCCATTACAGAGTACACAAATATCTCTGTGTGGGGAGAACTCTTCAGCATTAATTTCTTTCTAGTATTCTTGACTTCAGCCATAGCTCTAGGCTCAGGATATGTGGCACTGAACAACATGGGTCAGGTTGCAAGATCACTGGGATTTACACAACACCACATCACCATATTTGTCACTCTAATCTCAGTATGCCAGTTCTTAGGGCGCTTTGGATTGGGGATTTTCTCTGATTATTTGCTTTCAAACTTTGGAGTAGCCAGGCCATTGTTAACTGCAATTGCTGGCTTAGTTTTGTGTGGTGGGTATTTGCTTATAGCAATGGCAGGCACTTTTGGGTGGACAATGTACATGGGGTGCATTGTTATAGGACTCTGTTTTGGAGCAAACTGGTGTTTAAATCCTGCAACCGTGTCTGAGCTATTTGGGCTGAGCCATTTTGGGACACTGTACAATGTTATGCAGGTGGGGATTCCAATGGTATCTTATGTGATGTCAGTGTGGGTGGCCGGGTATTTATATGACTTAGAAGCAAATACACAAGGAGGAGGGCAGTGCAAAGGAAGCAAATGTTTTGAGCTCACTTTCATCATTCTGGCCTCTGTGTGTTTGTTGGCTGTAATGTCATCTTCTGTACTTTGGTGGAGAACAAGGCATCTCTATATAAAGAGATTTATTTCAGTATAAAGAAAAATGGAAATGGAATGTCATTCATTTAATGACAGGTTCACCTCAGCAAAGATATAGGGTAATATATATTATTTTTGTAAATAAAACTATTTTTCCTGTTTGTTCTTTCAGTGGATACCCTTTGGTGTTCTTGTTGTTGGCTTTTGTCTTCTTTGTATGCTTTCTGTTTCTTATAACTCTTTCATAGTCCCTTGTTGAACATTAATAAATTTATCTGATCTTGTCTTTTTTTAGATTGGATGCTATGATTTTATAAATGAATTCTTAAGAATGTTTATTTATTATTATTATTTTTAATTGGAAGGGAGTGCTTGTTGGGATATCAATTTTCCCTTGGAAGAAACAGATCTCAAATTAAAGTTCATAGTTTTTTTATTTTAAAAATTTAATATAATGTAAAATGAAAAACATATTTTTCAATTATTGTAAGGTAAAATGATAATAATAATGATAAATTATATGATGTCAGGTGTTTAATTTAATTGTATAAATTGATATTTGATTCAAATTAGATGAGAGACTTATGTGTTGTGGTAAGTGTTTGAAATTGATTCAAGGAGATTTTAGATTTTACAACTTTTAAACCACTTACGTAGTGTTCAAGTTCACTTGTATAAGTGAATATTTTCAAGTGACTACATTTTGAGTTGGAGTGATGTTCCGAATTTGGAGGGCAATAAACCAATATAAGGTTGAATGTATTGTAATTAGTAATTAACAAATATGAAAATATGACACAACAATTGTTGAAGCCAAGATCACATAGTTTATGTTCATTTTAGTGATCATACAAGTCCACAAATTGTGTGGCAAATATTGATGCTTCTTACTAGATTACATAGCTTCAAATCTAACCCATTTATATATTTCCAAATGAAGCTAGAAAACTTATTGAAAAATATAGATAAGTGGCTCCCATTTAAAATCAAAGAGTTGTCATACTCATCTCTTCCTTTGAAGTGGGAATAAATAGTTGGTTAAGAAATATTCAGCCATAAAATGAAAACACATGCATATATATTCAAACTTGGTGGAGTAATAATTCCTTGATTATTGATCAAAAGTTTGATGATGCATATGATGAAAAAAATTCCTTAAGACCTAGTCTAATATTCTTGAAGGAAATTGAAACACCTCTCTTAAGGAAATGCATAAGAAGTCATTTATGGTCTAATGGGAGAGGAGTGAAGAAGAAACAGGGGGTTGGTGCATGATGAGGAAGTGCAAAGGAAGATTGGATTTAAAAGACCTAGGACCCAAGGCATTGCATTAACTATCGAATGGGTTTTTAAAGCCGTGGAAAGAGAGTAGCCATGGAAAACACAAGTTGCATTGTCCCATGCGCAGAGTTGAGATTCTATGATATGGTGGTAGGCACATTCCCTATTAAAATTCTAGATCCAATGTATTCATATCTATTTGGAAGACCTTGGAACAAGTGAGGAAGTTTATTTCTCAAAATGAAATAATTAGGGGAGAGATCCCCATGGTGGAATATGTGTCACAGAGGTAAACTATTGGCCTTACTACAAGGATTAGCCAAGAACTGGGCAGGGAGAGGTATTACAACGTTTAAGGATATAATTGTGAATGCTCAACTCACTAGTTGGGAGATTCTAAAAGAAATGTAGACTCTACTTACAATGCATTGGAGAACATATACAACCCTTAGGGAGGCATTTTATATTGTCTCTCCCCAAAAATATTTTCCACCCCAGATCAGATACACTTCATATATAGGTGGTTAGATGGAACTCTATTACATTTTATAAAGCAAAAAAAAAAAAAAAAAAAAAAAAACTAAAAATATATGTGTGTGTGTGTGTGTGTGTGTGTGTGTGTGTGTGTGTGTGTGTGTGTGTATATACATATACATGTATATACATGTACATGTATATACATGTACATGTATATACATGTACATGTATATACATGTATATATATGTATGTATATGTATATGTATATACATATACATGTATACATATGTAGATGTAGATGTATATATATATATATGTATATGTATGTATATATACATATGTATATATATGTATATATACATATGTATATATATGTATATACATATACATATATATATGTATATATATATATATATATATATATATATATATATATATATATATATATATACACACACACACACACACAATAACAACATGTGGAAGGTAGAATTTGATCTTGCTTCTTGGTCCAAGTTTTTTTTGATGATCTATGAGCTAAGAAAGTGGAATGAAAAAAGAAATGTTCTATGTGGCAGATTATTATCCATAGACTACCCACTAAGATGCCTTCGGTAAAATTGAGCTTGTGTAGTATTCACAAAGTACTAGAGACTATAAATTACATTTTTAAAATACTTTTCTTCCTAAAAAGATATGGAATATGTTTGGCATAGTCATTAATTGCAATATCTTTGTTCTAAAGGTGGTCTTTAGCTATATCTAGAGCCCGAGGAAGGAATTTAATGTCTTTTATTTTATCTTTTAGAGTTTTTATGAAACACTTGGAAACTTTGTAATAATAATAGTGTTTAGTGGTAAGAGTAGATCCCTTACTAAGTCTTTGAGGAGACTCGTTTGATTCAATGTAGATGTGTAGGTGACAACAACTTTGAGGATTTCAAGGACTAAGTTAGAGAGGTTCTTGCAAGATGGAAATGTTGGGATCTTTAAGTAGGAGATCTTGCATGGATACACCTAGAGTAGATAGAAAGAACAACATTCGAGGTGGTATTGCAGAACTTTATGGTTGAAATCAGAGGACAAAGGCAAGACATTGTGCAACAATCTCTAGGAATGAGTGTACTAGAGATAGTAGCCCCTCTCATGTCTATTTCAAGCAATAATATCCCTATTGCAGAGAGGATACAACATCCTTACAATGAAATTATTGTAGAAAGCAGAGTGTTGTTCTAGTATAATGTCCCCATTGGTTGACAAACCTAGATAGAAAAAAGTAATACCTTGAACTATGATGTTTTAGATTTATCATTTTCAGTGTTAACAACCCCTCATATGATGTATTCTATATGGTGACTCTTGTATATGTCTTTTTGCAATGTTCCATGATGTACCCATTGAGAAGTTGATTACTTGGAATTTTATCTCTAAGATCTTGCAAAGAACTATGTAAAAGTTGACTAAATGATATTCAAAGCATAAAATAGTCATCCATTATTGAATCGTAATTGCTTGTTTTAATGAGAATGCTCTCAATTATTGAATTGATTTAAATCTTTAGATTACTATTTGTATTTAGAAATAAATTAGAATGCCTAATTTTGGAAAACTAAAAAACTAAAACTACAAGAAATAGAAGTTTTCAAAAATGAGGAAATCATCATAATTATATTCCATGGCCAAAATATTATTTGCAATATCAAAAATGATCTACATGAGTCAAATCATTAGTCCTTGAAGGGATTGATGATAAAAAATAAATAATATCATACAATCTTTAAAATCCTCACAAATGATTAAGACATTATATGATACCACATCTCTTCAAAATGTTTTGCCAAAAATTCAAATGTCTTGTTATTTTTGCATGTGTCTAATAGGATTGTTGCAAGTAGGCTAAATAGAAGTTTATTGAATGATTTAAATACTTAAGGAAAAAATATGTGTAACTCAAAATGTTACAAAGATAATTGTTATATAGATAAGTCTTGTGATTTTTTTTACTACTATTAAGGCTTGTTTTGTATTATTTAGTACTATTAAAAGGTAATTTGTCTTATGCAAAATTTTCTTATATATTTGACTTCATATATAATTATAAATGATAAGTCATATTTTTCAATCTTGCTAGTGTTTATTGCAAAAGAGTTCTAATATGAGGCCTTGGTTTTTATCATGATTTCCTAATAACTCAAGCCCTCATTAATTCTCAACCCACATGATATTATCCCAACATTTAATAAGTCTTTTCTAGAGAAACTAATCTAGTTGAACTTATTGTCTATTTATTTTTTGTACTTGTAAAATATTAATTTTGATTCAATTTCATCAAAGTGTCTTCTTCTATCTTTGAAATTATTTATCAAATATAGTGTGATGTCAATTTTAGAATTGATGATTATAGTTCTTGATTGGGTAATTAAAACTCATATCTCAAAGAATTACTAAGTAATATTCTGTAACTTTAATTTTAAAATTGAAGATTGTAATTCTTGACCGAGTAATCAAAACTTGGAATCGTTTTGTTGCTAGATATCCTAACAAGAACAAGAGTGACAAAAAAGACAAGAAGGGGCACAAATACAAAAAGAACAAGGACTGTAAGGACAAAGGGAAGAAGTCATGTTAGATTGTTGAGGAAGAGCACACCGAGTTAGATGCGGAAGATGTGTAGGAAGGAGTAGAAGTGATATATGTTGTTGTTAAAGAAGATCCAAATGAGGAAAGGTATAAGGAACAAAAAGACCTTATTTCCCATGTTAATAAAAGTGATACATGGATTACTGATAGTGGATGTCTACATCACATGATTGGAGATATAAGTTTGATAAGCTAGAAGAGTGTGATGGTGGAACATTAAACTTGGAAATGATGTTTCATGTCTTGTGAAAGGTAGATGTTCATTAATGCTAAATGGTAAAATCTAACGTGAGGATCATGGAATACCAAATTAGGGCCTTAAGTAGCAATGAAAAATCAACAAATTAGATCTTGTCAATTTAACATAAAATTTTGAACTTGTTATGAACCTTATATCAAAAGGTTGTAAAAATACAATCTATAGGAAACTGAATGTAGTTTCTGAACCGCTCGCCCTTGTTTGTTAAAAAATAATTTGATTAGTCAAAATTTTGGACTTCAATGTAGAAGTACAAAATTTTTAGGAAAAAGATAAGAAGTAGGTGTATATTTGACCACCTTAATCAAAATCAAATAATAATAGTTTTTTACAAGATTCTATATTTAATAAGTAGACTTATTCACTGATGCAACACATATTTTTTGTAACTATATTCCAAATAAATAAATAATTAAAAAATTTCTACTACAACATTTTCAAAATTAAAAAACTCTCATGTCTTACCACCTTAACTCATTAAAAACTTAACAATTTTTTATTCTTTTTTATTGTTTCTCATAGTAGGTGGAGCATAGAATGCAATACACCTTCCATATTTAAAAAGGTTGTATCATTTGAAAGTTATAGATGCTTTTCATCACTATGTCAATCAACACTTTATAGGCAACTCCATTAGAAAATAAGTAATAATTACTTAATAAACTTGTATTTTGATAGCAATTATATTGATTGAAAGCTAAGAACATCCTTGAGAAACCCTTTTTGTTTCATCAAATTTGGGTGAAAAAATAGTCATTAGCTACACCCTCAAAGTATGAAACTCGCAGGGAGAGGGGAAAAATACGTTTTTGGTGGCTTTTGGGTGTTGAACATTTAGGCTTGATAAATACCAAGCCAAGTCTAATTAGGTACTTGATTTCAAATAGGATACTTGATATTTTAGGTACTGGGTTTCAGATCAAATATCTAACTTTTTTTTTATACAATAATTTTTTTTTTAATTTTAATTTTTTAAAAAATTATAATACTTATGACCCCTCTTGAGTATCGTTGATATTTATTTCTTTAAATGGTTGAGGACCCTTAACCATAGATATAATGGTTCTAAATGATCAAGAGGGGTAATAGGGTATCTTGTGACCCCTTTTGAACCATTTGATCACGTATAGATAATGGATCAAAATGGGTCCTAAGATATCCTATTGTTGGTGTAAATATGTATTTACTATTTACACTTAAGTTTACTAAGGTTAATGCATTATTTAATTTTGTGAGACACTTAGGAGTTTGCACACCTTTTTGAGTTGTCATGTTGACAACTGTGATGTCCCCAAAGTGGGCCCCTAGTGGAAGGTGACGTAGGTCTGTCCGTGCAGTTTGTCGCTACCACGTGTCTAGGGTCCTTGCCAGTGAGGCTATCTTGGGGTTGCCCCCTTAATGGGAGGAGGTGTCATTTACTAACAGTTCGGGCTTTTGGTGCAACGGTTACTAACTTGGTATCAGAGCTGGAGGTCTCGAGGTCGAGACTCGTGGAGCATGGTGGGCTGTGATGTCCCCAAAGTGGGCCCCTAATGGAAGGTGACGTAGGTCTGTCCATGCGGTTTGTCGCTACCACGTGTCCGAGGTCCTTGCCAGCGAGGCTATCCTGGGGTTGTCCCCTTAACGCAGGGAGGTGTCATTTACCAAAAGCCCGACACCTTAACGTGGGGAGGTGTCATTTACCAAAAGCTTTTGGTAAATGACACCTCCCCGCATTAAGGGGGCAACCCCAGGATAGCCTCGCTGGCAAGGACCTCGGGCACGAGGTAGTGACAAACCGCACGGACAGACCTATGTCACCTTCCGTTAGGGGCCCACTCTGAGGACATCATAGCCCACCATGCTCTACGGGTCTCGACCTTGAGACCTCTGGCTCTGATACCAAGTTAGTAACCGTTGCACCAAAAGCTCAGATTGTTAGTAAATGACACCTCCTCGCGTTAAGGGGGCAACCCCAAGATAGCCTCGCTGGTAAGGACCCTAGACACGTGGTAGCAACAAACCGCACAGACAGACCTACGTCACCTTCTGTTAGGGGCCCACTCTGGGGACATCACAACAACACAAAAGTACACAACTCTATTTTAGTAGATGGTGTCTACAACACTAGAGTTTGCATCATTAACTAAGTTGTCATGTTGATAACACAATTATTTGCATTCCCTTTTAGCACATGTTGTCTACAACATTGATTTGGGTGTTACACCCTTGTAGGCTTATTCTCTCATCATCACACTTACTTTCATGCTTAATGGAGGATAACCCATATCTGGTGGATATGTGCCTAGTTGTATGACTTATCATGCAGCTAATTCCAAGGCATTCTAGATGCATCTCAGAGGCCATTATATACAGGCACTCCTAGTGTACTATTAATGCATATTGAATGAATATATTTTCATTTTGATCATACTCTCTCTTTCTGGTCTATAGTTGTGCTTGTGTTTGAGTTCTTCATTCTTGGGTGAATTTTTCCCTAAGGCAAATTCTTACATGGTATCAAAGCTTGGAGATTTTCTCTTCACATAGTTGTTTGAGACCATTGTTACTTTAGCACCTCAGCCCAAATCTGGAGTACTGCAAAAATTGGGAGCATCTAGAGCCACATCTGACCTCGCCATTGCATCTGGAACACTGACTCAGTGAAGATCAACTATAAATTTGGCTACCTTAGCCCAAAGTCAATCGTGAGGCAATTTTTTTTTGCAAATTAGAACCCCGAGACCTCGATTTGCAATTCAGGTATGGTCATTTGTAGACCTATTTGATTAATTTTTCGGGTTTGTAATTTAATTCTCTGCATGTTCAATTGTATTTTTTTGAAATTGTTTTTGACCTCTAGGCAAGTAGCAGAGAAATTTTTTTTGCAAGTACTGGGCTATCAGATCTCGACCCTGCACAAAGAATATTTTATATTTTTTGGTGGGCTTTTTATAAGATTTTTTGGCTACACCTAGAAAACTGGCTAAATTCCTCCCAACCACCAGCCAAGTAGTCCACATAAATAGACGGTAAGCAAAGTTCGATGGGCTTGCATTTGTTTTCACAACCGTTAGCCTTCCTTTTTAAACAACGCACTGCACTATTTTCCCACCAATGTGGGATAAATTAAAAAATTCCATGCTTGTTTTGTCTTTCGATTGTCGCTTCTTGCATTTTTGATGGATAAAGAGTCTGGTAGGCGACCTCAGTGACTGTCTTCTGAAATCTGGCATCATCTGCTTCATATCTCGGTCACCCATGCATCCTTTTGGTGCCACGTGGTGCTTGTTGCAAGTACCCCATGACCTTCATTCATCCACCACGCAACAAAGCATTGAGTGTTGACAGCGTTCGACATGTCAGCAACATCAAACCCTGCAAACATGTCTATAACCACATGGACTTCGCACAAGTGCTCACGCTAGCTTGGACCCTTCCAAACAACCATGTGGACCTGAACACGTAAGTCGCCTTCCAACTCAGTGGACCAACTCCTTTTGCCACGTGTCCTCTTGATCCACAAACACATCGTGCCCAATCAACAGACAACTTGCAGCCACATGGTCACACGTCATCCGTGACATGTAGGTTCCATATGATCGCCACAAGTCAAAAATCTAGACAATCCACATGCTGACTAAGCCATCCATATGCCACATTGGATTTCCATACTACCACCTTAGCTATGGGCCCCAACATTTTTGCTAACTTCATCATTTTACAAGGTTAAATTTGATGGCTGTTTGACCATCATTCCCAGGAAATTTTGAACTGCTGTGATGATTGTTTGACCATCAAATTTAAGTGCGTTATTTTCTTTCTAGACCCCTCTCTAGATTGCTTTTTGGTTTGGCAACTTGACTTTGGGAGCCCATAACTTGGACATCTAGACTCCAATTCAGTTGCATTTTTTTGAAATTGGGTAGAATTTCCTGAACTTTCCAAAGGTGGTGTTCTTTTCTGGTTTTGGTACAAGAATTTTTCAAAAATTACATTTTTTGGCAACTGTGCCTACTTAATCCTACATTTTGCAACACCAAACACTCCATATGGGCACATCTGGTCACTTTTTCAGGTTTCATTTTTTTGGAAGTGTGTTATTTTTCATCTACTTTCTAGATCTATAGTCAGATTCTAGGGTTGTGTGGACAAAAATTTCAATTTTAGAACTAGGGCTTTTTCTACATTGTAATGCTTTGATTACTTTCAAAAATTTTGTACATATGAGCTACAATTCTTATTGATAGTTTTGGACCTCAAAAGACAGTTGTAAAAGCAAAATCAGAAAGTCCACTTTGACAAGTGGCCCATTGTACATGCACTACTTATAAAGTGTCAAAAAGCATCTTTTTTAGGGAGGTCTTTTAATTGAGTGAAAAGGGGGAGGGGGGGGGGTGTACTGTGTTCTTGTGTCTCTCTTCTATGCTCTTTTTATTTTCTACATCATGGGTTCATTTAAATGTCCACCTCTAACTTCACACAATTATTCTACATGGAAAGATATTGCATGGAGTAGATTAATGAAAAAAGGTTATAGCCTTTATGTTGATGGTACAATTACCAAACCCATTGATGCTAAAGAACTCATTGAATGGGAAAAATAAAACCAAAAGGCTTTAGGTGTTATCAAGAGTTGTGTACATAGAGATCTCTTCATTCACATTGCCGGTTGTATAGAATCCAAATCTGCATGGGACAAACTTGAATCATTGTATGGTAAGGTGGATGAAGAAAAGGGATTTCAGATTGAGGATGATCTACTTCTCTTGGATCCAAAGAACTTTGACACAATTCAAGATTACATCAAAAAAGCGAATGAGTATAGGGCACTACTTAAAGATTGTGGAAATCCCATGAAGTATGAAAAGTTGATTCAACACATCTTGAAGAGGCTACCTTTAGAGAATGCTTCTTTTGTTTTGAGTTATAATATTCATAGGTTGACCATGGGAACTGCTTCTACATTTGATGCATTTGTAGAGATTTTGATTGTTGAACAATCTCACTTGATGGATTTAGGACTTCTCACAACATCAAAGACCAAAGCTTTGGTGGCTAGTGATGAGCACCAATAAAGTCAAGGAGGGAAAAGTTCTAGCAACAACAAAAAGAAGTAGTGGAAGCATAAATCACAGTCAGAGACACAA
Organism: Cupressus sempervirens; assembly: GCA_028749045.1. NCBI lineage: Eukaryota > Viridiplantae > Streptophyta > Pinopsida > Cupressales > Cupressaceae > Cupressus > Cupressus sempervirens. The sequence continues at coordinate 212,871,730 of CM053784.1, forward strand.
TAATCCTCCTCACAACAAGGTGGTTCTTCTTCCAACAAGAAGGGAAGTAATGAAAAGAAGGATAAACTTTTTTGTGCATATTGTAAAAATCCAAATCATGATGAGCATCATTGCAAGACTAAAAGAATCGATGAGTTGGAAAACCTACTGAGGAAGAACAAAATTCAAGTGCCAAGTACTTCCGAGGATTCAACTCCAACCTCTTCAAGGGGAAAAGGGAAAGCACTTATGGCAAATACAATTTCTTCTTCGGAATGGATACTTGACTCAAGTGCCTCCTACCACATGGATTCTTCAAAGGGAGCCTTTTCTTCATTGAAGCAGTCAAAGATACCACACATCTTCATGGGAGATGATACTAAAATGGAAGTTAAAGGAAAAGGACATGTGAAAATGGACAGTGGGGAATTCAAAGATGTTCTCTACGTTCCTAACCTTAGCTCCAATCTCCTCTCAGTTTGCCAAATCACTCACCTTGGAGATGGTCACAAAGTTGAGTTCCTTCCAGATTCAGTGATGGTGCGTAGTCTTAGAGATGATTCATTAGTTGTAGTGGGGAAAGGAAATGATGACAAGAGGCTTTATTCCTTCTCCCACTTTGTGTCTAAGTCTCCTTCTCAAGCCTTGTTGACTCACTCTCATTTACACATCAATTTATGGCATGAGCGGTTTGGTCATCTTGCTTTCCACTCTTTTCAGTAACTTTGCTCAAAATAGGTGGTCAAAGGTCTACCTAACATCAACTTTTCTAAGGGAGAGTGTTCATCATGTTTAGTGGATATGCATCTTAAGGAGAAGTATGATAAAGGGAAGTCTTCAAGAACACCAGTTGTTCTTTAGTTAGTTCACATGGTTTTTGCAGGTCCTTTTGTAGTGACTTCAGTTAGCCAAGGCTGCTACATCCTCACATTTGTTGATGATTTTTCAGAATTCACATGGGTCTACTTCCTTCATCACAAGAGTGAAGTGGTTCATAAGCTTCAAGGCTTCAAGACTCATGTTGAACATAAATCAAGGAAAGTCATCAAGGTTCTACGGGTGGACAATGAGAATAGATATGTGGATAGAAGACTTAGAGACTTTTGCAGACTTGAGGGAATTAATCTTCAGAATCTACCAGCATTCAGTCCGCACAAAACAAATGTTGTAGCTATGAGGATTAGAACTCTCAAGTCCATGGCAAGTTGCATGATAAAAGCCAAGTCTCTTGATCCTACACTTGAAGTTGAAGCCATTAGTAGTGCTACTAACATACTTAATAGGTCTCCTCATAATGCCTGAGATGGTAAGATTCCTTTTGAGGCATGGTGCAGAAGAAAACTAGTTGCGAGTCACTTTAGAGTCTTCGGTTGTCTCAAATGGGCAAACCTATCTTCCTGGGGATGCAAGGCACCAACACCTAGGCCTTATACTTTCATAGGATATGAATACAATGCTAAGGAATACAAACTTATGGATCTAGAGACTCGTGAGATCTTTATGGAGATGGATGTATACTTTGAGGAAAGTTCACCTAGCTTATCCTCTACTCCTCTTCGTACTTCATATACAATGGAAATTGATAGTGACACTGACAATGGTGCTTCAAACATGTGGGGTTCTATCGAAAGTTGCAGTGAGAGGTCACTTCGTTAGTCTAGTCCACATGCTTATATTGCCATAGTGAAAGGTCCTGCACAACAGGGTACATGTTGTCTTCCAACTCTAGCTTTAGAAGATGACTACATGGCAGACATTGTAAGTTTTTTTATGGACTCACACACTGCAGACTTGGGAGATAGCCTTGATGATTTGCATCTTCTCTTTGATGAAGGTGTTCCTTCTACATTTGTTGTGAGGGCTCACTTTGACCCTCATGTCCATTCTCTACATGATCAATCTTTACGAGTTGGTGTGATTGTGGATCCTTATGAATAGCAATTGTCAGAGGTCCCTTTATCAGTTGAGGTGACAGATGGTTCATTGGAATAGGTTCAACAGACATCCTTGCCAAATCTACATTTGTTCTTTTCAGCACAGTTGGAAGGGGCAACCATCAATATCAACACAAGGATACTTGAGTAGGTTTCAAGGCCACCATACATCTTCATGATTTGTACCTTTGGCATTATTTCTTCCAAAGGGAAGGAACATAATTTTGCACTCTCAGACCAGCTTCTTCCTTGGAGTAGCAATCACTAGTCAAAACTCTTCATTTGGGGGGGGGGGACTACCTTGTCTCTCTTCCTCTTCTTTCTTATTGGGGGAATTTTTTCTCTTACGAGGTTCTTGTTCTTCTCATTCTTCAATATTGTATATACTGGATGTATGTCATAATGGGGGGGTCTTAATTACTCCATCCATCCATGCATCCTTTTTTCATCTCTCTTTTTAGGGGAGGGCTTTTCCCATGAGGTTTTCCCTCTTTCTTCCCTTTATGAGAGATTGCATTTCATTATGTACATGGGTACCTAACATAGCCTAGTAGCTGAGACCCATCTTGCATTTCATCCTAGTTTTTGTAAGCTTAAGGGCATTTCCCTAAGTTGCACTTAAGGGGGGGTGTTGGTGTAAATACATATTTACTATTTACACTTAAGTTTACTTAGGTTAATGCATTATTTTATTATTTTACATTATTTTATTATTTTATTTTGTGAGAAACTTAGGAATTTGCGCACCTTTTTGAGTTGTCATGTTGACAACATAGTTATTTGCACTCCCTTTTAGCACATGTTGTCTACAACACTGATTTGCATGTTACACCCTTGTAGGCTTATCCTCTCATCATCACACTTACTTTCGTGCTTAATGGAGGATAACCCATATCTGGTGGACATGTGCTTGGTTGTATGACTCATTATGTAGCTAATTTTGAGGCATTCTAGATGCATCTCAGAGGCCTTTACATACAAGCACTCCTAGTGTACTCATTATGCATATTGAATGAATATATTGTCATTTTGATCATACTCTCTTTTTTTGGTCTACAGTTGTGCTTGTGTTTGAGTTCTTCGTTCTTGGCTGAATTTTGCCCTAAGGAAAATTCTTACACCTATGACTCTTTTTTCCCCATTCAACATCATTAAGTGTGCTTAGTGATCATAGAACTCCTAACCACATAAATAATGTGATATCATGGGTTAAAAGGAGTCACAAGATTTCATATGTCCCCTTTTCACACATTTTGTAACAATAAGTGTGCTTAGGGGTCTTAGGACCCCTAACCACATAGATAATATGATCTAATGAGTTAAGAGGGGTCATAAGATATCCTATGAACCATTTTGACCCATTCAATGATAGTATACATTCCTAGGGTCCTATGACCCCTACAAACATATCTTATATGTTTGAAAGGGTCGAAAGGGGGTCATAAGGTACCGTCTGAGCCATTTGACCCTTTTGGTGATAACATATGTTCCTAACAGTCCTAGCACAAGTAGGGACCTATTTCATTTATTCAAATGGGTCAAAGGGGGTCAATGGATAACCTATGACCCAATTTGACACATTTCATGACAACATATGTCCCTATGGGTCATAGGACCCCTGAGGACCTACTTTATTTGTTCAAATGTGTTGAAAGGTGTCATAAGATAACCTGTGAACCCTTTCGGCACATTTTATAACATCATATGTTCCTAGGGGTCCTAGGTCCCCTAACAATCTATTTCATTTGTTCATATTGGTCAAAAGGGGTCATAGATTTGATACATTTCATGACAACATATGTCTCATGAGGTCCTAGAACCCCTAGAGACATATTATAATTGTTCATATGGGTCGAAAGGGGTCATAGGATAACATATGACCCCTTTTGACACATTTCATGACAACATATATCCCTAGGGGTGTTAGGACCCATAGGGACATTTTATAATTATCGAAATGGGTCATAGGGTAAACTATTACCCCTTTTGACATATTTCATTTGTTTGAATGGGCTGAAAGCAGTTATAGGATAACCTATGTTATCCTATGACCCCTTTCAACACATTTCATGACAACATATATCCCTAGGAATCCTAGGACCCCTATGGACCTATTTCATTTGTTCATATGGGTCAAAAGAACCTACGACCCCTTTTGAAAAATTTCATGACAACATATATGTTTGGAGGAAGATTGGTGAGGGTGTAGAGGAAAATTACAAAGGTTACATTTGTGACTCTTTTAGACGAGAACGAGAATCCCATTATCCATAGATAAATTTAGCCAAGAAAGAGGACTTGCAGTGCAGAGTTGGGTGTTTTTTGAGGCATGTGGTTGGGTAGATGGTGGTGTAGTTGAGGACTTTGGTGGTTTGGTGGGTGTTGGTTGGACTGCAAGCTCAAGAACATCCTCGTTTCAGGAGTGGACATCTCATTGCTTCCCAACCATGGGCTAGACTCCAGTGAAGACTGTGAGCAGAGTGGCAGAGCTCATGGTGGTCTGTATGGTGGTGCTTGTAGCTCTTGATAGAGGACTAGTCAATGGTTGAGGCAAGCAATGTCATTCTAAATTTCTCCAAGGAGGAAGTTTCTCTTTGGTTTAAATGAATCTTTTGTCCGATGTTTGTGATCTCTGGTTTTGGGCATGTGATTCTTATATATAAAATTAAAGTTGGCCTTTGGCCTATGAATGTTGTATCTTATATAGGGTAGTAGTGTTCACACTTTTTCCTCTTTGTGATTCTTTGTATCTAGGTGGGTATTGGGTTTTTTGGTGGTGTGGCCTATTCTGGCCTTTTCATGGAAGTTAAGATGCAATCATTATACTTACACATTTTTCATATTAATATAAAGTTATTTTGTTACTAATCAAAAATATATATTTAGAAATTTCATTAAATTATGATATTATTCTATTTGTAAACTCAATCTACATACTCCATCATTCAGTTTATGCATTGCTTGCCAAACTTCTCCACTTTTGTTGCTAATCTAAATTCTATAATATATAAATTCTTCTACTTACTCTTTCATCCATACATTTCTACATTTTTTCTATTCTGTTCTATTAATTTCAAAAAAATTCTAAAATCCACCATTTAATCATTCATCCCCAGAATCTCACATACGGTCACCTCTCTAAGGTCTTGTAACGTGACTAAAAACTTTCAACCACAACCTATATTAATCAAGTTATATATTTTATAAATGAGTAAATTCAATGGCATCCACAAAACCATGTAAACTATGCATGCATCATTTGATCAAGATGATTCATACCACAAAGAATGGCATCCATGAAACAATCCAATATAAACTTGTTTCATTTGATCGAGGTGGTTTATGCCACATATATTAATGCCCATGAAGCCATGCAATCTAAGCATGCTTGATTTGATCGAGCTAGTCTAAGCACACATCATTTGATATAAGAGGTTTATACTACAAATAACACATCACACACTAATAGAAACAATAAGCTTGGAAAAATATGCCAACTTTGACTATTTAACACTTTTTCTTAGGAATCAAACCTTAATGTGTGATGTAAAAGCCATCCACAAATGATGACATCCACTAAACCGAATAATCTAAACTTGCTTCATTTGATTGAAATGACTTACCCCACATAATGATGCCCACAACACCATGTAGTCATGCCTCATTTCATCGAGTTGGGTTGTACCACATATAACGGTGTCTACAAAACCACATAGTGAGCATGCTTATTTTGGATGGAAGTAGCTTATACCATAAAACAACACAATATGCATGATTTGATCAAGATGGTTTACACCACAAACATTTTCTTTTAATTCCATGGCTAAAGAACAAAGTACGTAGAACAACAATGCAGAAAAAAATGATCACTTTTCTACTTTCCATGAGCTATAAATGTTTAGTGACAGACTATTTTAGACTTTCAAGCGACACAATCTTGAATTGGATTAAATACAAAGATATCCTACATCAACTTTTGGATCTTTACATGTTCACTCTAGATGAAGGAGGGAGGAAACATCATATCCGAAACCGAGGATTTTCCACCTTGTTAGTGAAAAGGCTGAATTTTTCAGCTCACCATTCAGTTAGTCTTAATGGGGAGCAAATTCTTCAGCAATAGATGGACAGTTTGGGTAGCCTGAATATGGATAAAATATTATGTAGTGTAGTGCCTACCCCTAGTTTACATTTTTCTATCATTGTTGAACTCTTTTAGGCTAGTTTTATGCTTCTTGATTAGTAATATTGTTTTGAGATTATCAGATATTGTTTTACATTAAGTTGATTTTATGATGAGATTACTTGGTACTCTATACTTCATGTATGCATGATGATTATTATAGTGTTTTTAGTTATTGATGATGATTAGTTAGATGGATTATTATGTGTTTTCTTATGGATACTTACCCCATACTGCATGTGTATGGTGTACATGTATGTTTTCTTTATGTATGGTGTTTCTGATGTGGTTAAGGAAGGGAGTCATAGTCACCTGCTAGTTGGGATCTACATGATGCACCACTTCCTACCATTGCCTGTTTAGCTTAGAATATTGTATTTGTACATGTGTGAATTTTATGTAGGTTGCAGGTACTGGGTATCAACTTCTTTGAATTGCCAGGATGAGCGTACCCTATCGTATTATCTCAATGGTAAGAGAAGGGAGATAAATTCTTAAGTCCAAGTCCTAAACCTTTTACCCATTTGTCCTAGAAAATTAGGACAAGTATCTGAGTTGATTACCTTCTAAATGCATTGGATGACATTAATTCATGATTATAACCCTTTAGTTTGATCTTGTATGTGTTTTCCTATGATGTGTTTTCGTATTTCATTTATGAGTCCTTGGTGATTTTTTCTATTAATTAAGTCAAATTAAATTATTAAATTAATGATTTAATTTAATGGAAAATTATTATGATATTTTAATATTTAATTATATTTAATTGATTGATAAATTAATTAAATAAAAAGAATTAAATTTAAAGATGTAAGTTATAAGAATAATTTTAGAATGTGATAATATTTAGGTAATTTAATAATAATATATTTAGAGTTTTTTTTAAATAAATGCTAAATACTATTATTATTTAAGTTAATAAATATTTTATCATTTAACATTTGAAAAATAAATTAAGAAGTGAAAAAGAAATTAATTTATTAAAAGTTTAATGATTGCATGATGTGTGCATGAGATTAAATTTAATAAATTAATTAAAAGAGAAGTCAAGTGAAAATTAAATAAATTTATTTAATAAGTCAATAAACGTGCATGGAAAAGAAAAAGAAAAGATAAAGGAAAAGTTAATTTAGAGTTGAAGTCCGGTGAGCAAGGAGTTCTCTCCGGTGAAGGCACAATTAGTGTTCCAATTTTAGGAGAGAACTCCATATCACAACTTGAGGGTTCATTTTTCGAGGGACCGAAGTTTTGGAAAGGATCGAGAATTTTGGAGGAGTAATGAAAGTATTTCGGAAGAGAGAAGGATTTGAGAGAAGAAATTTATCTCACAAATCTTCTGGAGGTTTGTGTATTAGCATCAGGGTTAGGTAGGGTCTTGTGTTTTGATTGTTAAATGAATTATGTAATTTGGTATTCCTATCTACATCGTGTTTGTGGAATCTGTTTTCCAAGTTTCATGTGTATGAATCTTCTATCCTTTGTTCTGTATCTTTTGATTCCTCGAATCAAATTTCTTATGTATGCGTAGAGTTCAAACATTGTTAGAATCCTCATTTAGCAAATCTTAAAAGTGAAGAATAAATAGGAAAGGGTTTTGAAATCATATAGAATTATTAAATCAAAAATTTGAATGGTTGTTTGTATTTCTACTATCAAACTAAAATGACAATGTTTATATATATACATATATGTATATATACTAATATGTATGTATATATATATATATATAGTGGGGAGGGAGTTTGTTTGAATAATTTTTATATAATTTAAAACATAATAATTTTAAATTTTTTTAAAAAATAAAATGCAATTTATATAAATAAATTTAATAATATAAAATGGGAGGCAAGGTCATGACACCCGCACCTCCCCCTCCTTTTAACCCCACTGCGTAGTAGGTATAGCTATTGACGCAACGTACTCTACTGCAGCAACAACAAAATCGCTACAGTGGCTGCCAAGTGTGGCAGGCCATGCAGGTCCTAAACACAAGTAAATGCGTTGTCTTTTTTTATATATGTTTTTAATTTTTCATAAATTTAAATTTTATTTAGTTTTTATTAAATTTATATTATTATTTGATTACAAATTTCATTATTAAATTATATTAATATCTAATAATTTAATATTTTATTAATGAATTTAATATAGTTAAATAAATTACTAATTAAAATTAATTAAATTTGATTAAATTAAGATTTATTAATAATGAAAGTTATTTAATGAAGTTGTAAATTTATTTATTGTTGTTAATAATTAATAATATTGATTTTAACAAAATTGTAATTATTTTATTTAAAACCATTAATTGTTACTTTTATAACTTAAATAAATAAATAGATATCCTTCAGTTATTTTTAGAATTTGATTTAAAATAACGGGGGGTGGTAATTCTATATTTGACTCAAATAAATGATCGAGTTGACTTGTAGGGTAAACTGAGAATTCTTATATACTTGAAATATACATTGAAACAAAAAGAAAACCTTATATTTAACTCAAGAGAAAGTTTTTCAATCAGAGCAAACTATGAGACTATTATGTTTTCTATGTACTATCTATGCTTTGGGGTTTTGGGGTTGACCTAGAGTGTTGACTAGTCTTAGGATGTTACCAGAGGCTTGGGGGTTCTGTGATTGTAATGATATGATGATTTTTTCTTGATCTTTCTAAACTCAACCATGGTAATGTGTTTAGTATGCTCTATGATGAGATGCATTTATTATTTGTTATTTCTTTCTAGTCTTCTTGTGTGAAGCTGAGGTGTATGTTTATGAGATACCTAACTTAACCATTTTGAGTCTATGATTAGTTATTTTTGAGATGCTTTCCAATTGCTTGTAGAGAATTGATGTGATCATTGTGAATTATCTCTTGATGCTTTCCAGTCACTTATATAGGACTGAGGTGATTTTTATATGATTATTGATTTGTGCTTTTATGAGCTTAGGGTAGGTAATTTATATGTTATGTTGGGAAGTGACTTGCAATGGGGGTTAGGGCCCTAAGTGGTTCCCAGGGTAACCCATTGTAAGTTGTTTAATAAGTGAAAACACTACACTAAATGGGAATAAAATGAACCTAATAAGAGTCTTTGTATGTTCTCAGCCATGCCTTGAGTGCTAGTATAGACTAGGATGGGAGTAGAGAGAATGCTTGGTTGCGACCTTGCATCCATAGTATGCCTTGTCAGTACAAGAGGATACTAGTGGCCACATAGGGATCACTAGGGTGCCGTGGTCCTGAGAGACTACCAGGGTAACTCTAGCATGATTCATGTGATGACACTTGCCTACTTAAATAGTACATTTCTTACGTGTCTTTGTCTGCCTTTGGGAATTAGATGTCAACTTATCTTGGAACCTTTGAGTTAGATTACTTTTAGGGTTTCTTGGACTTAGAATGTACTTTTGATAGTTAATTTTTATCGTATTTGGGACTTGAGACTATCTCCTTAGTGTAGTGGGAGTGGGCCATTTAGGTTCCATGTAGTCAGGTGGTAATGGTTTTTACTCTTACCATTGAGATCCATTCGTAGTCACCATGGCTAGAGCTTCTTTGTCTGCATTTCCTTTCATTCTATCTATGTATCATTATGATGGATGGTTATATTTTATGATGGATGGATATATCATGTATGGTGGATGGTTTCATTTATTTTATTGTACTTGTATCATAGATCTGAAAAGGATGATGTATTTCTATTTCTACATATGTATATTCTTTTAGCCTTTCATACCTTGTGACATGTACAATGGATGATTGAGCATTCCGAATTTCATTTGCTAAGAGGCATTCAGAACAAATGTATATTATTTAAATTGAAATTGGACATTATAAATATTCTTTAATATGGATGTGGTATTTGATGGACTTAGTTTTAATTAAATTTATATGTGATTCAACGTCATTGGATCCTTAAGGAATGTAACGTGTTATGTATGCTTTTAGTTGATTGTATATTATTGCTTCTTCTACTATGTGTTTGATGTGTATGTTATTCTTCTTGTTCAAAAAATAAATGTTGGCAAACTTAGTAAAACTTCAGGTTATTTCTTTTGGATCCCTGGGTGGGGCATTACATCTAGTATCAGAGCCCAAGTTTCTACATTGGGAGCTCTAGGCATATTGGAATGCCACTAGTTGTTAACTAGTTGAACAAAAACTAAAATTTAAACTACTATGTATATCCTTTCCAAACTAAAACTTGAACTAGTTGAACTGAAATAGAACTTAAACTTTTAGTTGTATATTTTTCATACTTCAACACTTAAACTTCAAAACTGAAATATACTTAAACCTAAAAATAGGAAAAACTAAAAATTGAACTTAAATTATTTTCAAAACATGTGTCTTTTATCGATGCTTTACAGTAGTATGTTTTATGGTTATTATAGTATCTTGTATCTTGTTGTAAGATGGTATCTAGGACGAGATCTTCTATTAGAGGTTGTAGCTTAGGTTGTGGTAGAGGTCGTGGACAAGGAAGAAACATCAATGTACATGAGTCTATCCATAAAGGCCTTAATCAGGAAGAGGGTAGGGAAGAGCATGCTAGTGAGCATCAGGAAGAGAACCATAGAGAGTAGTAAGTCAACTCAAAGAAAGTTGACCTAAGGAAAATGATGAAGACCATCATTGATCACCTACCTCCTCTTTAGGGTGTTGGTCAAGATGGGGCACATCAGGCAGCACATGAGCATAGACCTGGGTCTAGGAGCCCTCAGAGGTCCAAGATTAAACCCTTTAATGGGTTGGGTTCAGGTTATGTGGCCAAGTAGTGGCTTATTGCTCTTGACAGGGGTTTTGCTATTCAAGACTTTGATAGTAATGTCAAAGCGAGGTTTACTATCACCAATCTAGAAAGCTTTGGATCCATTTGGTGGACTATCAAAGAGAATAAGCTAGGCATAGACATGAATAGTGTCACATGGGGGTTATTCTTGGAAAACTTCTATGAGAAATTCCTACCAAAGGAATGGAAGTAGCATAGAGCAAATAAATTCCACAACCTAAGACAGTTCACTATGACTGTAGTAGAGTATGAGCGCAAGATCTATGAGCTTATGCCCTTTTTGGGAATTAATGACAACCCAACATAGTTGGCACAACATTTCATCAGAGGCTTGAACAACCATCTAGTTGGGGGTGTTAAGGTTTTTGAGCCTAAAATCCTCAACTATTTGGTACATCGAGCCATTCTTGTAGAGCAAGTGTTAACCTAGGTCATGGGGGTTTTGTGGGAGCACCTTCAGTATTAGGATCCAAGGGTAATCAGGGAGCAGGTGGTAATAGGAAACCTCCTTTTGGGGGTAATCAACAGTAGGGAGGAACTTATCCTCTAGCATAGAGTGGTGAGGGTGGTTCTATCTCTAAGAACTACCACAATGCACAGTGCAATGAACGCAACTAGTATGATCGACCATCTTAGAGTGTTTAGTCTTATCCTAGTGGGGGTAATTTTCAACAGTCTAGTACACCTAGGGTGCAGAGGAGTTTCAATAGAGAGTGTTTCACATGCGAACAATGTGGACACAAGTCATCCCATTGTCCTCAAGGGAAATCACAATTCTCAATCTAGAGACCCACAACTTTAGAACCTATAGTTTGAGACATGGGTAGATCTCAGAGAGTGTTCTTAGTGGAGTCATATCCTCTTACAGGGGGAAAGGGTCTAGTGGGACCCACATAGTGAGTTTATTAGTATTACCATTTTTGTAAGCTTCTAGGAGTAAGCCTAAGTCTAGGTGGGGTAGATGTAGTGCATGCCCCTAGTTTACATTTTTGCTATCAATGTCAAACTCTTTTAGGCTAGTTCTATGCTTGTTGATTAGTAATATTGTTTTGAGATTATTGGATATTGTTTCACATGCACTTTATTTTATGATGAGATTACTTGGTACTCATATAATTCATGTATGCATGATGATTATTACAGTGTTTTCAATTATTGATGATGATTAGTTAGATGGATTATTATGTTTTTTCTTATGGATACTTACCCCATACTGCATGTGTATGGTGTGCTTGTATATTTTCTTTATGTATGGTGTTTTTGATGTAGTTAAGGAAGGGAGTTGTAGTTGCCTGCTAGTCAGGATCTACATGATGCACCACTTCCTGCCATTGCCTATTTAGCTTAGAATATTGTGTTTGTATATGCATGGATTTTATGAAGGTTGCAGGTACTAGGTATCGACTTCCTTGAATTGCTAGAATGAGAATACCCTATCACATTATCTCAATGGTAAGAGAGGGGAGATAAATTCTTAAGTCCAAATCCTAAACCTTTAACGCATTTGTCCTAGAAAATTAGGACAAGTATCTGAGTTGTTTACCTTTCGAATATGTTGGATGACATTAATTCATGATTATAACCCTTTAGTTATATCTTGTATGTGTTTTTCTATGATGGGTTTTCATATTTTGTTTATGAGTCCTTGGTGATTTTTGGTAGAAATGCTTTAGAATAACTGAGAGGTTGGGGGGGGGGGTGTGAATTAGTTATTCAAGGTCCAAATGTCCTATTAAAACTTTTTCACTCAATAAAGTGAGTCTATTAAACCAACCATGCATCCAGGCTAAACATACATATTAGCAAGTTATTGAAAGATCAACATGCAGGAATAAGACATGAAAGATCAACACATAACACAGTGATTTATGTGGAAATCCAATTTGAGAAAAACCACCAGTAACATGCTACTTCTTTTTCACTCTTCTAAAGTGATGCCCTATGAAAGGCCTGCCCTGTTAAAGGCTACAAAACACACTGTTAAATGTGACCTGGTTCAAGGATTTAACCACCCTATTAGAAGTGGGCCTAGCTAAAAGACTTTAGAACATTCACTTGGAACGCCACCCTGTTAAAGGATTTACAAATGGTTGTTAATCTAATCTGAGTCCATAGGATTTTTCCTTAACTAATACAATTTCTAGAGAGTAACAATGAGGAATTTTGATTTGATACAACTCACAATATAACTTGTAGACTTCAGATCTTAATTTGGCTCAAAAATTTGGTTGGATTTTAGTCTCTACAGCTCTGAAATCTTTTCCTCCTTTCACGCTTTGTCTCCTTGAGTCTCTATGCTCATTGTGCCAGTGCAATCACCTCTATGATCACCTAGTGAAGCAGAGTCTCTATACTCTCTTCCTCCCTCTTGATGCTTTCTCCTTGACACCACACACTATCTCCAACCAACCACTCTTGCTTCTTGACTTGCAACTCCTTAAATAGAAGTTTGGAATACTTTTCCCACTCTAATTTTTTGCTCTTAATTTTGGTTTGAATTGATTAGGTAAGATTCAATGAATCTACCATTAATCTTGTTTCTTCTAGAAATATCATGAAGAATCCACCTGTATTTGCCCAAAAATGGTTTATCTAAAATTCTGTGCCATTAGCTCATCATCCTTATCCTCCTTCTGGTTCACAAAATTCAAGGTAACAAACTTGTTGGCTCAAATCTGGCAAATCTTTGACTTTTCAAATAATGTTGTAGCTTGGCATTATTGAATTTATGATGCTTGGCACATACTATGTTACTCGACACCTACTGTATTTTACTAATGCTCAACACCTACTGTGGATTCACTTGCCATCAACTAAGTTTTATTGATACTTGGCACATGAACTTGCTCAACTCCTTCTATTTCACTCAACATACAGTAGATTTTGCATTTGCTTGGCATTTACTAATAATTTTCTTGACATGAATTAGCTTGTTCGACAACCACTAACAACTTTAGTCAAGCTTTGCAGACAACTTTGTTACAACTTTATTCTTCTAGAGTTTCTAAGTGTAGCCAACCTCTATATCTTCAAGTGTATTATCAATACATCATTTCATCATTGTTTTAACTAATCCTTGTACTTCATTACAAAACCATAACTCAACCTTTTCCTTAGGTGCTTTTGTTACATCTTATTGATTAAATCCTCTTCATCAATCAACTAAGTGATAGTACCTGGCTCTTATAAGAAATTGTCATTCCAACAAATAGAAAATTTGACATCAGTGACATAACAATGATTAAAAACATTCTTTATCAACAATCTCCCTTCTTGAATAGTGATCTTTTCAGTTAGATTTCAACAATCTCCCTCTTTAGCATTGAAGGCAAACCAAACTAATCAACCAAGTTATCAAAATGCTAACTAGGTTAAAAAAATAGGTGAAATACCAAAAAGAATGCTCAATATCCCAAAAATTTTCATTCTATCAGCAACTTTAAATTTCTTATAACTCCCTTTGAATTCTGTAACTCCCTCTTTCAAAGTATTAGGGATATCTCTTTTGCTAATAAACTATCTTCTCCTTTTTGTTCTACTCCCTCTATGATCTTGTCATCCTGATTGATTCTTGTCTGCACTATTTTCTCCCTCTAAGCTACTATTTCTCCCTTTAAACATTTGATCCTATAGATTTAATCAGTTTCTACTATTTCTCCCTTTCTATTATTTCTCCCTCTTTTTTGTGGCTTTCCACTTTGATCAATTTTTCTATTTCTCCCTCTTTGACAATAATACCAAATACATTCTATTTCAACATCTTATCATGCAAGTGTAGAATTTGTAGAAACTCCAATTTCTCCCTTTGTCACCTTGCTTGTGACTTGTTTGGAATTTTAGTACTTTAATTACTCCAAGTAAAACCTAAAGTAAGTATCCTCTGCATTAACTTATAACATTTAAGCAACCAACTCATTTGATGCAAGGTAATCTTATTGCTACTCAAGTAGCCTTGGACAGGGTCACCACCCCTAACTTACCTCTAAGATAATCAAATGCATCTTTAGGTAATGGTTTTGTGAAGATGTCAGCAATTTGTTCTTTTGAGTTGACATATTCCATCTTCACTTGCTTGTCTTCCACTAGTTATCTTACATAGTGATATTTTATTGCAATGTGCTTTGTTTTGGCATGCATCACATGATTCTTTGATTTGTTGATGACACTTGTGTTATCACAATAGAGTATCACAAGTTTACTTATCTCTTCTTTCATACCTTGCAACAGGTGCTTAATCCATACAATATTAGTGCAGTTGATAGCTGCAGCAAAATACTTAGCTTTAGCTATGGACTATGAGGTACAACTTTGTTGGTCTTAGATTGGTTTTGACAATTGAATGTCAACACACTTAACAAATTTTCATATAGGAGCCAAGTACACTATATATCTCGAGCCACAATATGTGCCAAGTGAATTTAGGTGATGAGCATTATATAGGTGTCAAGTGATATATAGGTGTTGAGTCATAGTTGATACCAAGCAAGTTAGAATGCTTCATGTGTTGAGTGAGCCAAAACTATACATGTGTCAAGAAAGACAGAATGTAATAGGTGCCAAGAAAACCAAGATCAAACATGTGCCAAGCACCAATAATCCAGTATGTGCCGAGTGACACAAAATTAGCATATGAGTTTGTGGGTTCACAAACTCAGATGTAAACTATTTTTTGAGCTGATATAGAAGGATTTTGAAGGATAATAAGGATAAGAATGAATCTTTTATATTTTCTATGCAATTAGCATGTAGCCAATAAGAAAAATGGAGAAGGCATGCAACCAATGAGAAAAGTGCAAGGAATGAGCGGGAATTAAAGATTCAATATGGATCATAGATCCATACCCAACCCTAAGTCTACGAAGTCTTTATAAGAAGGCTTAGACCCCATGATTTCATGTTGCTGAATAGAAGTTAAAAAAAAAGAGTTACTAAGTAGATAACAAAATTACAAAATAGGGCAAATAGCAGGGGCATCAAAGACTTAGTGAATTGAGCAACAATTATTTATCTAGTTGATCAGAACAAAGAAAGGGCTATGAACATATATTAGATCAAGCAAGGATCACATCAGAATGAGCAGATCAAGTGCCTGAAATCAACAATTGAAGATTGTAAGCAATCAGGTCAAAGATTTCTAATACTCTCTAGCAATTGTATTAGATAGTGAAAATTCTATGATGATAGGTTAGCCTAACAAATATTTTTTAGATCCTTTGAAGAGGTGACTAAATCCTTTAATAGGGTGACACTTCATGTACAGTGTTTGTAAATCCTTTAACCAGGTCACTATTGACATAGTGTAAAGCCTTTAACAGGGCAGACCTTTCATAGGGCAGACCATCAAATGTGGTCAAACAATTATTGCTACAGTAATTTTGTGGGTATCATCCCTACCCTTGTTTTACCTTCTTATTCCTGGAGGGTTTCTAGGTTATCAAATTATGGTGCCATGTGTTTACTTTATGTTTATTTAATATGTTTGCATGCATGCAGTTTACTTTTAGTTATTTATTTTAAAGGATTTGAAAAGGTTAAAGTGTGTTACTTTTGATTCACCCCCCCTCATAAGTACTCTTCCCATTTGAATATTACAAAAATCGGTATCAAAGCCTTGGTTCTCACAAGGAGAAACCTAATAGCTTAGAGAAAAAATATGAAGATGGAAGTCTTCAAACTTGGGAAGATCATAGACAATCAAGTGATTGATATGCACCTCGCTCTACACAAATTGGAGGAAGCCAGAGAAGAATTGAGAAAGTCCTTAAAAAGAAGGAAGGATATAGCCATAGCTGAAAATGACACACTACAAGGAGATTCATACCACACAAGTGTTTCCCAATGGAGATTACAAGAAATTTGATTCAACAATAGTAGAATTGATGGAGAAGAATAGAGCTCAAGAAAAAGAAATCAGAATAGTCAAGCTTGAACAAGAATCACAATCCATAATGCTTTGTGAAGTAGTTGAACAGAAGAAGAAAGCCATTGAAGACAAGGCTATGATAGAAGATGACAAGAGGAATCTTACCAATAGATTGGAGAAGAAGACAGTTGAGTTTGAAAGAATCTCAAACATGCAACTTGACAGCTTAAGCTAGATGATGAATACTCATCATGAGCTAAACATGAAGGACATTGAGATCTCCAGCTTGAGAATGCAAAATGAACAATTGTAAAATGAATTGAGGAGAGAGAAGGAGATAGTAGAAAGCTTCAAAAAACTCAATCAGAATATCAAGTACTTGAGCAGTTATTGAAATCACCAAGGGCTAGCAATGATACTTTAGGACTTGCTTAGACTAGCACTGAACAAGGAGAATCATCCAAGATTACAGAAGAATGGAGTAACAAAGGTAAGAATGCTAAACCTACTTGTCATTTTTGTAGTAAAAAGGGATATACCTCTAATGTATGCAGGAGCAAGGATGACCATTAGCATGATAAGCCTAAAAATGAAAGCTTCTATCACAAGTGCAAAAAGCAAGGACATCAAGCACATGAATGCACAACTAATACCATGAGGACACCAAGATTTGATGGTCACTGCTACAACTAAAAAAAGTATGGACACCAAGCATTTGAGTGCAGATCAAAGCCTATGTGGACACCTAATTAGCCTGTAAGGAAAAACAACCATGCACACCAATACAACTGGGATTCCAATGCCAGGTATAGCTGTCACTACTATAAGGAAAATGGACACATTCTTGAAAACTACATAAGAACACACTTTAGAGGGAACTACAATAGGTGGTTAAGTCAAACCACATGTTTCAATTGCTGGAAGACTAGCCATAGTAGTAGGTATTGCCCAACAAGGTCCAAGGCACACAAGTCAGAAGTCAACATAGGAAAAGAGAAAGTAGATGTTGAACAAATTAGAGGAAAATGAATAAGACATGGAAGAGAAAGGATGGAGCCAGCACATCAAATGAAGGGATCACTTCACCCAAGAAGTCAAGTGATCACACCTCATCCAATTAAGCATGAATAGGTGTATGAGATTGATATACATAGTTATATCATGCATCAGTCTCAAGACAAACAAGTATGACAAAGAAGAAAATAGCATGAGAAAAGATGCAAAGTTAAAATCCAAGGTTTTCACCAGTGTTGTTGAGTTGTCCTCAGATGCCGAGTAAAGCTCCAATGCATGCCGAGTTGCTAGTAGCAACTGAGTTGATGGTTAATGCTGACTTAAGATATGTCAATAGAAGCTGAGTGAATGAAATCCAATGGAAGCCGAGTCATGATGAAACCTTCAAGTGCTGAGTTTATAGCTGTATGCACTAAGCATTTAATGCTAGGTTTTAAGGGGTATAAGGTAAAATTTTGATCATTTTAATGCCATTCGAATGCAGAGAAAAGATAAGAAGAGTGCAAAAGTGATCAAACAACAACCTTGAAGCCTTTTACACCAATTTCAACAATGATTCAACCTAAATTTTGTCGATCTAAGGTATTTATCAAGTGTCGAGCTATGCAATTTTAAAGTTTTAATATATTGAAACCCTAGATCGGTATAATGGATTTTAGTTCTAAGAACCCCAAGGGAAAGGAAAGTCATGAGGTCCAACTGGCTTGTAATGAAGTAAAACAACCTGAGTTTAGACCCATTCTTGAGGTAGCCTATAAGAACAATCCTGCCAGCGCATTGTCCATAATTCCACACAAGGTTTTCATGGTGTAGGATGTAAGGAAGTGTTACAATTGCAAGATAGGGGCTATAGGTGACCTTGAGATATTTCAAGCCTATGACAAACTGTGTGATAAAAAAATTCTGAAGGATGTGTTTCAGATAGTTGAGAAGAAGGGTTTAACAAATGCCCTAGTTTATCCCATAGGTTTCAAAATAGAATGGATATAGATTGTCTTGAGTAGAATACATAATGGCTATTTGTGGCTAGAAATACGACCGGTTAAGATTATCGAGAAGATAGTACATAGGGTTACAGGCTTTCCAACCCTAGATCGGCCCAAGAACCTACGCAGTGATTCGAAAGAAGTTATTGAAAAGAATACATGGAATAAGTGGAATAAGAGGGGTATGACAATTGATACTGTAATAGATCCTCTTCTAGATTTTATAGTGAGAGTGATATCTCACAAATTTTACTAATTGAGCATATTAAACAGTGTACCATGTATAGCTGTTGATGTAGCTTACAAACTTGTGAAGAAAGATCATACATTTGATCTAATAGAATGGATGTTGTAGAAAATAAATGAGAACCTTGGAGCAATAAGAAGGTCAAAAGCTGCTGAATGCAAGTTTGGTTTAGTCCTTGTCTACATATTTTTCTATATCATGGAAGAATTTCCTTCTATTGGAAAAGTAAACTGCAGTTCAAACAAATCTGCAATCACACAAATCAATGAGTACATAGATCAGATGGGTGATAATTTTGAGGCTCAAATGACAAGCTATTTTGAGGATTTTAAGAAATCCATGAAGCAAAGGGTTAGAATATCAATTTCTCTAGTGGAAAAACATATCAATGACATATGCTTTTTTGTTGACATTGACTATACCTATATCTAGGCAGCAGTTCCAAGGGTGAGATCGCTCAGACCCTTAGGTTATGAACTAGATGTGGATGAAGCTTCAGTAGCAACCACTGAATTTCTTGCAAAAGAAATTGACAAAAAGTCACCCCATTTTGGAACATATGATGTTGTGCATTCCAAGGTGGACATGGAATTGAAAATTGCTTCCACCTTGAAGAAAAAGGATAAAATGGTGAAAAAGATAAAGAAGAAATTTGGTGCAGAAATTGAAGTGGCAGTAGGTGTTGAAGAAGAAGAAGAAGAAGAAAGTGAGAGTGAAGGAGAAGAACAAGGGCAAGGCCCAATGGAATTGACCTAGGGCTTAGGAGAAGATAAGGAGGAAGGTGCTGAGGAAGAAGAAGCTGAGGAAGCACCTACGCAAGTTGAGTCAAAGAAGAGAAAGGCTAAAACTCAGCCTCTAGCCTAGCCTAAAGAAAACAAGGCTACAAAAACCATTCAAGCCAAGCCAACACTAGTAATAAGAGCTACCACAAGGGCACCCTCACAAAAGGCCATGGAGGAAATAAAAGAGAAGAAGAAGGCCACTAAACAAACTGGTGAAGTGTAGAAGAAAAGAAGAAAATGTGTAGCACAACTAGATTCTGATGAGGAGGAGAAGATTGAGACAGAGGATATCAGACAATTCTAAGTGGTAAGCCATCCTCCCAAATCTGCTATAGATAAAATTTGTGAAAATATTAAGAATGTAGATTTGAATGATTTGAAAAGCCTTGATTTCAAGAAGCTAAGTAGAGAAGAGAAAAAAAAATAGAGGAATCTATATATCGATCATGGCTAAATTCAAAAACACACTTCTAGAGCTAGACAATACCATGCCTAGGGAATTATATGAGATAATTGAAAAAAAATGGTATTATTGTCTAAAAATAAAAAAGGAGATCAGAAAATCTACCTTAGCACAAGTGATGCCTGACCTAACAAGAGGTCAAATAAAAAAGGCTAATCAGAAACATGGTGGCAAATTTGCACCAAAATATAGAGCCTTTAGTACTCTGCAAAATAAGATTGAGGATGTAGTAGATAAGTCCACACAATTGTGGAAGACAATCTACAAGTTGATTGATGACAAGGATGAAGAAGCAAATAAGGTAGAGGCCAATGCCAAGAAGAAGATAGAGGAAAAGAAAGTGGAAAAGAAGCCAGACGAAGAGAAGGAGGAAGCAATAACAAAAGGAGATGAAGAAAAGAAAGAAGAAGAAGAGAAGAAAGAGGAGGAAGATAAGGAAAAAGGTGAGGAGGAAGAGACACAGAAGGGAGGAGACATGGCAACAGTTGAGCAACAACAAGAGGAATAGAGTGTGCAAGACACAAAAATGCCACCCCCTAGCCCTCCTCATGTAACCATCACACCTGTAGACACAATAACTATCAAGGATGTTCTTGACACTTTTGCTGAGAACATCAATCCCCTAACTATAGAAGATCTCTCCAAGATCCTTCACCAATCAACTTTATAGGCACAATTATGCACAAATCCTATATTGGTGAGTGTAGATGAGTTACAGAAGGTAGTAGCAGAACCACAAAGAAACAAGGTGAAACCACAAGAACCACCTTTCATTTTTGTAGCTATTAGCACGCAAATTTTAAGGCTTCCACCACCATCTCCAACAATTACAACAATTGACACATCAGGAGTAGATGACACCATTCAGAAGTCAAGTGCAAAAGAAGGGAAGTCTGATGAGGAGAAGGAGGATACATCAAAGGAAGAGGAGCAAGCCACTATTCAGACATTGGTAGAGCTACCAAAAATAGGCACTCCTAAGAAAAACCCTTTAGAAGTTGAGCACTGAAGCCATACTTTTACAAATATCAACACCAAGCTAGAGCTCAACCAAGGTGACTAGGGTACTTCACTATGGAGACCCTGAGCTAGATGAAGAAATAGTCATACCTACTTATGACTCAAAGACTATCACCATGGAACATATTATAGAGATGCAAGATGCATTAAATAAAAGGAGAAGACAAGAAATACTCAGAAAGGAGTGTAAACATAATCAAGCACTACATCAGATTAAGGACATCTTTATTGATGCCTTCAGCTTGTAGTCACCAAATGAGTCAAAGCCTATAATGAAACAATTATATGATATAGTTGACTAGGTGATAGGTGAAGACTAGGATACCAACGTCAAACTTATGGAGTGGTCTAAAAGGAAGTTTCAAGGATAGGTAAATGAGAAAATATCAGGTGGAATAGCACTCCAACAAGTTGAATTGGCCAAGCAGATTGAAAAGGTCAAAACTATACTTGAGAATACCTTCTCACTATACAAAAATTTGTGTGATTTTTCCAATTTCACACAAGAGACAAGCCAAAGGGTAATGAGCTTGGAAAGAAATTTGAAGATTTTCAGCATGCAATTACCAAGAGATCTAGCTCAAAATGAGATGCATTTTTCCCAATCGCTTCACACTCAAAGAGAGGTAGCTGCACTCACAAGTG
Organism: Cupressus sempervirens; assembly: GCA_028749045.1. Taxonomy (NCBI): domain Eukaryota; kingdom Viridiplantae; phylum Streptophyta; class Pinopsida; order Cupressales; family Cupressaceae; genus Cupressus; species Cupressus sempervirens. Next base: position 212,893,641 of record CM053784.1, read on the forward strand.
AAGAGGCCAATATAATGGCTAGATTGATGCAAATACAATCCTTCATTACCCCACGTCCTCCACAAAGAGAAAGTCTATGTTGAAACTATTTTAAAGAAAGATCCTAATCTTTCTACATTAGATGGACTTGTACATCTTGCTGCAAAGACTGTCATCTAGCATAAGTCACTAGAAATTGCTTTGGAGAATTAAGATACCACTCTCAAGATGATAATGGAGGTAAACAACACATTTTTGGCAAAATATGGTATTACTCCATAGCACCCTTTGGTATAAGTATCAAAAAGCAGGAGATAGATATAATGTTTAGGGGGAGAAATAACAATAAGGAGGATATTACTAAGGGGAAGAATACTAAGTATTCTAGTAATTATATTCTTTCATTCATTCTTTTGGAGAATAAAGGGGGAAAGATTGTAGATAGCCAAAAAGGGGGAGATAAGACATAATGTGTAAATAGTGTGGGGGAGAAATAATGTTTTGGGCAGATATGAATAAAACCTACAATTACAGTCAAAGTAGATAGAACAGCTCAGCAAGCAAGTATAGGAAACAAAAGTAGGGCAAAGGCAAAGAATATTAGGTACATTCAACACAAAATTTTTGTTGCAAGAATAGAGAAGGCACAATCAACTCAAGGGGATTTATAAGGCATTTTGAATAAATTTTGAAATTTTGTACATATGTAGAGTAGAATGATTAAAGTACTCATAAGGTTAAGTGTTTTTGACACTCATGTCAAAGGGGGAGATTGTTGGTCTTAGATTGATTTTGACAACTGAGTGTCAACACACTTAACCACTTTTCATATAGGAGCTGAGCACACTATGTATGCTGAGCAACTTTAGGTGTTGAGCATTATATAGGTGCCGAGTGATATATAGGTGCCAAGTCACAATTGATGCCAAACAAGTTAGAATGCTTCATGTGCTAAGTGAGCCAAAACTATACATGTGCCAAGCAAGACAGAATGTAATAGGTGTCAAACAAACTAGGATCAAACACGTGCTGAGCACCAGTAATCCAGTATGTGCTGAGTGACACAAAATCAACATATGAGTTTGTGGCTTCACAAACTCAAATGTAAACCATTTTTTGAGCTGACATAGGAAGATTTCGAAGAATAATAAGGATAAGAACAAATCTTTTATATTTCCTATGCAATTAGCATGCAGTCAATAAAAAAAATGGAGAAGGCATGCAACCAATGAGAAAAGTGTAAGCAATGAGTGGGAATTAAAGATTCAACATGGATCATAGATCCATACCTAACCCTAGGTCTACGAAGTCTTTATAAGAAGGCTTAGACCCTATGATTTCATGTTGCTGAATAGAAGTAAAAAAAAAGTTGCTAAGCAGAGAGAAAAATTACAGAATAGGGCAAACAACAGGGGCATCAAAGACTTAGTGAATTGAGTAGCAATTATTTATCTAGTTGATCATAACAAAGCAAGGGCTAGGAACAAAGATTAGATCAAGCAAGGATCAAATCAGAATGAGTAGATCAAGTGCCTGAAATCAACAATTGAAGACTGTAAGCAATCAAGTCAAAGATTTCTAATACTCTCTAGCAATTGTATTAGATAGTGAAAATCCTATGATGATAGGTTAGCCTAACAACTATTTTGTAGATCCTTTGAAGAGGTGACTAAATCCTTTAATAGGGTGACACTTCGTGTAAAGTGTTTGTAAATTCTTTAACCAAGTCACTATTGACATAGTGTAAAGCCTTTAATAGGGCAGGCCTTTCATAAGGCAGACCATCAGAAGTCATCAAACAATTATTGCTGCAGTAATTTTGTGGGTATCATCCCCACCCCAGTTTTACCTTCTTATTCCTGGAGGGTTTTTGGGTTATCAAATTTTTGTGTCATGTGTTGATGCATGTGTTTACTTTATGTTTATTTAATATGTTTACATGCATGTAGTTTACTTTCAGTTATTTGTTTTAAAGGATTTGAAAAGGTTAAAGTATGTTACTTTTGATTCACCCCCCCTCTCAGAAGTACTCTTCCAATTTGAATATTCTAACAAACTTTTCTTTTTTCTAGTCCAAGTGACTATTCTTTTACCTAAGAAAAGTGCTCCTCCACTAGTGCTTTTTTTGTAATCTATATTGCCTCCCCAATCTGCATCAGTGTGGGCATTCAACTCAAACTTTTTAGTCCTCTTATAGTATAAGCCAAAGTCATCTGTTCCTTTTAGGTACCTCATTATTCTTTTTATTGCCATGAAATGATTTTCTCTTGGATTCATAGAAAATCTTGCCACTATTCCAACAAATAATGCAATGTCTGGTCTACTGTGTACAACATATTGATATTTTCCAATCATTGATTTGTACATTGTCTAATTTACTTCAGCCGATTCATCATTCTTAGATAACTCATGTCATGTTACCATTGGTGTACTAAGTGGTTTTGAATCCTCTAATCCAAATGTCTTGAGTATCTCCTTGATATATTTTGATTGGGTCACAAATATGCCATGTTTCAATTGATGTACTTGCAATCCATCAAAGAATTTGATTTCCCTAAACATTGACATTTTGATGTAGGAGCATCCTAGGCTTCCTTAAGTCCTGCACTTTTGTTCATTCTGCTAGTTGTTGTCGAGTTCCAGTTACTGCCAAGTGCTAGTTTCTGCCAACTTCTAGTTACTGCTGAGTGCTAGTTGCTACTGAGTTCCAGTTTCTAGTTGTTGCTGAGTTCCAATTCCTACCACTTTCTAGTTTCTAGTTGTTACCAAGTTCCAGTTGCTGCCGAGTCACCTAGTGTATGCTGAGTGACTCTTCATGTGCCGAGTTACTCAGTGTATGCTGAGTGACTCTTCATGTGCCAAGTTTTCTTGTTTATGCTGAGTGTCAGCATTTGGACATAATTTTTTTGAGCTGACTTGTGGGATTTATTTTGATTGTGATATTTATGTTAAGATCTTTTCTTAGGATGTGTCTTGACTATTGTTGGGTAGGCCTTCCTATTTTGTATGTTCTAGAATGCTTTGTAAGCCATTTTGGCAAGTATAACTAAGACTCTTGTTGAGTCCTTTTTGGGAAGGGAAGTTTTTGAAAAAGGAAGTAGATGCAAATTTTGAAGAGCTAGAGTTGTGGCTTAGGAACTGGAGGATATCTTGGTGGACCTGCAGGTACAAGTGTGGATTCTTCTTGGTGTTCTTATCTAGTTGTGCATCTAGACTAGTTGGGATTGGATTTGTAAGTTGGATCTTGTAGAATTGATTTTGTAATTGTTGTTTGTAGTTATCCCTAACTCAGAAGGCCTTATAGCTGGGCATATTGCATGTAATCATTTATATCTATGAATAAAGATTTATATTTTGGTATCAAATATTGCATCATTATTTCTTGTTGTTGTGTTTCCACTATGTGGTTTTATTGTTGGGGGCTAGGAATTCTCCTTTGGGGATTCTCCTGCCTTGCACTGCATCAGGTGGTATCAGAGAAATGGTTGTTCCTAAGTGTGTAGACAGATCGCCAAAGTTGAGGTAGTCCTTGACAAAGGTTGATCTTGTGGCTAATTGATCTTTTGGTTGGTGGATTTATTGCTAGAGTTTGGTAAAATTTTTGAAGATGTCTTCAAAAAGATTAGACCCTAAGGAAATTTTTGATCTTATTGATACTATTGAAGAACGAATCTCGAAAAAGATGAGAACAAAGTTCATATCTAAGATTGCATTGATGAAGAGTGACATGATTGTTGAAATTGAAAGTGCTTTGGGTGGTGTACCTAGACATGTGGGTACTAAAGGAAGTTATGAGAAAGTTGTTGAAGACTTTGAAGCTACTGGATCTAGAAGCAAGGATGAAATTGATCATGTGGAGAGACTTATGGGAACTAGGGCTGGTCAGTTTTCTAGACTTGGATCTTAGTTGAAGCTGAAGCATAAAATGGAGGTTTCTAATTTTGTGGGTACTTTGAATCCTGAAGATTTGATTGATTGGATTGGTGGATTGGAAGACTACTTTGAGCTTGAGGATATTGAGGATCCACTCAGAGTGAGGTTGGCACAAACAAAGTTGAAGGGACATGCTATTCTTTGGTGGAAGGAACTGCAAAGATACAGATAAGAGGAAGGTGAAATGAAGATCACTAGATGGAAATTGATGGTGACTAAGTTGAAGGCTAAGTTCATTCCTGCTAATAATGAACTTGAGTTGTTTAAAAGGTTGTAGAAGTTGAAGCAGAAAGATATGAGTGTGAAAGATTATATAGAGGAGTTTTACAAGTTGACTATTCGGTCTGGTCATAGAGAATTGTCAAAAGAGAAGGTAGCATAGTATATTAATGGTTTGAGATTCAATATTCAGGATGAGGTTAGTATGTTGAATATTTCTTCAGTTAAAGATGCTTATTAGTATGCTTTGAGGGCAAAGGAGAAGCTAAAGAGGAAGAATCAAGGTAGTTCCCGAGGGAAGGAGAAGTAGGATAGTTTAGAACAAGCTAAACTGAAACTAGAAGGTGAATGAAAACCTGTTGAACAAAAAAGAATGATAGGTGGAGGTGGGTTTAGAGGTAATTGTTTCAAGTGTGGTCAAGAAGGGCATAGATCTTTTGAATGTCCAATTGGTAGGATAGTTGTTATTGTAAATGAGGTTGAATTTTGGGGTAGTCAGCTTCAACAAGGAGAAAGTTTGTTGGCTCAGCAAGTACTGGTTGGTGAGTGGGCATTGGATCCTTGTCAAAGGACTAGTTTGTTCAGGACTTGTTGTAAGTCTAGTGGTAAAGTTTGTAGGGTGATTTTGGATAGTGGTAGTACTAATAACCTTGTTGCTGAGGAGATGGTTTAGAAACTTGGTTTAAAGAGAGTGAGACATCCTTATCCTTATAGGATCGTTTGGTTGCAAGGTGAACATGCTTTGGAAGTGAGGGAGCAATGCCTTGTTGATTTCCAGAATAGGTAGTATAAGGATCAAGTGCTATGTGATATTGTGGATATGAATAGTTGTCATGTGTTTCTTGGTAGACTTTGGCAGTATGATTGCATGGTTGTGCATGATTGTGTCAAGAATGTGTTTACTGTTGAGAAAGGTGGCAGTAAGTTTTTCCTAATTCCTTTGTAGAATGAAGAGCTTGGTAGGAGGAACATGAGTATTGGTAGCCAAGTTGAGGTTGAAAATCCTAAAAAGGTTGGAGATCAGTATGGAAAGAAAACCTGTAGCACACCTCAGATGGATGTGAAGAAGCAGAAAAAATAAGGGAAATAGTGTACAAGTTGAAGATTTAGAGGATATGTATGTGAAGAACTAGTTTTGGATTTATGTATTAAATCCCAGAAGATGTTCTTCTAGCTATTAGAACATCTTTGTAAACCTAGGGTGTCTGATGTAGGAGCATCCTAGGCTTCCTTGTAGTCCTGCACTTTTGTTCATTCTACCAGTTGCTACCAAGTTCTAGTTATTGTTGAGTGCCAATTGCTGTTGAGTTCTAGTTACTGTTGAGTGCCAGTTGCTACTAAGTTCCAGTTTCCAGTTGCTGTTGAGTTCTAGTCTCTAGTTGTTATCAAGTTCCAATTCCTACCGAGTTACCCAGTGTATGCTGAGTGACTCTTCATGTGCTAAGTTACCCAGTGTATGTCGAGTGACTCTTCATGTGTCGAGTTTTCTTGTTTATGCCAAGTGTCAGCATTTGGATGTAATTTCTATGAGCTAACTTGTGAGATTTATTTTGATCATGATATTTATGTTAAGATCTTTTCTTGGGATGTGTGCTAACCATTTTTGGGTTAGCCTTCCTATTTTGTATGTTCTAGAGTGCTTTGTAAGCCATTTTGGCAAGGATAAATAAGGGTCTTGTTGAGTCCTTTTTGAGAAGGGAATATTTTTGGAAAGGAAGTAGATGTAAATTTTGAAGAGCTAAAGTTGCGGCTTAGAAACTAGAGGATCTCTTGGTGGACCTGCAGGTACAAGTGTGGATTCTTTTTGGTGATCTTATCTAGTTGTGCATCTGGACTAGTTGGGATTGGGTTTATAAGTTGGATCTTATAGAATTGATTTTGTACTTTCTATTTGTAGTTAGCCCTAACCCGAAAGGCCTTACAGCCAGGCATATTGCATGTAATCCATTATATCTATGAATAAAGAGTTGTGATTTGGTATTAGATCTTGCATTATTGTTTCTTGTTGTTGTGTTTCTACTGTGTGGTTTTATTGCTAGGGCTAGGACATCTCCTTTGGGGATTCTCCTACCTTGCATTGCATCACATTTCAAACTCAAGTTTCATTTGATCTGTAAAGTCTTTGCATAATGCATCTTTTCCTTGAAATATTATATCATCAACAAAGATTTCAAATACCAAAATGTCTTTACCTTTTTTTGCCTTGATATACAGTTTGTTTTTTTCATCTGTTATCTCAAATCCTATCTTCACAAGATATTTGTGGTCTCTCATACCATGCTCTAGGTGCTTGTTTCAAACCATAGAGTGCTTTATACAATTTTCAAACCATATCCTTGTTATTGTCATCTACAAATCCCTCTAGTTGTTCTATGTAGACTTCCTCTTCCAGTATACCATTCAAAAAAGTAGACTTTAATCCATATGGTAGACTTTAAAACCTTTGTAAGTAGCATATGCAAGTAATGTTCTTACTCCTTCCATCCTTGCAACAAGGGAAAATGTTTCCCCATAGTCCAATCCTCCTTCTTATGCATAACCTTTACAAACTAGTCTAGGCTTATTTCTTGTGATCTCACCATTTTCATCTAGCTTGTTTCTAAATACCCACTTGGTACAAATCACATTCTTATCAGCTGGTCTTGGAACTAATGTTCAAGTTTTATTCTTTTCTATCTGATCAATCTCCTCTTCCATAGCTTTACACCAATTGCCATCTAGCAGTGCATCTTTCACTATTTTGGGTTCAATCTTGCTTAGTAGATATGATTCATTTCTCAGTATGTTCCTTGTCATAGGTCTAACTTCTTTGTCACCAATGATTTTTTCAGCAAGGTGATGTCTTCTTACATAATTGGATAGCCTAGGTTCTCTCCTTATTTCCATGTTTGGTCTTTCAGCTTCAGAGTCACTATGCACATCTCTTTCTGGTATTTCATCATCTCTTTCATGTGTACTAATTTTATAATCAGAGTGTGCATTATCTTCATTCTGCAACTCAGCTTCTAAATGCAACTTGAGATTCATTGGTTCTGATTCAACTTATACTGAAACTTGTTGCTGGTTCCTAACTTGATTGGCAACTTCTTCTTCAGTAGTCATTCCTTCATAGAGGTATACAAAGGATCTGTACTCTTCTAGTTTCTTGGATTCATCAACCTAAACTTCTATACGCTCATCAAAGTTTACATTTGCACTCTCCACAATTTTGTTAGTGTTAGTATTTAAACACTTATAAGCTTTACTTCTAGTGGAGTATCCAAGGAATATGCCTTCATCACTCTTTGCATCAAACTTTCCATTTCTAGAATCTTTAAGAATATAGCACTTACAATCAAACACTTTGAAATGTTTTACATTGGGTGAGTGATCATACCATAATTCAAAAGGTGTTGCATTTGTACCTTTCTTGACTTGTACTTGATTCAAAATGTAGATAGTTGTACTTATAGTTTCTCTCTAGTACTTTAGTGCAACATTCTTCTCCATCATTAATGTTCTAGCATGGTCTATCAATGATCTATTTCTTCTCTCTACAATGTCATTCTATGGGGGAGTTCTTGGCGCTAATATTTTTCTTTTAATTCTTTTGTTATTGCAAAATGTCTCAAATTCTTTTGATGTGAACTCTCCTCCTTTGTCTGATCTTAGACACTTTAGACTCTTTCCTATTTCTTTCTCAACCTTGGCCAAATACCATTTAAACATTTGAAACACATTTGATATTTTCTTTAAGAGAATGATAGTCATCATCCTAGAGTAGTCATCAACAAATAGCATTATATATCTGTCTCCTTTGTAACTTTGTACTACTATTGGGCCACATAAATCAGTATGGACTAACTCTAGTACTTCTTTGGAAGTATAGGTTTTGCTTTTAAAACTTGATTTGGTCATCTTTCCTAGCTGAAACTATTTGCACATTATATTGTCAGGCTTCTTTAGTTTAAGTAAACCTCTAACTTTCTTCATTTTGTTGGTTCTAATTAGATTATTAAAGTTGACATGACATAGCCTTTTATGTCATAGCCACACATCATCAAATCTTACAAAGAGATAGGCAGCATCCTCTATATCTAGATAAAATAGATTACTCCTAGTTTGGTCTCCTTTCCCTATTAGATTTCCATCGGTGTCATAGATTTTGATAGTTTTGTTTCCAAATTCTACTTTGCATCCTATGTTGCCTAACTGTGACACACTTAGTAGATTGTAGTTCAATCTTTCAACATAATATGCATTATCACATGAAATTTTCTCTATGAGATTAATAGAATCTTTTTTTAAAATTAGACATGGAGCATCATTTCCAAATCTAACACTATTTCCATCATACTGAGTAAAGGTAACAAACTTACTTTTGTCTCCTATCATGTGATGTGAGCATCCATTGTCTATGATCCATTTGTCATTCTTGTTTACACAGGTTACCAATGTTGGTGCCTCATCTTCATCTGAATCATCCTTAATGGATACATAGACTATCTCATCATCATTTTCATCGGAATTCTCTTCTTCAACAATGTAGCACTTTTTGTCTTTGTCTTTTAATCTCTGCTATCATCTTCTCTTTTGTTCATGTGCTTATTGCCTTCTCTGTAGTTCTTTTTCTATGTGCACCTTGTAGCAATATGTCCTACTTCATTGCAATTAAAATAAAGGATAGGTGGTTTACCTTTGAATTTACCTTTGCCTTTGTGAAATCTTCTAGCCAACAATGCTTCTAATTGTTCCGCATCTTCTTCATCTATGCTATTGTCACTAGATGTATATTTTGTCTTTCTTTTCTTCTTCTTTGGTTTCACCTCTTCAGTTTCTTTCAACAAAATCTTAGCCTTGAAAGTAGATTCAAGATTCTCAGGTTTGTAGTTATCAAAATTGGATAACTCAAATGTAGTAAGTCTTTCCATATACCTTCAAGAGATAGCTTGTTTCCTGGTATGCACTTAACTCCTAGATGGTTGAAACTCTTATAGCATAGATGGGGAGCAAGGTTCTTAAGAATTTGTTATTGATAATTTTATCATCTAAATGACTACCCAAACTTCTTATTGCACTTACTACTTCATTTATTCTAGAGGTATATTGAGCAATGTTCTCATCTTCCTCCATTCACATGCCATCAAATTTTCCTTTGTGTCTTTCTCTTTTTCCTCTCTTGATATTCTAATATCTTCCATAAATATCTATCAAGGCTTTCCACATCTTGAATATAGTGTTACATCCCTTCATGTCATCAAATTCAACATAGTTAAGGGCAGAGGCAATCTCTAGCATTGCTTGATTGTGCTCCTTCTTTTTCTTCATATCTTCTGTAGTAGGAATACCTATTGGATCAACATGTTCCACTTCAATTGAGGTTTGTGCATGATCACCTATTAATCCAAGGTGTAGCTTTATTAGACTTTTCCATGCAACAAAGTTATCTCTGTTGATCTTGCGAACTTCTCTCTTGGACAACTTGATCTTTTCTGCTTCTAGTACCTTTAAACCAAATTAGTAGATAGCTCTTATACCAATTGTTGGAAATGTTTTAGTGTAACTAGGGGGGGGGGGGGGGAATTAGTTATTCAAGGTCCAAATGTCCTATTAAAACTTTTTCACTAAGTAAAGTGAGTCTATTAAACCAACCATGCATCCAAGCTAAACATACATATTAGCAAGTTACTAAAAGATCAACATGCAGGAACAAGACATGAAAGATCAACACATAACACAATGATTTACATGGAAATCCAATTTGGGAAAAACCACCAATAATATACTGCTCCTTTTTCACTCTTCTGAAGTGATGCCCTGTGAAAGGCATGCCCTGTTAAAGGCTACAAAACAAACTATTAAATATGACCTAGTTAAAGGATTTAACCACCTTGTTAGAAGTGGACCTGGTTAAAGAACTTTAGAACATTCACTTGGAATGTCACCCTATTAAAGGATTTACAAATAATTATTAAACCAACCTAAGTCCATAGGATTTTTCCTTAATTGATACAATTGCTAAAGAGTAACAATACGGGCTTTTGATCTGATACAACTCACAACATAACTTGCAGATTTCATATCTCAATTCAACTCACAAATTTACCTGGCTTTCAGTCTTTGCAACTCTAACAGCTTGTCCTCCTTTCAAGCTTTGTCTCCTTGAGTCTCCATGCTCATTTTGGTAGTGCAATCACCTTTATGGTCACCTATTGAAGTAGAGTCTCTATACTCTATTCCTCCCTCTTGATGCCTTCTGCTTGACACACAACACTATCTCCAACCAACCACTCTTGCTTCTTGACTTGTAACTCCTTAAATAGAAGTCTGGAATACTTTTCCCACTCTAATTTTTTGCTCTTAATTTTGGTTCGAATGGATTAGATAAGATTCAATGAATTTACCCCTAATGTTGTTTCTTCTAGAAACATTACGAAGAATCCACCTGTATTCAACAAAAAATGGTTTATCTAAAATTTTGTGTCATTAGCTAATCATCCTTATCCTCCTTCTGGTTCACAAAATTCAAGGTAACAAACTTGTTGGCTCAGATTTGGCAAATCTTTGACTTTTCAAATAATACAACAGTTCAGCACTATTGAATTTCTGATGCTCGACACATACTATGTTACTCAGCACCTACTATGTTTTACTGATACTCAACACCTACTATGGATTCACTCTACATCAACTAAGTTTTAAAAATGCTCAGCACCTAAACTTGCTCGGCTCCTTCTATTTCACTTAGCACACACTAGATTTTGCATTTGCTCAGCACTTACTGATAATCTACTCAGCATGAACTAGATTGCTTGGCACCCACTAATGACTTTAGTCAAGCTTTGTAGACAGCTTTGCTACAGTTTTATTCTTCTAGAGTTTCTAAGTGTAGCCAACCTCTATATCTTCAAGTGTATTATCAATACATCATTTCACCATTATTTTAACTAATCCTTGTACTTCATTACAAAACCATAACTCAACCTTTCCCTTAGGTGCTTTTGTTACATCTTATTGATTAAATCCTCTTCATCAATCAACTAAGTGATAGTACTTGGATCTTATAAGCAATTATCATTCTAGCAAATAGCACGTTTGACATTAGTGACAAAACAATGATTGAAAACATTCTTTATCAACAATCTCCCTTCTTGAATAGTGATCTTTTCAATCAAATTTCAACAATTTTTTCTATTAATTAAGTCAAATTAAATTATTAAATTAATTATTTAATTTAATAGAAAATTATTATGAAATTTTAATATTTAATTATATTTAATTGATTGATAAATTAATTAAATAAAAAGAATTAAATTTAAAGATGTAAGTTATAAGAATAATTTTAGAACGTGATAATATTTAGGTAATTTAATAATAATATATTTAGAGTTTATTTTTAAATAAATTCTAAATACAATTATTATTTAAGTTGATAAATATTTTATCATCTCACGTTCGAAAAATAAATTAAGAAGTGAAAAAAATAATTTAATTTATTAAAAGTTTTATGATTGCATGATGCATGCATGAGATTAAATTTAATAAGTTAATTAAAAGACAAGTCAAGTGAAAATTAAATAAAGTTATTTAATAATTCAATAAACGTAAAAGAAAACGAAAAGATAAAGGAAAGATAAAAGAAAAGTTAATTTAGAGTTGAAGTCTGGTGAGCAAGAAGTTCTCTCAGGTGAACGCACAATTAGTGCCTCAATTTTAGGAGAGAACTCCATATCACAACTTGAGGGTTCATTTTTTGAGAGACCAAGGTTTTGGGAAGGACCAAGAATTTTGGAGGAGCAAAAAAAGAATTTTGAAAGAGAGAAGGTTTTGAGAAAAGAAATTTCTCTCACAAATCTTTTGGAGGTTTGTGTATTAGCATTAGGCTTAGGTAGGGTATTGTATTTTGATTGTTGAATGAATTATGTAATTTGGTATTCCTGTCTACATCATGTTTGTAGAATCTGTTTTCCAAGTTTCATGTGTATGAATCTTCTATCCTTTGTTCTGTATCTTTTGACTCCTTGAATCAAATTTATTCTATATGCGTAGAGTTCAAACATTGTTAGAATCCTCATTTAGTAAATCTTAAAAGTGAAGAATAAATAGGAAAGGGTTTTGAAATTATATAGAATTATTAAATAAAAAATTATATTTGTAAATAGAGGGGGGTTTTGTTTGAATTAAATTTTTATATAATTTAAAACATAATAATTCTTTTTAAAAATATAATAAATAAAATGCAATTTATATTAAAAAAATTAATAATATAAAATGGGAGGCAGGGCCGTGACACCCCCACCTCCCCCTCCTTTTAAACCCACCACGTAGTAGACCCTGTTGCTAATGCAGAAGGTACAACTACTGATGCAGCGTACTTTGCTACGAGAACAATAGAATCGTTGCAGTGGCCACCAAGTGTGGCAAGCCATGTGGGTCCTAAATGCAAGTAAATGTGTTGTCCTTTTTTTATATATGCTTTTAATTTTTAATAAATTTAAATTGTATTTAGTTTTTATTAGATTTATATTATTATTTAATTGATAATTTCGTTATTAAATTATATTAATATTTAATAATTTAATAAATTATTAATGAATGTAATATAGTTAAATAAATTACTAATTAAAATTAGTTAAATTTGATTTAATTAAGATTTATTAATTTTATTTATTGTTGTTAACAATTAATAATATTAATTTTAATAAAATTAAAATGATTTTATTTAAAATCAATAATTGTTACTTTTATAAATTAAATAAATAAATAATTATCCTTCAATATTTTTTAGAAATTCATTTAAAATAATTGGGGGGGGGGGGGGTATGGTAGAAATTCTATATTTGGCTCAAATAAATGATTGAGTTGACTTGTAGGGTAAACTGAGAATTCTTATATACTTGGAATATACATTGAAACGAAAACAAAACCTTATATTTAACTCAACATGAAGTTCTCCAATCAGAGCGACCTGTGAGACTATTATGTTTTCTATGTACTGTCTATGGTTTGGGGTTTCAGGGTTGACCTAGAGTGTTGACCATCTTAGGATGTTACCAGAGGCTTGGAGGTTATGTGATTGTGATGATATGATGATTTATTTTCGATCTTTCTAAATCCAACCATGGTAATGTGTTTAGTGTGCTTTATGATGGAATTTATTTATTCTTTTCTATTGCTTTACAGTCTTCTTGTGTGAAGTTGAGGTGTATGTTTATGAGATACTTGACTTAACCTTGAGTCTGCGATCAGTTATTTTTAGGATTCTTTCTAGTTGCTCGTAGAGAATTGATGTGATTTTTGTGAATTATCTCTTGATTTTTTTCAGTCACTTGTATAGGACTGAGGTGATTTTTATATGATAGTTGATTTGTTCTTTTATAAGCTTAGGGTAGGTAATCTATATGTAATGTCGAGAAGTGGCTTGCAATGGGGGCTGGGGCCCTAAGTGGTTCCCAGGGTAACCCATTGTAAGTTGTTTAATAAGTGAAAACACCATGTTAAATGAGAATAAAATGAGCCGAATAAGAGTCTTTGTATGTTCTCGCCCATGCCTCGAGTGCTAGTACAGACTAGGATGAGAGTAGAGAGAATGCTTGGTTGCATCTGTAGTATGCCTTATTAGTACGAGAGGATACAAGTGGCCGCATAAGTATCACTAGGGGGCCGAGGTCTTGAGAGACTACTAGGGTAACTCTAGTGTGATTCGTGCGATGACACTTGCCCACTTACATAGTAGGTTTCCTACATGTCTTTGTGTGCCTTTGGGAATTAGATGTCGACTTATCTTAGAACCTTTGAGGTAGATTGCTTTTAGGGTTTCCTATACTTAGAGTGTACTTTTGATATTTGATTTGTTATCCTATTTGGGACTTGAGACCATCTCCTCAGTGTGGTGGGAGTGTGCCATTTAGGTTCCACATGGTTGAGTGGTAATGCTTTTTACTCTTACCATTGAGATTCGTCTGTAGTCACCATGGTTGGAGCTTCTTTGTCTACATTTCCTTTCATTCTATCTATGTATCATTATGATGGATGGTTATATTTTATGATGGATGGATATATCATATATGGTGGATGGTTTCATTTATTTTATTGTACTTGTATCATAGATCTAAAAAGGATGATGTATTTCTATTTCTACATATATATATTCTTTTGGCCTTTCATACCTTGTGACATGTACAATGGATGATTGAGCATTCCAAATTTCATTTTTCAATAGGCATTCAGAACAAATGTATATTATTTAAATGGACATTGGACTTTATAAATATTCTTTCATATGGATGTGGTATTTGATGGACTTAGTTTTAATTAAATTTATATGTGATTCAACATCATGGGATCCTTAAGGAATGTAACCTATTATGTATGCTTTTAGTTGATTGTATATTATTGTTTCCACTACTATGTGTTTGATGTGTATGTTATTCTTCCTTTTCAAAAAAAGAAAAAAAAAATATTGGCAAACTTAGTGAAACTTTGGGTTATTTCTTTTGGATCCCTTAGAGGGGCATTACATGCAGGGCTTCATACTATTTTAACCTTTATTTCCATACCATTAAGACCAAATTTGGCTACACCCAACATCAATTAGACTTAATTTCTATCTTAAAAGACACACAAATGCATAGGCACCATTCTAGGCCTTCTTTATGACAAATTTCCACCATGGCTTGTCTTGTTTGTTGGAGCAACACAAAATTCGTTAGGCTATGCGATCATATTGTTGTATGTGGTCAATTGGTTAGCAACTCCTGTTGTGTGGGATATGTGTGTGTTCATTTGCCTAGCCATCAATGGACAGACTTATTATAACATAGATTCCATGGTGATTTGTCTCAATAATTTTCCAAGGAATAGAGGAATCATGGTGGTTTTGATGAAGGGATGCCTTGGGCTCAACATTGTCATTCTGTCTACTACTTGGCATATTGTTTTTCCTGTTCCATAAAATAAAAAATATTTACTCTATCATATTTAGGTGATTAAATAATATCATGTCAAAATTCAAATGAACAAACTTCTATCTTTTTTCAACCAAAGATCATTTTTGTCAAATCATCTGTGAGTGTGAAATCCCCACCTCCTTATAAATAACAAGTGTGCCTGCAATATGCACATGGATGAGATGATACTCCATCTTTAGATGCCTCACTATGGATCCCATTAGACATACATTGACAACTAAAACTAAAATATTGATTAGGCTCCAAAGACTATAATGATGAACCTAATAACAATACACGTGGTACAAGTGGGGATGATACTGGTGGTGTAGGTGATGTTGAAGGAGCTGTTGTAGGCTATGATGACCCTAAAGTCACATCTGATGATGGTCGAGGTGGCATAGGTGACAACGATGGAGTTGTCCTAGGTTGTGATGACCCTAAAGGGGTATTTGATGATGGTCAAGGTGTCATAGGTGGAGGAAAACAACCTAACTGTAATCCATCCTCAATGATGACAAATGTCAATGATGCAGATGTGTGAAGAGTCTATAAATCAATATAATCCTTTATGATTGTTGGGAGCACAACATGAGGCATGGTTTTTTGTATTGTGCATCTCCTATTATGTTGTGGTACCACTCTATGAGCCATAGGTCTCTCCTACGTAAAGCCTCTCCCTCTACCCTAGAACTCATGAATGTCAAAGTAAATTGGTTTCTCACCAAAGATGAACTCACAATATAGCTTTCTCAAAAAATATAGAGACACCTCATTATTATTCATGTTGGTAGGAAAAATACTATATACCACCTATTCCAAAAACATGATCTATCCTAGTATGAGTGAACAAATGAATAAGAAAAGTTTTGGTTGTGTATAATAGGGAGTTGCTAGATATAGGATCAGTGAAAAAAAAAAATATAATATCTTTTTTATGTCCTTATCTTTCACTTGTTGATATGATAATCCATTAGCATAAAATGCACTACACCTATCCATCCATGAGCCCCATTTTGTAACCACCTGTAGAGACTTAAAATTGTCCTAAACACTATATTAATTTATTTAATATCTCCTTTGACACTATAATTAATTATATTTTTCATGTTCCTCTACTTATTTAATTAAATTTATTAATTAAATAGGTTCACTTTCCTAATGTATTTAAATGCGTCCCCTATAATGTATTAAATTTATTTAATGCATAATGCTCCATAAATCACTTTTTGAATAAATTCTAATTTATTTAATTTCCTCCACTTTATTAAATTATTTAATCATATGATTAAGTTAAATCTTACTTAATTTAATCTTAATCCCATCATAAAACCTAGTCTACACCCATCACTCTCATCCTTCTAAGCCTACCCACTACTTAAACCCACTTAATTTAGCACCTTTCTAAACAACTTTTAGCTCTTAAGTGTTTGCTCACACATGTGTGAGAAGCTCATGATCTAATAAAACTTTCACTTCATTATTTTATTCACACCTCTTACAAATTTGCCCCCCCCTTTTTTCTCCAAGGTTTTTCACACATGTGTGAGCAAACCTTGAGCCATCACTTTCATCCAAAAGGCTTATGTTGACCTTTGCATGGCTTGTCTCCTTAGCCCATGTGTCTCCCTTGTGGCACCTATGTAGATGCCACATAGATGCCACCTCCCCAAGGCCTCTCTCAAACCTATAAATAGATCCCTTGTCTCAAGCATTTTTCATCTCCATCATTTGCATTGTTATCACACTAGCTTAGAGTTAGAGCTTTCTAGTTGTTTTAGAGATTTGAATGGTACTAACCCCTTCTGGTAGATGTTAGATTTATTACACTTATGCTTGCATCTCATGATAGATTGTTATTACTAGTTTTCTTCATTGCTTCATTCCATTTCATATTCTCATCCATGGAATCCTTTGAGGATGGCTTTCTCATAGCTATTGCTTAAAGGCATTTCACATAAATTTTAGTGTAACTTCAAATTTGCATATTTTGTATCAGTTTGAAGGGATTAATTCATAGTTGTATTTGGGAGAGCACATCTACATCCCTCACACTTAAGCACACCAACAAGGCTTTTGATGGGCGCCCTTGTTGAGCTGCTTTAAGGTTATGTGGGGACTCTTTCTTATCGATTGTATTAGTATTAAAATATAATATTAGTTAGTAGTTTCTTGATTTTGATATGGTTCTATACATATGCTACTAACATTTTATTATTTATGTGTGCTCTCGATAGGTTAGGTTTTCACATATACTTTTCCACCCTCCTCCCCTATCATTGCTATGACATAACTTCTATTAACATGAATGCTAATGCTATGGGGGAGCATTGCAAAATATTGTTATGATGTATTTATAATTGTGTTTGTCATTGATGAAAACATTGTAATAAGTCTGTAAAAGACTGATAAAGCAACATACTATGATTTTTGTATTGAGAACATTATATTACTTGTTTGATGATGCACAGTTACCTGAGTATACTACATTGTGTATTTGTTACATGGGCATGTGCACATAACTTGAATTGATAGTGTATGGAAGATATGACTGATTTACAGATAACTGTATGGAAACAGAGTATCAGGAAAGCAATTCCTATTGCATGACTGCTACAATTGTAGTGAAGGGTTGCGCAATGAACTATAGATAGTTTATTGACCGTTCATGATGTCGGCAAGTGCACACGTACAGAAGTCGCACGTGTGAAATGTTGTGTATAACTATGAGCTGACAACATTGATTAAATGGGTATTTCATTTAATTAATGTATGATAATAAAGTGTGGAGCTAACTCAAGGATTTATGATTGAGCATGGTATAAAGTAAAGATGTTTCTGTGTTTTACAAACACAGTGTAAAAGAGAAGACTTGCAAATTACTAAGTAGCAGAGCAGAGTGATTTACTAATTTAAGGGTTACTATTACTAATCATAGAGTTCTAGATTTGATTGCATGATCTGAAGGTGAAGGAGTCTGACGTACTAGATAGAGGAAGAAGTAAAACTTGTTACACATCTATTATTTTGGAAGGAATAGTATTGAGGTCAATTGGACAGTGAGTTCTTTGGTTTGATCTTGAAGCTGTTTGGACAGTGGGTTTAGGTGCCTTCCACAACTATTAACAGGGATTCAAAGTCTCCTAACAAATATTTTTGTACTAAGTGTTGTAATAGACTCCTAATAGAGTTCATCTTCTAATAAGGAACATTCATATTATTACATCATTTTGTGGACATCATTCCTACTAGGGGTTTCCCTCTGATCAAAGGTTTCCCTAGTCAACATATATGGTATAATTATATGTGCATCTATTTATGGTTGTTGTTTACTTTGAATGGTCAAGATTGTTTAAGAGGTTAAATGTTTAAATTCTCATATAACTGATTCACCCCCCTTCTTAGTTATATTGGTAGACTATTATTTATAACAATTGGTATCAGAGCCTTAGGTCCTTGAAGAAATTTTTTAACAAATTTGGAAGATCTATGGTGAATTTGTTCAAAAAGGAAAGTCCAAGTTTTGATGGCACAAATTATGATAGCTAGAAGGATAAAATGAAGATTCATCTCTTGTGCATGGGTCCAAGATATTGTCTTGTAAGGTCAAAGCACCTAAAAACATTGTAGAAGAAGACAATCTTGAAAGCTATACCAAGGAACAAAGATAAGTATTTATGTGCAACATAAGGGCAAGAGAATCAATACTATCAGCTCTACCTGAAAGTGAGTATAGCCAAGTAAAACAACTTAAAACATCTCATGAAATTTGGAAAATGTTAGAAGCTAATTGTGAGGGTGATACACATGCAAAAAGAGTTAGATTACAAAATCTATATTTTGCATTCCAAGATGCTAAGATGATGGAAGATGAATCTGTGAGAACTTATATTGGAAGAATATATGAGATTGTTGCATGAATCACATATCTTGGTGGAAAGAAGTCTGATGGTGAAGTAATATGGAAGATCCTAAAAAGTCTAACACCACCTTTCAAGACAATAACATAGATGATTTGGGTAATGTTACCTTGCACCACTAATTTCACCAAAGAAGCATTGCTTGGTAAATTGGAAGCTAAAGGATTTTATCTAAAACAATTTGGAGAATTAGAGAAAGTTGAGACAATATTTAGTACCTTTAATATTAAACGAAGTCTAGCAAGGAACACCAAAGCACAAGGAGACATTGCTAGCAACAACAAGTCTATTAAGGAAAAGATCCAAGAAAGAGTGGCTCTTCTTGTGGAAAGAGAAAAAGATGGGAAGAATGTCTTTAAATGTTGGATATGTAATGAATATGGTCATTATGCATCTAAGTGTCCTAAAAAAAAAAAGAAAATATAAAGGGAGATTGAAACCTGGAAGACCTAAAAATTGTTTATACGCTAATGAAGAAGAAGAGGAAGAAGAATCTGATCAAAATAGAAGTGAAGATGAATTAGGATTAGTAGCTATAAAGGAGGATGATCTTGACAGAGAAATAAGAGAAGAAAGTGTGCTAAGCTCACAAGTTGAAAGGAAAGATTAGATCATTGATAGTGGTTGTTCACATCACATGACTGGTGATATGAGAAAATTTGTCAAATTTAGAAGCCATATTGGAGGAATTCTTAGAGTAGAGAACAATGTAGCCTATCACATTACAAGAATTAGATCTATTACACTAGATGGTAAAACAAATACTGATGATGTTTGTTTTGTTGATGGACTGAAACATAACTTGTTAAGTGTTGGACAACTTATGGACAAAGGTTACCAATTGCAGTTTGGTAATGACACATGCATTACCAAGAACAAGGAAGGAAAACTATTTGGTATTGACATAAGAATTAGAGGTAATGTATTTCAGTTAAACTCCACCAAAACAACATGTTTGGTAGCTAAAGTTGACAATAATTGGTTATGCCATAGAAGATTTTGTCACATTAACTTTGATAACATTGTGAACGCCATTAATACACTTGCTATAAAAGATTTACCTAAGATCACTAAGCCAATTGACATTATTTATAAAGAATGTATCTTGGCTAAGCAGAAGAAAGTCTCATTTCCTAGTAAGTAGTTTGGTACTACACAAAAGCTGGAATTAGTTCATACAGATTTGAGTGGTCCTGCAAGAAAAAGAGGATTCTATGGAGAAAAGTAGTTTATGATTTTTGTTGATGATTTTACCAAAATGATATGGGTAGCTTTTCTTAAGGAAAAATCAGTAGGATTTGAAAAATTCAAGATATTCAAGAACAAAGTAGAAAATGAATCTGGAGTTAAAATCAAAAGCTTAAGATCTGATAGAGGTGGAGAATTCACTTCTAGAGAATTCATTATCTACTGTAAAGAGCATGGAATCAGGATATAGCTACCTTCACCCCATATACCTGAGCAGAATAGGGTTGTTGAAAGAAGAAACATATCAATTGATGAAGCAACAAGAGCTATGTTATTCGAGAATGATGTACCAAAACCTTTTGGAGAGAGGCAGTCAATACAGTAGTATGTACACTTAACAGAGTATAGATTAGAAAAGGTATGGAGAAAACACCTTATGAGTTATGGTTTGGTCACTCACCATCAGTCAAATATTTTAGGATATTTGGAAGCAAATGCTACATCAAAAGAGACAATGATATCAGTAATTTTGATCCAAGGAGTGATGAAGGTATGTTTCTTCACTATTAATTAAAAAGTAAAGCTTACAGATGCTTCAACTATAGAACAAAAACTATAGTAGAGTGCACAAATGTGATAATAGATGAAAGGTTTGGCACGAAGGAAAAGATGATGGATTATAACTCTGATGAAGATGACTACTCTAGGATGACCAATAGATTTAATGAATTATTTCTCAAGACTACCAATGACTTGTAGAATAATGTACAAATTGAAGAAGTAAGATAAGAACAAAGTGTAGTACCTAAAATAAGAGTTGAAGCAACAACTCCTACCCCAAATAAGAATTTAATGATAAATCATCCTGCTGATCTAATAATAGGAAGTAAAGAAAAATGAGCAATGAAAAGAAGCAAAATCAATGAAGAACTGTGCCCAATATCTCAAGTAGAACCAAAAAGTGTAGATGAAGCAATCAAGGATGATCATTGGATAAAAGCAATGAAGGAAGAACTTCAACAAATAATAAAAAATGACACATGGAAATTGGTTCCTAGATCCAAGGACAAAAATGTGGTTGGTACAAAATGGGTATTCAAAAATAAAATGAATGAACAAAGAGAAATAATAAGAAACAAAGCAAGACTAGTATGCAAAGGCTACTCTCAGAAAGAAGGAATTGATTATGAGGAAATATATGCACCTGTAGCAAGAATGGAAGCAGTCAGAATGTTCTTGGCATATGCAACAAATAAAAATTTCAAAGTATATCAGATGCATGTTAAGTCAGCATTCTTGAATGGAAAACTTGAAGAAGAAGTTTACATTGAGCAACTAGAAGGTTTTCCTTTGACAAAAGAGAAGGATATGGTTTGCAGATTAAAGAAAGCCTTGTATGGATTAAAGCAAAGACCTTGAACCTAGTATGCAAGGTTAGATAAATACTTAACATAGCTTGGATTTGCTAAAGGAACAATAGATAGCAACTTGTACTTGAAAGAAATAAAAGATGGTTTGTTGATAATCATTGTATTTGTTATGATATCATTTTTGGAGGGAATGAGGAAGCTAGTAGTATGTTCTCAGAAGATATGAAGAATGAGTTTGAGATGAGCATGATAGGGGAAATATTTATTTTTAGGATTTCAAATTGTTCAAAACAAAGAGGGAATGTTTATTTCTTAGATAAAGTATTTAAAGGATTTTTTGAAAATATTTGGTTTAGAAAACTGTAAACCTGTTGGAACTCGTATGGTATCTAGTCACAAGTTATCAAGAAAGGATGAGACACATACTATTGAACAAAAGAAGTATAGATCTATGATTGGAGGATTGCAGTATCTGACTCATAGTAGACCTGATATAGCAAATGCAGTTGGAATTGTGGCAAGATTTCAGGCTGATCCTAAAGAATAGCACTACGCAGTAGTAAAAAGGATATTCAGATATCTAAAAGGAACATCTAATTATGGCATTTGGTATGATAGAAGTAATGACTCTACTTTTTGCACTTACACTTATGTTGATTTGGCTAGAGATAGGGATGATAGAAAAAGCACCAGTGGAGGAGCATTCTTTCTTGGTGGAAGATTGGTTTCTTGGCTCAACAAGAAGCAAGACTGCACCTTACAAAGCATTGTAGAGGGAGAATATGTTGCAGTAGAAAAAAACTATAATTAAGTCATATGGATGAAGCAGATGATGAAGGATATTGGAATTACATTCAAAGAACCTGTTTATCATTTACTGTGATAACACAAGTATGGTTAATATGTCTAAGAATCCTGTTTTGCATTCTAAGACTAAGCACATCTCTATAAAGTATCATGTGTTGAAAGAGAAAGTTGTAGAAAAATAAATTAGATTGGAGCACATGAACACTAAGGAATAGATTCTAGACATTTTCATGATGGCCTTACCAAAGGATACATATGAGTACCTAAGAGGTATGCTTGGGGTTATGCCCCTACCTATTTCACAATAAAAGATGCAAAAGTGTATTAGTCCAAGGAATAGAGCACTATTAAAAGACTAGATTGAATGTTGATGCTTCCTATATGGGTGAGTATCTATGATGAACAAAGTCAACAAAGGACTCTTGGTAATTGGTAATTGGTAATTGGTATACAAAAGTGTCTTTAGACATTTAAGTTGTTTATGGACTTATATATAAATATGTAAAGCAACAGACCGGCTTGTAGTTGTGCTAATAAATGATTGGATGTTCAAAAAAATTGAGCCATTTGTGTACTATCTTTGGCATTGATGTCAATGGAGGAGAAGTATGGCATGAAAAACATTGTATATTGGGGAGAAGTATTGCAATAAAGGACTTGCATGAAGCAAGAATTAATTGATGAAGAAGATTTGAAAAGACTTGTTGGTATTCTTGGAACTAGATTATTTTCATCTATGTTGCCATCAATGTCAAAGGGGGAGATTGTTAGCATAAATGTTGATGCTATGGGGGAGCATTGCAGAACATTGTTATGATGTATTTATAACTATGTTTTTCATTTATGACAACATAGTAATAAGTCTGTAAAAGATTGACAGAGCAGCAGACTATGATTTTTGTATTGACAACATTATATTACTTATCTAATGATGTGCAATTACCCAAGTATACCACATTGTGTATTTGTTACATGGGAAAGTGCGCAAAACTTGAATCAATAGTGTATGAAAGATATGACTAATTTACATAGAACCATATGGAAATAGAGTATTAGGAAAGCAGTTCCTATTGCATGACTACTACAATTTGCTACAATTGTAGTGAAGCGTTGCGCAGTGAACTGGTTAGTAAGACATTATATGATACCACATCTCTTCAAAATGTTTTGCCAAAAATTTAGATGTCTTGTTATTTTTGCATGTGTCTAATAGGATTGTCACAAGTATGCTAAATAGAAGTTTATTTAATGATTTGAATACTTAAAAGAAGTTAAGCAAAAAATATGTGTAACACAAAGTATTACAAAGATAATTGTTATATAGATAAGTCTTGTGATTTGTTTTACTACTATTAAGGATTTTTTTGTATTATTTAGTACAATTAAAAGAGAATTTGTCTTATGCAAAATTTTCTTATATATTTGACTTCGCATATAATTATAAATGATAAGTCACATTTTTCAATCTTGCTAGTGTTTATTGCAAAAGAGTTCTAATATGAGGCCTTGGTTTTTATCATGATTTCCTAATAAATTGAACGCTCATTAATTCTCAACCCACACGATATTATCCCAACATTTAATAAGTCTTTTCAAGAGAAACTAATCTAGTTGAACTTAATGCATGTTTATCTTTTGTACTTGTAAAATATTAATTTTGATTCGATTTCATCAAAGTGTCTTCTTCTATCTTTGAAATTATTTATCAAATATAGTGTGATGTCAATTTTAGAATTGACAATTGTAGTTCTTCATTGGGTAATCAAAACTCATATCTCAAAAAATTACTAGGTAATATTCTGTGACTTCAATTTTAAAATTGAAGATTGTAATTCTTGATGTAATTAAAACTTGGAATTCATAGAATTGTTAAGTATAGGTATGCATTCTCCACTAAGAATGTCAATAAATAATTTTTTCAAAGTTTCCATTGTTGGAAATAATCAGGACTAACAAGGTTACTAAGAGGGGAGGGGTGAATCAGTAACTCTAAAACTTTAAATCAATTCAACATAATAACATATTCACCATTCATTCATCTAATCTACTCTATGCATGAAGAGATAAACATTCATAAGACATGAACACACTGATTTGGTGACCCAGAAACCTTCCAATTTGAAAGTAAAATTGGGGTGGGGATGATGCCCACAAAACTTCAATACTACAGTATAAAGTTGGACTGTTAAGGCTTACAATGATCACTTCTGGTGATCTGCCCTGTTAGGAGCAAGTAGGATTGCTAGATCCACCTTTTTAGAGGATTTACAAACATACAATGAAGTATGCACTCTGTTAGGAGATTTACAAAAGACTGTTAAGTCTACCTTGTTAAAGGATTTACAAACTGATTCACCTGTTAGGATGAAGCAGTGGGTCTATTTACAACTAATTGCTGATAAGATCCTTTATGCATTGATCACCTGATGTGATAGATATAACTTTTCTGCATCTATGTTGACCTTGTTGTATTCCTCTGTTCTGCTACTGATTCGCTTTCACTCTTCTCAAAATATTGCAATACAAAACCATACAACAATATATAACATTTTTTTCACATTTTACAAATGATATAATACATTACATATATACCATTCAAATATTTACACTGGCAAGGTCGGCCAAACACAAGTGAACAAAACATTACTGAGTCAGCCAGATAGTAGAAAACTCGAGTTCCTCAAACTGACTCGGTGACCTTTTGATACTCAACATCCACTACAATACACTGCATCGTCATGCACTCGGTAAGAGTAGAGGCATGGTCCATACTAATCACTCTAAGTAGCTTGGAACTCGGTAACCATTGGTGACTTGGTGAATATTGTGTCACTCAGTAAAAACTGAATCCATTGATAACCTTCTTCACTTGGTAAACACTGATTCCTTCATTTACCTTGTTCACTCGGTAAACACTAAGTCCTTCGTTTACCTTGATCACTCGATAAACACTAATTCCTTCATTTACCTTTATCACTCGGTAAACACTGATTTCAACTGATGACTTGGTGATCACTGAGAACTTGGTAAACACTGCTGAACTTTCCATTTGCTCGGTGACCATTGTTCAACATGGTATGAACTGTAGACTAAGTGATGAGCTCGGTAAGAATTTAGAATCGAATAAGTGTTGTAACTAATGACAAATATATCATAATTCCAACAATCTCCCCCTTTGGCATTAGTGACAAAAACACTTATGAGCCAAAACTTATATACAACATCTGACATACTGACGTCTGATTCTGCTGAATATACATGGCTTCCTTACATATAACTCCCCCATACAATATAAACAAGGTATTTACATGAGTTATATGAATTTTATTCATAGTATCTCTTTGTCCCTTTTGTACATTTATCTCACCAATATCTATTTCTGAGTATCTCTTTCTCCCCTTTTTTGACAATAATGCCAAAGAATAAAATAATGTATTTACATAGAGACACCAAAATGTGAGATAAACTCAGAATGTACCTTGAGAATGAGTTGCAGAGTCTTATCCCAATTCTCTTGCAAGATTTGTCATGTGGATAGAGCTACTTGAACTTCTGCAAAAAGTCCAATCACATGGTCTGCAACAGAGAAATTGTTGTCATGGATCAATGTTTTGGAATATGCAATATGTTTCTGCATTGTGTCCATGATAGGAAGAATCATGTTCTAGATATCTAGTAGTGTAGACCGAATCCTTCCTTCTTCTCTAAGCAACTCTACCTGCTTTTCTGACAAAAAATTGATCCTGAGGTGATGAGATGAGCTTGAACTGGGGTCAAGCTTCAACTTTTGTGCACTTGCCTTAATATCCTCATCTATCTTATTCAATTTCTCTAGTATACTCGGTAACATCACAAAGCTTAGCAAAAAGAGATGTTACATTATTAAAAGAATTTTCAATGTTGGCCAAAATTGTGGTTAATTCAACTTGTTTTATTGCTATATGCTGAGCAATGTGCTCAAGCACCTTATTATCAAACTTCTTTTCTGCCTTCTCCATCAACTTTTCTTGACCAGAGATATCCTCATTGAATTTATTAACTACCTCTTCTAATTGTAACAAAATGTGTTGAGAAGTATCAACATCAACACTTATAGCCTCAGTAATAATATTCTTCACTCTTTCAATAATATTAAACTCTCTATCTCTCTCATTCCTTAGTTGTTTCTGCTTTGCCTTTAGATCTATACGCTGACTAAGCAGTCTTAGTTCATCAACTGAAGCAGTATCCAGATCTATCTTGGGAATGACAATTTCATTATCCAAGTCTACATCCTCATCCACTGTCTTTCCTGTAAGCAAAAATTTTAATGAAATCTTTGGTTTTTCTGTTGTGCTAACATCTTTGCCTTTGAAAACAGAGACAATGGTTGATGAGGCTGGACTGGGTGTCAAAACTGGAATAGGACCAACTAAAGGAAGACTGAGAGAAGTGCTAACTGTGGGAAAAATTGATGTTCCCATATCCAAAACTGATGTACAAATTGGAATATTTGCAGTAGTAGAGCTGACTAGAGCAAAAATTGGACCCAATGTGGCTGGGGATGACAAAATTGAAGTGAAAACTAGAAAACTTACTGTACATACTGCAGGAGGAATTGATACACTTGATGTAGTGACTGCTGCAGTGGATGACTCGGTGACTGAAGATATTGCCTGATGCTCAGTAGACAAAGAAGTGATCTTCAGCTTGGTAGATGAAGTACTTAATACTTCCATTGTAGATACCTGGAGCTGAGAGGTGATTGGAGGAGTTTGAGCTAATGATGTCTCTATGGTGCTCACAATCTTGCTTGAAGAACCTATCTCCATAGATTTAACAATTTTAGGTGGAGAGTGAGGAAGGGAGGCAATGACAGCTACTGCAATTTTAACAGGATCATCCTCCTCCTCAACTACTTCTTCCTCCTTTTCTTCTTCTTCCTTCTACTTCATTAATTGTTGGAGATCTTCATTAGTTACATCCATGGTGATAGAGTTGTCACCATCCACATCCTCTTCATCATTACTGTCATCATCCTTGATTTCCACAGGTTCATCACTTGGCTTATGTAGTTTATAAGTATCATTCCAAACATCAGTTGCATTCTTAACAACTGGTTCAATATTTTTTAACAATATGAGACATGTATTGAATCTCATATTCATTCTTCCTTCCTGATCCTTCATTCCCTTTTTGATTTATGCATCTGTCAGGCTAGGTACCAGTTCTCTCAATTTCTATTCAAAAATATCTCTAATAGTTTGCTCGGTGTTCTCCCATCTTACCTTTATTTTATCAAACAATATTGCAGGAATTTGGAAGAGAAGTTGGTCTGGGGAGAATTTCCAAGTTCCCAACTTCTCCATTACCAGATCTTCAATTTCCTTTTGCTCAGCAAGAGTCCTGGATTCATACTTTAAGGCTTTAAAGTTGCTGATTTCTGCACCAATCCTGAGTTGTTTTAGCCTATCTACAAATGTGAGAGGAGGCTTACTAAACACAACTTCACTTTCCTTTTTGCCTTTCCTTGTTTTCCTTGTGAATACTGCCTGAGGTTTGGTAATGATTACCCTACCTTTCTTCTTCACAGGCTCTGCCTCCTTTTCTAGCTCCTCTTCTTCATATTCTTCTTCTTCTTCATCCTCACCTTTTCCTTCGGTAAGCATTAGAGGTCTAGTGTCAGTTTTCAATTTTTCTATCTTCCTCTTTCCCTTGGAGATTTCCTGGGGAAGCTTGATCTCAAGTTCTATTCTTACCTTTGCCTCATCAAATGTTCTGAATACAGGCAATTTGGGATCCATTGGTTCATTTACTAGTGCCTCAATGATGTCTCTAGTTTCATCAATGTTCACTTCATAGGGAAGTGATTTTACCCATGCAACGCGGGGTTTGACTACCTGTATATATACTTTGTCACAGTCAACCATGAAACATACATCTTCCTTATAGTCTTCAACAAGTTTAGGAGGAATCCTAAAGCTATTGTTCATTCTCTCCTTGAAATCTTCAAAGTAGTTATTCATAACCTTATCAAAATTTACACCCATTTCTGCAATAACCTCATTTATCTGATACAAAATTGGAACATCTTTTCTCCATACAACTATACCTTTAGAAGGGAAAAACTTTTGTACATAGAAAAATAAACAAACTAACAAAGAACCAAATTTTCAGGGGTTGGTCTTTGAGGTCCTTATATTGTCCATGTTCTTATTTAGTTGTTTCAATAGCACATCTACTAGGTCAAACTCCATGTTCTTCTTCACAACCTTATAGGCTAAGTCCACAGCCTCACTGGGCACACTATTCAATCTACTAAAACTATACAGCTTGTATGCAATTACACTAATTCCAAATCTTAGCTCTATATCTGATACATTGTTAAGTTTCAATCCTCTGCCATCCCATTCAGCCAGGGTTAACTTTTGAAGTTCATCCTAACTTAGGGTTTTAGTGGTTTTGGATTTTCTCAACATAGGTAAACCCGTGATTCTGTGAATCATCTTCTTTGTAATCAGAGCGGGTTGCTCTAACCACAACTGACCATTATGAACACGGCTCAAAATGTATCTTATCCATTTCACTTGGAAATTGCTTGGCAAATGCGGGATATGGGTTGAACCTTTGGTTTCCAGATGTTTGAACTCAGGTTTAAGGGTTCCATCCATGCATAACTCAGCTAGGGCATTACCCATATCTAGTGTCCTATCTCTTGAACAGTGCATTTGAAATGAGTACGAATGTTTTTTATAAGTAGTACCTTGGGTGAAATCTGTGATTGAGCTCCATGTGGGTCAAGCGATTCAGCTATGGAAAGAACGAGCTTGAAGCTAGGTGCTTTCCATTCGACTCCCTTCACAAGCATTTCAAAGCCCCTCTTCGCCTTGCTATTGTTGGTGCTCGCGGATGCCATTGCTACTTGGTGAGTGAATGATTTTGTAAAACAAATTCTTCGCTGAAAAATCACTTCAAATCGCTTGAACTCACTTGCGTGCTCTTGGAAATCTCTTCGCTCTGTATATTCTAAATTTGCGGTGAAATATGAGATCAAATTCTACCTTTTTGATGAAAAATTTGCCATTAATGCTTGGGTACAAAGGTAGCTGAGATGACCTAGGGTTTTTTAGATAGTCACCGACTTATTTGGTAAACCTTGAAACTCGATGAACAAACAAAACCTTTCATATTCCCGACCTAGCTTGGTTAAGTCTGAGACCAACCTTGCTTGGTAGATGCATCACAGTGAACTATGTCTTGTATCTGAAATACTGATTTCTCATTTGCATTCCTTCATTCTAGAACTTCTTAGGATATGGCTTGAAGATGTAGTCCCTGATCCTCCTTGATGAGTCTAATTAGAAATGGTGGAGTCACCCACTTCTTGAGTGACATTGCCATCATTTGAACTTTCTGGTTCGGTAGATTTAGGAATCCACTGTTGTCTCATCTATTTTCGAATGTTGTTAGCTCTGGCTTCCTTTTCATCTTCAACTCTTCCTATGTTCATGCAATTCTTGGATATATGACCAATTTTGGTACATGTATAACATCTTATGGTAGTATCTTTCTTCCTTAGGTGATGCCTTGTACAGTTTACTCCAATGTGTCCATATTCTCCACAATAATGACATCTGCACCAAGTATTGTAGTCCCAACCAAATAATGCTTTGACAATTTGTTCTGCTGGATTGAATGATTTAGATCTGCACTCAGATGCCTTGTGACCTTGTTTCTTGCATTTGTGACATTTGCCTTCAAATTTTGGTTTCTCTTTGCATTCATTGGCTTTGTGACCATGCTGATTGCAATTGTAGCATTTACCATTGAATTTTCCTTTACCATTGCTCCAACATTTGTTAGATGTATGACCTATCTTGCCACAGTGATTGCAAGTAGGTCTTTGATTCTTTTGGGCACCTTGTTTGGAAGATTCACCTTTTTCATTGTATCCAAGGCCTGCTTTACCTTTTTGTCTATGAAGATTCTGCTCATTTTTCTTATTCAATTGATCCACATCTGTTTGAGATTTTATCATCCTTTCATTGACTTTCTTTTCAACATTTAAGTCATTTTCCAAACTTTCATTGATTTGTCTTTCAAATCTTAGGTCACTTTGTAAGCTTTCAGTGATTTGTCTTTCAAAATTCAAATCATTCCTTATTCTTTCATTTTGTGCTTTAAGAATTCTGATTTCTTCATTTGCATTGGAAAGTTGATCTGTAAGATCCTCATAGTAAAGGGATTGATTTTGAATTTCATTGTTCCTTCCTTCTATCTCATCTTGCATCATGTTCCTTTGTTCCAAAATTTCACATAACCTTGTTGATTGAATCTCTTGTTCTCTTCTTAGCATTCTTACTTCTTCTTGCAGAGATCCATTCTTCTCTAAGAGTTCTTTGATTGCATTGTTTGCCTCATTAGCTTCATTTGAACTGCTTGATGGTAAAAGGTCTTCAATCTTTTCTTCAAAATACTGATGATCATTCATTTGTCTTGCAAGTTCCTTCCTTCTTTTTAGAGATTGGGAAAGATGCTCCTTTGCTTCTTTGAGTTGAGTCATGGCCATTTCCAGATCTAGCTTTTCATTCTCAATAGATTTGTCAAGTCTGAATATCTCCATTGTCCTTGATCTTTGCTCAAGCTGTCAAACTTTATCTTGAGAACCACAATGCTTTGTTACCAATTGTTGGAAATAATCGGGACTAACAAGGTTACTGAGAGGGGAGGGGTAAATCGGTAACTCTAAAACTTTAAATCAATTCAACATAATAACATATTCACCATTCATTCATCTAATCTACTGTATGCATGAAAAGATAAACATTCATAACACATGAACACACTGATTTGGTGACCCAGAAACCTTCCAATTTGAAAGTAAAACTGGGGTGGGGATGATGCCCACAAAACTTCAATACTACAATATAAAGTTGGCCTGTTAAGGCTTACAATGATCACTTCTAGTGATCTCCCCTGTTAGGAGAAAGTAGGATTACTAGATCCACCTTGTTAGAGGATTTACAAACATACAATGAAGTATGCACTCTGTTAGGAGATTTACAAAAGACTGATAAGTCTATCTTGTTAAAGGATTTAAAAACTGATTCACCTATTAGGATGAAGCAGCGGATCTGGTTACAACTGATTTCTGATAAGATCCTTTATGCACTGATCACCTGATGTGATAGATATAACTTTTTTGCATCTATGTTGACCTTGCTATATTCCTCTGTTCTGTTGCTGATTCACTTTCACTCTTCTCAAAATATTGCAATACAACACCATACAATGATATATAACATTTTTTTCATATTTTACAAATGATATAATACATTACATATATACCATTCCAATATTTACACTGGCAAGGTCGACCAAACACAAGTGAACAAAACATTACTAAGTCGGCCAGATAGTAGAAAACTCGGGTTCCTCAAACTGACTTGGTGACCTTCTGATACTCGGCATCCACTACAATACACTGCATCATCATGCACTCGGTAAGAGTAGAGGCATAGTCCATACTAATCACTCTAAGTAGCTTGGAACTCGGTAACCGTTGGTGACTTGGTGAATACTGTGTCACTCGGTAAAAACTGAATCCATTGATAACCTTCTTCACTTGGTAAACACTGATTCCTTCATTTACCTTGTTCACTCGGTAAACACTAAGTCCTTCGTTTACCTTGAACACTCGGTAAACACTAAGTCCTTCATTTACCTTGATCACTCGGTAAACATTGATTTCAACTGATGACTTGGTGATCACTGAGAACTTGGTAAACACTACTGAACTTTCCATTTGCTCGGTGACCACTGTTCAGCATGGTATGAACTGTAGACTGAGTGATGAGCTCGGTAAGCATTCATAATCGAATAAGTGTTGTAACTAATGAAAAATATATCATAATTCCAACATCCATAAAATCAAATTTTGAAGTAGAATCACATGTAAAATATAAACAACCTTAAACCTTATAGGACCCAAAATCCATTTTTCGTACTCACAATATCCTCCTTGTATGAATTTTTATTTGTTGTTAAATAACCATGGTATAACATCCTTTTTAGTATGCTTAAATTTCACCAATATAAATGACACAGTTTCAAGATATAAGTTATTCCTATTGAACATACACTTCAAAAAATTAAATCCTTATTCTTCAGTAAATTATTTTAAATATTCTTAAAATTGAAGATTGTAATTCTTGACCAAGTAATCAAAACTTGGATTTCATAGAATTCTTAAGTATAGGTATGCATTGTCCAATAAGAATGTCAATAAATAATTTTTTAAAAGTTTCCATACAATCAAATTTTGAAGTAGAATCACATCTAAAATATATAAAAAGATCTAAACCTTTTAGGACCCAAAATCCATTTTTTGTACTCACGTTATCCTCCTTGTATGAATTTTTATTTGTTCTTAAATAACCATGGTATAGCATCCTTTAGAGTATGCTTAAATTTCACCAATATAAATGACATGGTTTAAAGATATAAGTTATTCCTATTGAACATAAACTTCAAAAAAAATTCTTATTCTTCGATAGATTATTTTAAATATTCTTAAAATTGAAGATTGTAATTCTTGACTCAGTAATCAAAACTTGGATTTCATAGAATTGTTAAGAATAGGTATGCATTCTCCACTAAGAGTGTCAATAAATAATTTTTTGAAAGTTTCCATACAATCAAATTTTGAAGTAGAATCAAATATAAAATATAAACAACTCTATATCTTTTAGGACCCAAAATCCATTTTTCGTACTTACATTATCCTCCTTGTATGAATTTTTGTTTGTTGTTAAATAACCACAGTATAACATCCTTTATAGTATGCTTAAATTTCACCAATATAAATGACACGGTCTCAAGATATAAGTTATTCCTATTGAACATACACTTCAAAAAAAAAATCCTTATTCTTCAATAAATTATTTTAAATATTCTTAAAATTGAAGATTCTAATTCTTGACCGAGTAATCAAAACTTGTATTTCATAGAATTGTTAAGTATAGGTATGCATTGTCCACTAATAATGTCAATAAATATTTTTTTGAAAGTTTCCACACAATCAAATTTTGAAGTAGAATCACATGTAAAATATTACAAAAACCCTAAACCTTTTAGGACCCAAAATCCATTATTTGTACTCATGTTATCCTCCTTGTATGAATTTTTATTTGTTCTTAAATAACCATGGTATAACATCCTTTAGAGTATGCTTGAATTTCACCAATATAAATGACATGGTTTAAAGATATAAGTTATTCCTATTGAACATACACTTCAAAAAAATATTCTTATTCTTCGATAGATTATTTTAAATATTCTCCAAGAGTATTAGTTTCAGGCAATCATGGATTACTTTCTTTGCTAATTCTATGTGGCTCCTAAAAAACCTTCCTATTCTTCCATCAATTACTCTATATATTTTTCAAGATGAGCTAAAGATGAAGATGAAGATGAAGATGAAATATGGAGAAAATATTGTATAGTATATTGACCAAATCAAGGAAGTTGTAAGTTCTATCAAATAAGATGGAGGTTTCATCAATAATAAAGAAGTTGTAAATAAAATTATTAGAACATTATTTCTTGTTTATGCTATAAGTGTATCTACTATTCAGGAATTTAGAGCTATACCTAGTAATGATCTTACTCTTGATGGTTTAGTTGTTTCTTTGATTGTATTTGAATTAGCTAATTATGATAATAGTGTGCCTAAGATTGAGAATTCTTTCAAGTCATCACTAACCATTAGAAGTTCAAAGAAAGAAAAGAGCAATAAAGATGAAAGCGATTCAAATTCAGAGGAAGATATAAATGAAATTGAAGCACTACTTTCAAGGAAGCTACCAAGAGGTAAAGGAAAATTCGAAGATAAATTTTCCCTAATATGTTTTAAATGCAATGAAGTTGGTCATTTTGTTGCTAAATATCCTAACAAGAACAAGAGTGACAAAAAAGATAAGAAGGGGCACAAATACAGAAAGAACAAGGACTACAAGGACAAAGGGAAGAAGTCATGTTAGATTGTTGAGGAAGAGCACACCGAGTTAGACGCGAAAGATGTAAAGGAAGGAGTAGAAGTGATATATGTTGATGTTAAAGAAGATCCAAATGAGGCAAGGTATGAGGAAAAAAAATCTTATTTCTCATGTTAGAAAAAGTGATACATGGATTATTGATAGTGGATGTCCACATCACATGATTGGAGATATAAGTTTGATAAGCTAGAAGAGTGTGATGGTGGAACTATTAAACTTGGAAATGATGTTTTGTGTCTTGTGAAAGGTAGGGGTTTATTAATGCTAAATGGTAAAATCAAATGTGAAGATCATGGAATACCAAATTAGGGCCTTAAGTAGCAATGAAAAATCAACATAGAGCTTGTCAATTTGACGTACAATTTTGAACTAGTTATGAACCTTATATCGAAAGGTTGTAAAAGTACAATCTATAAGAAATTGAATGTAGTTTCTAAACTGCTCACCCTTTTCTATTAAAAAATAATTTTATTAGTCAAAATTTTGGATTTCAATGTAGTAGTACAAAAAATTTAGGAAAAAGATAAGAAGTAAGTGTATATTTGACCACCTTAATAAAAATCAAATAATAATAGTTTTTTACAAGATTCTATATTTACTAAGTAGACTTATTCCCAGATGTAACACATATTTTTTCTAACTATATTCTAAATAAATAATTAATTAAGAATTTTCTACTACAACATTTTCAGAATTAAAAAAACTCTCATGTCTGACCACCTTAAAAAAACTCTCATGTCTGATCACCTTCTTGGTGGTTGGGGGTTTCAGATGATCATTAGATAGTTCAAAAAGTTGTTTCGGTTGGGGATGGGTTGGATAGTTCATTGCATAATGATCTCAGTTTGGATGAGGATTCTATTGTTGTCACGAATGCTATGCATGGTGGCCCTTCTACAGTTTTGTCTCAAAGTGTTGTTGATGTTCTGTCTCCTGCTGACTTTGTGGTTCTTGACTCTTTGCCTACTCTGAGTCAAAAATTTTGGTGTTGTCCCTTCTATTGCTAATTCTGTCTAGATCACTGTTGTTGGCTCTTCAGCTGGGGGTGTCTGGGGGTTAGCAAGGATAGGAAAAAAGTGGCAGGGAAGGTGGAGGATGGTTGGACTACAGTTAAAGGGAAAAAGGAAAGTCCTCCAAGCCCTCATTTGATATGGCCTTATTTTCACAAAAGAAAGGATCAAAATGTAAATCTTGATGGTCTTTGTGTTACCTGGGTTGTTTGCCCTCGTGTTGGAAACATTAGTGTGTCCCTCTAGTTAGTAGGGTGGTTTTCCATAGTTGTTTAAGACTTTCATTGGTATTTCTTTCTTGTCCCTTTGTACAAGGTTTCAGGTCCTTTCAAAACCTATTTTTACTTAATCAAAACTCATTTGAAAACTTAACAATTGTTAATTCTTTTTAATTTTTTCTCATAGTCGGTGGAGCATAGAATGCAACACATCTTTTCTATTTAAAAAGGTTGTATCATTTGAAAGTTATAGATGTTTTTCAATCACTATGTCAATCAACACTTTATAAGTAACTCCATTAGAAAATAAGTAATAATTACTTAATAAGCTTGGAATTTGATAGCAATTATATTTATGGAAAGCTGAGAAACCCTTTTTGTTTCATCAAATTCGGGTGAAAAAATAGTCGTTAGCTACAACCTCAAAGTATGAAACTTGCAGGAAGAGGGGAAAAATAAGTTTTCGGTGGCTTTTGGGTGTTGAACATTTAGGCTTGGTAAATACCAAGCCAAGCCTAATTAGGTACTTGATTTCAAATAGTATACTCGATATTTTAGGTACCTGGTTTCAGATCGAATACTTGATTTGCAAGGAAATTTTTATTTTTTTTAATACAATATTTTTTAATTTTATTTTTAAAAAAAACTATAATACTTATGACCCCTTTTGAGTTAATATTTATTTCTTTAAATGGTTGAGGACCCTTAACCATAGATATCATGGTTCTAAATGATCAAAAGTGATAATAGGGCATCTTGTGACCCATTTTGAACCATTTGATCACATATAGATAATGGATCAAAATGGGTCCTAAGATATCCTATGACTCTTTTTGACCCATTCAATGTCATTAAGTGTGCTTAGTGATCATAAAACTTCTAACCACATAAATAATGTGATATCATGGAAGGAGTCACAAGATTCCATATGTCCCCTTTTCACACATTTTGTAACAATAAGTGTGCTTAGGGGTCCTAGGACCCCTAACCACATAGATAATATGATCTAATGGGTTAAAAAGGGTCATAAGATATCCTATGAACCATTTTAACCCATTCAATGACAACATACATTCCTAGGGTCTTATGACCCCTACGAACATATCTCATATGTTTGAAAAGGTTGAAAGGGTGTCACAAGGTACCCTTTAAGCCATTTTACCCTTTTTGTGATAACATATATTCTTAGCAATTCAAGCATAAGTAGGGACCTATTTCATTTATTCAAATGGGTCAAAAAGGGTCATAGGACAACATATGTCCCTAAGGGTCATAGGACAACATATGTCCCTAAGGGTCATAGGACCCCTAGGGACCTACTTCATTTGTTCAAATGAGTTGAAAGGGGTCATAAGATAACCTATGAACCCTTTCAACACATTTTATAACAACATATGTTCCTAGGGGTCCTAGGTCCCTTAACAATCTATTTCATTTATTCATATGGGTTGAAAGGGGTCATAGGTTAAACCTGTTGGAAATCTATGTGATAGGCTAAGTTATTGAGAGCGAAGGGGTGAATCAGTAACCAATAAAACTCAATCTTTTATTAGTAATTAATCCTTCATGAGTATTCTGATCTAATTGCATGCATGAGAAATGGAAAACATAAAAGCATTCACAACACTTTGACACACAATTTGGTGACCTAGAAACCTTCCAAATAGAAAGTAAAACTGGGGTGGGGATGATACCCAAAAGTTTTAGTATTGCAGCATAAAGTTGGCCTACTAAGGCTTATAATGATAACTTCTAATGATCTGCCCTATTAGGAGCAATAAGGACTACCAGGTTTGTTAGTTTGTGGTGAGTGATCAGGAAAGAAAAAGATTAGGGCCCTATTTTATCAAGATTTTGGGCCAACATGTAATTATTAATTATAACCCTAAAATGATAAAAATACTTATATAAAGGTCTTAGGGTTAGGGATTGTTTTATTGTAGTGATGTGAAAATTGGTTCTTGAGACAGTATTGAGCTATAAGGGATTATAGATTGTAATCAAGTTGTGATCATTGGATCGTAATAATATTAGACTTACTGTTTGGTGGAGGTAGACCAAGGATTGAATGAACTACATTAAATCTTGGTGTCTTGTGTTCTTTTCAATGTGATCTATTTTTTTCTTATATTGTTTATATTACATGTAATTGTTATTTATGTCTATGGTTTAATCCTACCAAGTGGTATTAGAGCTAGATTTTTTTTTTTAGTTATCCTCTGCAGGAAGGTCTCACAGTTGAGTGGGAGCGATGGTAGATGAGGGCAAGCTAAGGGTTGACAGGTTTAATGGGCAGAACTTTCAATTATGGAAGTTACAAATGGAAAATTATTTTTATTAGAAGGATTTATGGAAGCCGTTGGAAGGCAAAACCAAGAATTAGAGATCTATGTCAAATGACAACTCAGATCTTTTGGATAGAAAGGCACATGGAATCATTTGATTATGATTGGCACCATCAATGGCATTTAATAATACAAAAGCAAAGACAACAAAAGAGTTGATGCAAACCCTAGCCCTCTACTTCAAACAAGGTATTTATCATGAAGCACTTATTCAATATGAAAATGACAAAAGGTAGATTTGTTGCAAATTGTTTAAATGAGTTTAATACTATTACTGGTCAGTTATCTTCAGTGTGTATCAATTTTGATGAAGAAATTAGAGCTCTCTTGATTTTGTGTTCTAGTACCATAAAATATAATGATGTGATTAGTGTTATTTTGAGGGAGGAAACTCGTAGGAAAACCTCAAGTGGATCTACATCAAGAAGTGCTTTGAACACACAAAGTTGAGGTAGAACAATTGAGAGAGGAAGTATTTCCAAAAATCATGAGAAATTAAGAGGAAAGTCAAAGGGGAGGAGGTCTCAATTGAGAGGATCGAACAACTACTCATACTATGGGAAACCAGGGCATAAAAAGAAAGATTGTTGAACTCGAAAGAAAAATGAAGGAGATAAACTAGATGGAGACAAGGAGGCAAATGTGGTAAATAACAAATCCAAAGATGATGCTTTGCTTCTGTCTTTAGAAAGTGTTGACGATTCATGGGTTTTAGATTCTGGTGCTTCATTTCGTGCTACACCTCATAGAGGTTATTTCATTGATTATGTCCAAGAGGATTTTGGACTTATTTATTTGGGGGATAATGAACCCTGTCAAATTGTTGGAAAGGAAAAAGTTCAAATTAAGTTGCTAAATGAGAATCATTGGCTACTACAAGAGGTAAGACATGTTCCAAGGCTAAGTAGGAATTTAATTTTAGTAGGGCAACTCGGTGATGATGGTTGTGTAGTTACTTTTAATGATAAAAATTGAAAGGTTTCAAAAGGTTCCCTTGTAGTAGCAAAAGGTGTGAAAGTAGGCATCTTATATCTTTGTACAGGTCATATTGTTCCTTCTACTTTAATTGTTTTAAAGAAAAATTAATGTTTAGGAACAGTTGTTGCAATTGAGCAGGGAGAACAAATAGCTGTTGTAGATTCTAATAGTGTTGTGGCACAACAAACTTGGGCACATGATTGAGAAAGGTATGAAAGTACTTTATTCAAAGAAAGTTTTACCAGGTCTAAAATGTGTTAATATAGATTTTTGTGAAATTTGTGTATAAAAAACAAAAGAGAGTGAGTCTTGTGAAGATTGGGAGGGAAAAATGAAAAGGACAAATTAGAGCTTGTGCATACTAATGTATGACGATCAACTCAGGTATCTTCCCTTGGCAGCTCTCATTATTATGTTACATTCATTGATGATGCAAATAGAAAAGTATGGGTTTATTTCCTTAGATAGAAATCTGATATATTTTAAACTTTTAAGAAATGGAAATGCTTGGTTGAAAATGAGACTGGTAAGAAATTAAAATGTCTCAGATCTGATAATAGTGGTGAGTGTTGCAGTCATGAATTTGAAGATTATTTCTCCTCTAATAGTATTCATAGACAAAAAACTATTCCAAGGACTCCACGAAAAAATGGAAAGGTAAAATACATAAACAGGAGTATAATAGAGTGTGCTAGGAGCATGAGGTTGCATGTTGGGTTACCCTTACACATGTGGGTGGAGGCTGCCAATACTGCTATATATTTGATTAATAGAGGTCCCTATACTCCTTTGGGTTGTGGTATTCTAAAGGAAGCATGGATTGGTAAGAAGGTGAGTTATTCTTTTCTCAAAACTTTCGGTTGTGAACCATTTGCTCACATAGATTCTGAAAATAGAACCAAGTTAGAAGCTAAGTCAAAGAAATGTGTACTTGTTGGATATGGCATTAATGAATTTGGTTATAGGCTTTGGAATTTTGAAAATCATCAAATTATAAGAAGCAAAAATGTCATATTCAATGAGAAAGTGTTGTACAAAGATCTATTGCAGCAACATGAGAAGAAAAAAGATGACTATGTAGTGTTGGATGATACTCCAAAAGATGATATTCTAGTCATTCCTCATGATATGCAACGACTACAAAAACAAATACCACACACACCAGTGAATGTTAGATGGTCAACAAGGAAAATTAGACCTCTAGAAAGATTTTCTCCCTCTTTGTATTCTATTTTACTAACAGATACTAGTGAACTTGAATGTTATGATGAAGCTGTGCAAGTGGATACTAAGATTCAATGAGACTCTACAATGAAAGATGAAATGGACTCTTTGCTAAAAAATAAGACATGAGATTTATGCAAGTTTCCTGTAGGTAAAAGGGCTTTACAGAATAAGTGGTTTATAGGTTAAAAGAAGAGGATGAAGGTAAGAAAAGATTTAAAGACAGGTTAGTTGGAAAAGGATTTGCACAAAAAAAGGACATTAATTTTGATGAGATATTTTTTCCTATTGTTAAGATGACTTCTATCTGTACTATTTTAAGTATTATGGCTATTGAAGTTTTGTATTTAGAGCAACTTGATGTTAAAACAACCTTCCTTAATGGTTATTTGGATGAAGAGATATATATATGGCTCAACTATAGGGATTTGAGGTCAAAGGTAAGGAGAACTTAGTGTGCAAATTGAAGAAATGTTTATATGGCTTGAAGCAAGCACCTCGATAATGGTATTTAAAATTTGACAAATTTATGTGATAGGTAAAAGCTGGGGAAAATAATAACAAAATAATTAACAATTTTATGGTGAAGTTTGACTGGTCTAAACATGTCAACGCGAGAGTGTAAGCTTGTGAAAAGGGTTCGAGCAATATGCTATCAAGGGATGATAGTTATGAAATGAGAGATTATGAATGCAACTACTTACATATAGAATTGAATCTATGAAAAACTAAAGAAATCCTAGTGACAGGAACTGTCACTTCCTAGCGACAGGAACATTAGAAACAAAAATAAACATTAAAAACTATAATGATGGAAAATGTAACAATTCACAGATTCAACTAAATCTATAGAAAACAATACCAACACTAGGCATATAACTAATCTAATATAATAATTCCTACATAGCTATGATATTAATTAGATTGTAAACATATTACTAAAAACTAACTATTATTTTAAAATGAAATCTTATTTTACAACAAATCAAACATACCAAACTTAAGCTACAGAAATCACCAGTGTGCAATACAAATAACTCACAATATTAACAGCCTTATCAAACATTCCAAGAGCAGGCCCTTTCTCTGGTCTGCAAGGTGAGTTGAAGAAACTTTGATGTTCTATGTTGGATTAATCAACAAAACTTTTATTTCATTCCCATATTTTACAAAGGGAGAATAGTACATGTTAATATGTATTGGGTTGTTTATATACGCATAACAAATAACAACTTATATGAAAATAGGGTGTTTGTTTTAGACACACAGCAAACAAACTTCAATACCCATGTAGACCTTGATTTGTTGGCTGCTATATATATATAGCAAACGTTGTTATAACAACAAAAATAATAGTTTATATATTTTGTATATTTGTTGCATAGTATTGAAGGTATCCACGAGAAGAAGAGAGGAAATGATGGTTTTGTTTCTTGCCATGTATGAAGTCCTCCATCTTGTTTCAGTCACCATATAAATAATACCAAAAATTGGATATGTGCCAAAAATAGTCAATGGTTTGTTATCATTCTAGCAAGAAGTTTTGTCTTCATCTAATATGATTCTTAAATGAGTTAGAAGAATCTGACCACGCGAGACTATGCAACTTATTCATTTCTTAGTTGCATTATTAACAACAATAGCAAATGATCTATGTTTGGATTTTAATTTCCATCCTCTCACATATTAATCCTCTTGAATTCTTCTTGATGTGTGAAATCTGTGGTGGAGAGGACAATGTCTATTTTCTAGCTGCATCATAGATTTCTAGCATGATTTATTTTGAAGAGGTAAAGCCACCATAAAATCTAGAGAAATGTTTTAAAATAATAACATGAATAAGCTATAAGCCAACATTATCCACAATAATTGATGTCTC
Organism: Cupressus sempervirens; assembly: GCA_028749045.1. Taxonomy (NCBI): domain Eukaryota; kingdom Viridiplantae; phylum Streptophyta; class Pinopsida; order Cupressales; family Cupressaceae; genus Cupressus; species Cupressus sempervirens. The sequence goes on from CM053784.1 coordinate 212,935,674, forward strand.
AAATGCGACAGGAAGATCTATTATGCATATCAAATACTATGATAATAGAGATTAGTAAAACACAATCAATGATTTTCCATATTTTAATCCCAAAACAATATTAGATATTACGTATTTATATTAAACCATATGCAATGTAAAATAGAAAAATGGGATGAAAAAAGAATAGAGTAGTGAGTATGCAAGTGCGTGAAATGGGTTAAAATATGACATAAAATTGGTCGTAAATGGCGCTCATCATTATGCATGAGCATGGATATAGTAGGTGTTATTCAGATAATTGTGTTTACTTTAAGAGGTTGGATGATGATAGCTACATTATTTTATGTTTATATGTTGATGATATGCTTGTAGCTATGTCTAACATGGATCGGATTAAAGGGGCTAAAACGCCAGTTAGCGCATGCATTTGCTATGAAGGATTTGGGGGCAGTAAAACAAATCCCTGGTATGAAAATCTGTAGAGATAGGAAGAATAGGAAATTGACACTATCTCAGGCTAATTATGTTACGAAGGTGTTGCAACATTTCTCTATGGAGAATGCTAAAGCTATTAGAACACCTTTACTTGGTCATTTGAAGTTGACTAAGGAGATGTGTCCCAAGACACAAGAAGAGGAGGAGTAGATGTCAAAGGTGCCCTATGCTTCAGCTATAGGAAGCTTGATGTATGTTATGGTATGTACAAAGCCAAATATTGCACATGTAGTGGGAGTCATTAGCAGGTATATGAGTCATCTAGGAATTGCATATTGGAATGTAGTCAAATGGATTCTCAGATATTTGAGAGAAACATCCAATAAGTGTTTACACTTTGGGGGCTCTACTACTGATTTATAGGGCTATGTTGACTCAAATTTGGTAGGGGATATTGATACTAGGCGGAGTACTACAGGTTATTTCTTTACTATTGGTGAGGCAGCTATGACTTTGGTTTCTAGGCTACAGAAGGTTAATGCTTTATCCACTACAGAGGCAAAGTATGTTGTTGCTATAGAGGCATCAAAGGAGGAGATGATATGGATTCAATTTTTCTTGAAAGAATTGGGACACCCTCAAAAGGATAATTATTTGTTTATAGATAATCAAGGTGTCATTCATATTGCGAAGAATTTAACTCTATATTCAAAGATCAAACACATACAGTCGCAATACCATTTCATTCAGTCAGTTTTGGATAATGGATAGTTAAATATGGAAAAGATACATATAGATGACAACCCAACGGATATGTTTACAAAGGTAGTGACAAGGAAGAAGTTGAATTCCTCTTCAACTTCGGTTGGTCTTCTAGACTTAACATGAATAAAAGAACAAAAAAGTCTAGGCTAGTTTGATCCAGTGGAAGCCTCATGGAGTAGCAACATAGCTACAGGATCAGTCTCCAAGTGGGAGATTGTTGTTTAGTGTGGAGTCGGATTAGTCCCCAAGCAGGAGATTGTTGGTTTGTGGTGATTGATCAAGAAAGTACTGTACATACTTCATAAATTCTTTATCGAGATTTTGGGCTGACATGTAATTATTAATTATAATCCTAAAATGGTAAAAATACTTGTATAAAAGGGCTTAGGGTTAGGGATTGTTTCATTGTTGTGATGCAAAAATTGGTTTTTACGGTGGTATTGAGCTGTAAGAGATTACAAATTGTAATCAGGTTGTAATCACTAATTTGTAATAATATCAGACTTGTTATTTGTGGATGTAGCGTAGGGATTGGGTGAATCACATTAAATCTTGGTGTCTTGTGTTCTTTTTGTGTGATCTATTATTTTTTGATATTGTTTATATTGCATGTAATTGTTATTTTTGTCTTTGGTTTAATCCTAACAAGGTCCACCTTGGAAAAGGATTTACAAACATACAATGAAGTGTGCACTCGGTAAAGAGATTTACAAAAGACTGTTAGGTCTACCTTGTGAAAGAATTTAACTAATCCATCTGTTAGGATGAAATAGTGGCTGATATCTAATCTACAACTTGGTTTGCTAAATGAGATTCCTTGAGTGTAATGATCACCTTGCTGTGATAGATAGATCTTTGTTGCTCCTTATACTATTGTAGCCTTTCTAATTTGTTCTTCTACTCTTTTCTACTTATTACATTACTTCATACTTCACATTGGATGTGATACAAATACATTACATATATACCAATCCAAATCATAAATTACAAAATCAGCTACAACACAAGTTTACACAAAAATACACAAAGTTGGACCAACTGTAGGAACTTAGGTTCTGAAGACTAGCTCGGTGAGGTTCTGATACTTGACATCCACTATCAATGCTTGGCATCGTCATGCACTCGGTAGACGTAGAAGCTCAATCCATACTGATCACTTCCAAGTAGTCTTGAACTCGGTCCACTATGGTGACTTGGTGAATACTGTAAAACTCAACATATAAATTGAGTCACTTGATTATGATTGCATAGCTCGGTAAATGCTATCACTACAAGATTGGTATAAATTGAGTCACTTGGTTAACACTGAGTGGACTTACATCACTGCAACTGCAAACTTGATAAGCACTACACAACTTGGTTTGCACTAAAGAACTCGGTAAACCTTATGAAGCTCGGTTTACACTGCTGACCACCACAATAGTAGAAATTGCTCGATGCAAACTGAATACTGTCTGTTGGACTCAGTAGCAACTATAGAACTTGGTAGAGTCTGAAAGCTTGGTTAACAGTGTTAACTATACAATATGCTTGGTAGATACTTACAATCTAAATACATGATGTCACTAATAACAAACATGACTAAAATGTCAACAATCTCCTCTTTTGGCATTAGTGACAAAAACACTTATCAATCAAAACTAAATTCAAAATAGATGTCCAAGAACACTTTTTATTCATCACCTTATGTCTCCAACTCGGTAGAGTACTCTATTTTTGAGATTTTTCAAAATTGATTTTGTAAGAGACATACCTTTGAGTATTTGTACATATATAATATTATAATGCTCCCCCATTTATAATATACAATATACTTTACATCTTTTCACATTTGATATATACATTTTCTCATCCTTTATGTATACTTCCTCTTATAATATACATCTTTACAATATACAATCTTCTCCCCCTTTTTGACATTAATGCCAAAGATGTATGCTATCTATACTATACAATAATGCCAAAATGTGACAAGAAATATGCATGTACCTTTAGGTTTAGTGCCATTCTCTTGTCCCAAGTTTTTTGCAACACCTTACATGTGTGCAATGCAATCTACACTTTTTTTGATAGTTCTATCATGTGGTCTGCAATTGAGAAGTTGTTGTCATAGATGAGCATCTTAGAATGTGCAATGTGTTTCTGCAATGCATCTATGTGTGGGAGAATCATGCTCTGATTTTTTTATCAATGTAGCTCTTATTTTGGCTTTTTCTCTAAGAAATTATGTCTACATATCAATCAAGAATCTAATCTTTGTGTAGTGGGCAGAGCTATAACTCGGGTCAATTTGCAGTTGTTGTGCACTTGCCTTTAGATCCTCATCAATCTTTAACAATTTATCTCTTATTTCCTTGGTGAAAATTGAAATGTCACAAAGTTTACTGAATAGTGAAAATACATTGTTGCAAGAGGTCTCTAGTGAGCCTAAAATAGTAGATAATTCTACTTGATGAATAGCAATTTGTTGAGCAATAAGTTCCAAAACTTTATTCTCAAACTTCTTCTCAGCTCTCTATAACAATTTCTCTTGTCCATTCAAATCATCATTGAATTTTTGGACTACCTCTACTAACTGATAGAAAGTTGGTTGAGAAGTGTCAACCTTCGTGTTTAGTGCTTTAGCTAGGACATTCTTTGCATCTTCAATTACTTGAAATTCCTTATTTCTTTCTTCTTTAAGCCTCTACTACTTAGCTTTCTTTTGGAGAAGTTCTCCAAAAATATGCATCTGATTAGGATTGAGATTTGAGATGTCCCATTTTGAAATAACAATCTCCTCATCAAGATCAATATCATCTTCCTTCTCTTTTCTTTTAATCAAAAATTTTGTACTCGGTTGAGACTTGGTCTCAATTGTCCTTGCACTTATTATTTGCATGCTAGGAATGGAAACAATAGTAGAAATGATAGGACTTGCTCAAAAAGTAGATACTATACTTATTGCTGAAATACCAATTGTAGAAATACCTAGAGTAACCAAAACTGATGTAGAGGGAAGTGTTGGTTGTTCGGTAGATGAAGTGCTTGCCACTTCTATCAATGAAGTATTGAGCTGGATAGGTACAAAAATTGATTGGGTGCTTGTACTTACAATGTTTGACACAATCAATCCTACTATAGCTTTCTCGGGGATTGATGTTTTCAATGTTTGGCTCAAAGAATGAGGAACTTAGGCTATGACAGTTGTAGCAATTTTCTCTGGGTCAGTCTCCTTAGTGTTTTGTACTTCAGGTAAGTCTTCCTCGGTAGCTTCTTGACCCTATTCCTCTTCTTCATCATCTACATTGTCATAATGTGTTACTTCTTCATCATCAATTTCCTCATCTTTTTCATGCTCATCATCATCCTTGTCACTAACATTAACAACAAAATCAGTCTACTTGTGAAGAACATAAATGTTCTTCCATGTGTTGGTGGCATTCCTTATCACATGTTCAATGCCATTCAACAATATAAGACAAGTGTTGAATCTCAAGGTAAGTTTTTCTTCATTCTTTTTTAGAGATTCATTTACCTACTTGTCATCCAAACTCGACATAAGTTGCCTTAGGGTCTACTCATATATGTCTTTTGCAGTTTTCACGGCATTCTCCCATCTTGGCTTGATCTTCTCCATTAGATCACTCATAAGTTGTTGAGCAAGCTGGTCTGGGGAATACTTCCACTTTCCCATTTTAGACATTAATACATCTTATATTTTCTTTTCCTCATTTGTAGTCCTAGTTTCATACTTCAGTGCTTTGAAATTTGGTATGCATGATCCTGACTCTATATCTTTCAGCCTTTCTTGGAAGGTGGGTGGAGGCCTTTTAAAGATTACATCTCCTCCTTCTTTGTCCAGATTCTTCTTAGATGATCTTCTAGTAAACATAATAGGTAGATATCTTGGCAAGCTTGATTATAATAACCTTACCTTTCTTCTTCATAGGCTCTTCATCCTCTAAATTTTCTTCATCTTTTGCTTCATCATCTTCAATGTCGTATCCTTTTCCTTTAGTCAATAGAAGAGTGGAGTTGGTTTTTAGTTTTGCAATCCTCTTCTTCCCTTTGTTGATTTCCTAAGGGAGTTTAATTTCCAATTTGATTCTTGCCTTAGCTTCATCATAAGTGCCAAAATATGCAACATTTGGGTCAACAGGCTCATTAACTAGTGCTTCAATAATGTCCTTGGCTTTTATCAATGTTAACCTGATATCCAAGAGGCTTAACCCAAACAATTCTTGGTCTAACTGCCTGAATATATATTTTGTCACTGTCAACCATAAAACAAACATCATCTTTGTAATCATCAACAAGTTTCTTGGGTATCTTGAATTCGTTATTCATCTTGTTCTTGAATGCATCAAAGTAATTGTCCATAATACTTACATAGTTTTCTCCCATTTCACCTATATATTCATTAATCTAATAAAAAATAGGTACATCCTTCCTCTATACTACTGTACCTTTGGATGGGAAAAAATTTTGCACATAGAAAAATAGACAAGTCAAAAGTGAACCGAACTTACAAGGATTGTTCTTGGAAGTTCTTATACTCTCCATGTTTTTTGTTGAACTAGTTCAACATCAACTCAGCAAGGTCAAGTGATATGTTATTTTTCACCACCTTGTATGTGAGATCCACTACTTCGCATGACACATTATTGAGTCTGCTCAAACTATATATCTTGTGTGTGATGACATGTATCCCAAACTTCAATTCTATGTTTATGACATAGCTGATCTCCATTCCCCTTCCATCCCACTTAGCAAGGGTTTTCTTCTCCTCTCCTGCACAAGCGAGCATAAGAAGCTTTCACAAGCCTTGCCTGACAAACAGAAGAGATAGGAGCTTGGTTGTTGTGGTCTTCTATTTCCGCTCCCATTCTTCAATTGCCATTGCCATTGTGGCTTTTGTTGCTGTGGTCTTCCGTTGCCGCTCCCGTTCATCAGTTGCAATTGTCGATTGTTGTTTTCATTATTTCAAGCTTTTGCAAGGGTTTTGTAGGGTTTTGTGAGGATTTTGCATCCAGATTCTCACATTTCTAGTAGGTGGTCTTCTGTATCAAGCGTGGTCTTTAGTATCCTCAACTTTTGGCAACAGATGCAAACCCTCGAAGGTATCTTGGGGCTTCACACACATTCTAGTTTGATCTACAACCTGTGAGGGTTTTTGCTCTGCTACTCGATCTTATCATGATTGCATGGGAAGTGTTTGACAGAATGTCGAACCTTTATCTGTATTGATTTTGGGTAGATTTAAACACAGAATGGAAGACCTTGGTTTGTCCACTTTAAACTTCCAACCCGACCCAATCACAGTCCAACAACTACTTGAGTGCATGAAGAAAATAGAGAGTGTCAATGCAGCCCTAAAGGACATTGTTGTTGACACATCTTCGCTCTCTCTTAAGCTTTGTGACAAAGTGGTCAAGTTAGAAGCCGACAACATCATATTGAGAGATCAGATTGGGAACCTAATGACAGGACTCACAAATCTCAAACAATCAACTGAATCGAATATCAAACATTTCGCAGATACCTTCATCTCTGAAACAACAATGCTCAAATCCAATATTGAGGTAGTTATAGAACAACTTGTTGGACTGGATAAAATCAAGGATTAGCATACCAAAATGGTTGCGGAAATGGAATAGAAGGTGAAATCATGGGCTTCACTTTGCATCAATACTGATACTACTATTCCGAGACTTAGCATAGACAAGATTGTTCAAGGTAAGATTGATGACGAGATAGTGCGGCGGGCACATGAGCTCAACTTGCGCGTTCGGAGTCTTTCACCCACTTCTAACCCTGTTGCTGTTAGGCATGCCTTTCTCTCTGAGCAACTTGACATCTCAGACATCACCTTTGATAAATGTTGGTTTGGTACAGGGGACATCATTTTTATTAGATTCTTCTCTTTTTCGGATAGGCTTGGTGCCCTTAGAGTGAAGAGAAATTTGTTCTCTCCCTCCCTTCTAAAATGTATCTAGATGAAGATCTTACTAAAGCACAAGTTGCAGAACTTAAACAAGCTCGAGGTATTGTGGTAGAGGCTAGACGTGTTGGAAAATGGGCTGTTATTCAGAATCTTAAAGCAGCGGTCCGTGATTCTCCTCCTGCTGGTTGGGTAGAGAGGACAACCATCAAATCGGCGTGGCGGTTCTGATAGCAGTCTGATAAGAAGAGATCTTCTTCTCTTCTTGTCAACTGCTAGAATATTAATGGCTCTTTATGGTCATTACCTAGTCTTTTTAGGATGTGGTGGGGTCTTCAGATATTTTGGCCGTTACTAAGACTCACAAGAGCCCTATGCATCCTCTTCCAGGTTATCATGGTTATTAGTGGTTGTCAGTGTATAGGGATGAGGTTCAGACGTCTGGTGGGGTTCGTGGGTCTGGGGGTGTTGCTTGTTTGGTTCAAGATGATATTTTTAGGGTTACGTCGGTTGTTCACTCTAATGCCTTTGCCAAATTTATGTGGGTCCGGATTGGTCAACAAAAATATAGATAGAGAGATATTTTTATTGTTGTTTGTTATTTTCCTCCGACCTCTTCTCCCTATGCTATTCATGACCCAGAGGATGGCGATCCCTATTTTGACCTTCAGGTGAGTATTTCACAATTTGAGGCTTTAGGAGATATTGTTATTCTTGGTGATTTCAATGCTCGTACCAAGGATCGTCAGATCCCTTTACATGATCATGGCTCTGATTCAAACTACCATTTTGAGTTAGATCTGACTACTATGGGCCTGCAGCGCACTTCGGAGGATGTTCTTGGGTTGTTCTTTGTTTATGGTTGCCACCTCCTCCAGCTTTGTGAGTCTTCTGGGTTCTTGATCCTGAATGGTTTATCCTTCCTTCCTGGATCGGACCTCTTTACTTGTTGGCCGCACTGTGGTGGTGTGAGTGTTGTTGACTATGTCATTTCCTCTCCTTCTTTCATTTCTTCCTTTCATAGTTTCACCATTTCGCGTCTTTCTCTTATCGCTCATGCTCTTCTTAGCATTTCTATTTGTGTTTCACCCCATCCTTCCCCGCCCTTGCTTTGTCGGACTAGTACCGTCTCCCTTCCTACTCGCTTCCATTACCCTGAGAGTGATGGTGAGCTCTTTACTTATCACCTTAGGTATCTTTTGTCACCTGCTAGTTTTGATGACTCACTGGCTACCTCAAACATGTTTGATTCACTTGCCTTCGCCATATGGGATTCTACTCTCCTTTCTATTCCCCATCTTTCCCCTCTCTCTCTCACAGTTAAGTGTCAGAATACCTATCCTATGAATAAAATGGTTTGATGCTGACTACAAAGCTTTCCATCGCTCTATTCATGTCGCCTTTGAGGCTCAGTCTCCTGCTTTTACCCATCTGCACGTTTCTTATCTGCATTTTCTTCGTCATAAGAAATGTTCCTTTGCCTCTTTTCAGTGCAAAACCCTTTGCTCCATGCTTATCCAGAATCCCCAGATCTTCTAGTGTACCCTTTTCTCTTGTTTCTCCCCCCCATCCTCCACTCTCGACTACCATTCTCTGAGCTCCCATATCATGACGCTTTATGACATTCCTGGGCAGCCTCCTCTCTACTTCACTCCACCTGCCCACTGTCATTTATTCACCTATTCTAGCATTATGGAGGCCATCAGATCTTTGAGATGTAGCAGAGCAACTGATGAAGAGGTTTTTCAGGCAGAATTTTTCAAACTTGGTGCTTTAGTTCTTGGATCTTACCTTCCTACACTCTTTAATAGAGTGGTTTGCACTAGGTTTTCTGATTCCTGGTCTAGACATGTTGTTTACCCTATTCACAAGTTTGGACCTGTTTTTGATTGAGGAAATTATAGAACTATTATGATTGGTCATACTTTTGCCAGACTTTATGCCACTACTCTAAACACCATGTTATCTAGTGAGCTTGATAGACAGGGATGTAGGGCGAGAGGTCAAGCTAGCTTTCGAGAAAACTACTAAACTATGGATCATGTTTTTACACCACGGGCTATCATTGAGGAGGCTAGACACCACTCTCAAAAGGTCTATTGTTGTTTTGTGGACTTTCGTAAGGATTTTGATTCTATTTCTAGGTTGGCTTTATTTCAACAGCTTTAGGAGATTGGGATTTCAGATATGTTACAGACAGCTATTTTGGGACTTTATGAGAAGGTTACTGGCAGGCTCAGAACTCCAGAGGGCTTTTTTGATCCGATTCAAAGCACCATTGGCATGAAGCAAGGTTGTCCTCTTTCCCCTACACTGTTTGGCTTGTATATTGATGAGTTGGAGGATTTCCTTATGAAATCCTCTCAACTAGGAGATGGGTGTTATTTACATCAGGTTTTGATCTCTATTCTCCTCTTTGATGATGATGTCATTCTCTTGGCCTCTTCTCCCGATAGCTTACAGAGACTCCTTGATAATCTTGCTTCTTTTTGTACTCAGTGACAACTTGTGGTCAATTTATCTAAGACACGGGTTATGGTCTTTAACTATTTAAAGACCTCTCATCTCCATTTCTTCTTCTAGAGGAAGGAGGTTGAGATTAATCCCTCTTACATGTATCTTGGTGTGAAGTTATCAAGACCATGTTTCAATTTGAGACCTGCTATTTAGTCCAGAGTCAGTAAGGGTATGGCTTTGCTAGAGAGATAATGCTTCAGGCATCATTTTCAGGATATTTCATCCAAGTTGTCCCTTTTTGACTCCTTGGTTCATCCAACAGTCCTCTATGGTTCAGTGGTTTGGGGACCTTCTCTTATTGCTTCTGATTGGGCTTCTATTGAGTGGGTCCAGAAACTGTTGTTGTGTCGTATCATTAGGTGTCATAGATTCACCCCTCACAACATTGTTTTAGCGGAGTTTGGTGCTCATCCTTTCAAACTTGCTATTATTTTTTACTTGATTTGGTTTCTTCATCGGCTTCGTGGTTTTATGGAGACAGGTGTTGATCGGCGTAGATACTCTTTTTTGGCATATTGTTCTTCAGTGGAGATTATGAGATCTGACACTTCTGCTAGATCAAGATGTTGGTACGCTCAGGCCACCTCTTTGTTGGGTTCGATCGAGATTGAGATTGATCGTCTTCCTCCCTATCAATTTTTGCTGGATGCCCCGGCTCATCTTCTTCCCTCTCGTTAGGAGTTGAACGAGCATGTCAGACAGGATATCTATAGGTAGTACATTACCACTACTTGGTGTCATCCCTTGGGTGGTTTGCGACCTAAGATGGCCTTCTATGCTGAGCATTTTCTTGCTATTCAAGATGGTATTTTTGTTCGCTGTGCCTATCTTTATCGGTGTTGGAATCATGCATTATGGTTCTCTTTGGGCTCTTTTAGGGTTGGTTCTCATTGTCTCAGGGGTCGGACTGATCACAATATGGATTAGGCTAATCGATTATGCTAGTTATGCACTCTGATGAGGTTGAGACTAAGACTCACTTCATATTTCATTGTCCTCATTGCTATGAGATCAGAGGGAGATTCTATTGCCTTTTCAGAGACTATTCTTCTCTCTCGATGTTCTTTAGCTATATTGTTCAGCGGTGTTTAGCACTTTATCTTCAGGAGGCCACCCATCTTCGAGAGAATACCCTGCAGTCCTTTCATTAGAGATAGACTTCTGAGCAACTCATTACCACCTTTTTCTCTCCCTTGCCTCCTTCGCGGGGTTTGAAAAGGCCTTTCACTACTTCACATTTAAGATATGCCAGACATTGTACCAGTCTCTACAGGTAGCATCAGTCCTATAGGGGTTCGTCACGACATTCGAAGACTATGGATTGTCCACAGATGTACCTCTCTATTACAGATTTCTCTGTGACAATGAAGGACCCTTATTCCTTACCTTGTCTTTCTTTCTTCTTGTTGATTTATCCCTTTTCAGTCACCGTTTGGTGCCTTTTCTTGGCTGGCTCTTACGTTTGTATGCTCAGTCCCATAAACCGTTTTGGTTTTTCATGGATATTAATAATTTTATCTTATCTTATCTCGAGCTCGACCCAACTTAGGGTTTTGGTTGATTTTACTTTTGCCAACATAAGAAGACCAATGATCCTATGGATCATCTTCTTGGTTATCAAAATAGGTTGTTCCAACCAAAGCTGACCATTGTGCACATGACTAAGAATGAATCTTATCCATTTTATTTGAAAATCCCATGGCATATGCTAAATGTGAGTTAAACCTTTTCCTTCAAGATGTTGATGTTCCAATTTCAACACAGCATTCACACATAACTCCTTAAAAGATTCATCCATTTCCAAAGTTCCAATGTCTTGAATTGCACACTTAAAATGTGAATGAATATCATTGATCAACAGTACCTTTGGTGGAATTTGTGATTGAGCTCCGCTTAAATCTAGGGTTTTCGTGACGACAAGAGTCAACTTAAAATCTGGCACCTTCCATTCTATGCCTCAAACTAACATATATGAGCCTTTCTTGGATTTTGTGTTATTGGATGTCATCTTTGCTCAGTAGGGTTTGAATTAACACGAAAATCTTCAATAGTAATTTGCTCAAATCGCTTGAATGCCCTAAAATCACTCTACACAGATAGCTCTCGAAAATTCGTGGTGAGAAATGACTTCATATTTCACCCTTTTAAACAAAATTCTCCTTTCAATTGCCATAAATGCCTTGGTATGATTGTTCGCTCAAATGATAGATTGTGATCCACTTTGCTTGCATTGAATACTCAGCAGAGTCATCTATGACTCGATAACCACACAAAGCTTAGTTGCTCCTGACCTTGCTCGGCAGGGTATTATAACCTAACCTCACTCGGTAAGGTTTAACTTTACTTGGTAATGACTGGCATCATTTGAAAACTCGGTGATCCCTTTGCATCTTGAATGTTGATTTGGATCTTTCATTCTATTGACTAGAACTAATGTGAGATGTCTTCTTCAGAATCCTAGTTCTAGTTCTCCTTTGAGAGATCAAGTGGAAATGCTAGTCACCCAATTCTTGAGTGACATGTTCATCATTGCTCAAACTTGCATTTTTAGAAGATTTTGCAACCTATTGTTGTTTCATATGATTTCTAATGTTATCAATTTTTCATATGCTTTTCATCCTGAACTCTTCCAGTATTCATACAGTTCTTGGCAAGATGACCAAGTTTTGTACAAATGAAACATCTTCTAGTAGTATCCCTTGTCCTCATGTGATGCTTCACACAATTCATTCCAATGTGTCCAAATTCTCCACAATAATGACATCTAGTTCAATATCTTAGTTTTGCATTCAGAAGATTTGTGCCCATGCTTCTTACATTTGTGACATTTTCCTTCAAATTTAGGTTTGTCCTTGCATTCATTATCCCTATGTCCATGTTGATTGCAATTGTATAATTTTCCATTGAATTTAGCTTTTCCATTGCTCCAACATTTGTTTGAAGTATGACCTATTTTACCACAGTGACTATAAGTACGTTTTTTATTCTTTTGAGATCCTTGCTTGGATGATTCACCTTCTTTTGTATATCTAATTCCTACTTTCCTTTTTTGTCTGTAATGACTTTGATCAATTAATTGGTTCATGTCTGCTTGAGATTTCATCATCCTTTCATTGGTTTGCTTTTCAGTGTTTAGACCATTCTTCAATATTTCATTTTTTGATCTTAGATTCATGATTTCTTCATTTGCATTGGTGAGATGATCAATGAAGTATGCTTGATAAAGGGATAGGTGCTAAATTTTATTATTCTTACCTTCTATCTCTTCTTTTATCTTATTTTTCTCTTCCATGATTTCACATAATCTAATTGACTGAATTTCTTGCTCTCTTCTCAGCTTTCTTACTTCTTGAAGTGACATATTCTTTTTCAATAGTTCCTTGATTGCATCATTAGCTTCATCTGAATTGCTTTCTAAATGGATGTCTTCAATTCTTTCTTCAATGTAGAGTTGGTCATTCATCTGGATTGCAAGATCTTGTCTTCTTTTCGAGGATTGAGAGAGTTACTCCTTTGCTTTCTTGAGTTTCCCAATAGCCAATTCCAAATCTAGCTTCTCATTGTCAATAGCCTTATCAAGTCTGTATGCCTACATAGCCTTTGATCTTTTCTCAAGCTGTCAAAATTTTCTCTGACAACCACAAAGCTCTGATATCAATTGTCGGAAATATATGTGATAGGCTAAGTTACTGAGAGGGGAGGGGTGAATTAGTAACCAATAAAACTTAATCCTTTATTAGCAATTAATCCTTCATGAGTATTATGATCTAATTGCATGCATGACATACTGAAAACATAAAAGCATTCACAACACGTTGACACATAATTTGGTGACCCAGAAACTTTCCAAATAGAAAGTAAAACTGGGGTGTGGATGATACCCACAAGCTTTAGTATTGCAATATAAAAGTTGGCCTATTAAGGCTTACAATGATCACTTATGATGATCCGCCTTGTTAGGAGCAATAAGGACTGCTAGGTCCACCTTGCAAAAGGATTTACAAATATACAATGAAGTATGCACTCGGTAAAGAGATTTACAAAAGACTGTTAGGTCTACCTTATGAGAGAATTTAATTGATCCACCTGTTAGGATGAAACTATAGTTGATCTCTGATCTGCGACTTGGTTTACTGAATGTGATTCCTTGAGTGTCACGATCACCTTACTATGAAAGATAAATCTTTGATGCTCCTTATACTGTTGTAGCCTTTGTAATTTTCTCTTCTACTCTTCTTTACTTATTACATTACTTTTTCTCTTATGAGGCATGTGGTCGAGAAAATGGTGGTGTACTGAGGACTTTGGTGGTTTGGTGGGTGTTGGTGGGATTGCAAGCTCAAGAACATCCTTGTTTTAGGAGTGGACATCTCACTGCTTCCCAACCATGGGCTAGACTCTAGTGAAGACTGTGAGTAGGGTGGCAGAGCTTGTGGTGGTGCTCGTAGCTCTTGATAGAGGACTAGTCAATGGCTAAGGCAAGCAATGTCATTCCAAATTTCTCCAAGGAGGAAGTTTCTCTTTGGTTTAAATGAATCTTTTGTTCAAAGTTTATGATCTCTAGTTTTCGGCATGTGATTCTTATATATCCAATTAAAGTTGGCCTTTGGCCTATGAATGTTGTATGTTATATAGGGTAGTAGTGATCACACTTTTGCCTCTTTGTGATTCTTTTGTATCTAGGCAGATATTGGGTTTATTGGTGGTGTGGCCTGCTTTGGCCTTTTCATGTAAGTTAAGATGCAATCATTGTACTTATAGATTTTCTATATTAATATAAAGCTATTTTTTTACCAATAAAAAATATATATTTAGAAATTTCATTAAATTATGATATTATTATATTTACAAACTCAATCTTAATACTCCACCATCATTCAATTTATGCATTGCTTGTCAAAATTCTCCACTTTTGTTGCTAATCTTAATTCTATAATATATAAATTCTTCTACTTACTCATTCATCCATACATTTCTATATTTTTCTATTATGTTCTATTACTTTCAAAAACTTTACTAAAATCCTCCATTTAATCATTCATCCCCAGAATCTCACATACCACCATTGTACTAGAACTTGCCACCTCTCTAAGGTCTTGTAACGTGACTAAAGACCTTTAGCTGCAATCTATATTAATCAAGTTTTATATTTTATAAATGAGTAAATTCAATGGCATCCACAAAACCATGTAATCTGTGCATGCATCATTTGGTCAAGATGATTTATACCACAAAGAATGATGTCCATGAAACAATCCAATCTAAACTTGTTTCATTTGATCGAGGTGGTTTACGCCACAAATATTAATGCCCATGAAGTCATGCAATCTAAGCATGCTTGATTTGATTGAGCTAGTCTAAGCACACATCATTTGATATAAGAGGTTTACACTACAAATAACACATCACACACTAATAGAAACAATAAGCTTGGAAAAATATGCCAACTTTGACTATTTAACACTTTTGCCTAGGAATCAAGCCTTAGTGTATGATGTAGAAGCCGTCCACAAATTATGACATCCACTAAACCACATAATCTAAATTTGCTTCATTTGATTGAAATGACTTACACCACATAATGACGCCCACGACACTATGCCGTCATGCCTCATTTCATTGAGTTGGGTTGTACCACATATAATAGCATCCATAAAACCACACAATGAGCATGCTTATTTTGGATCAAAGTAGCTTACACCACAAATAGTGACGCACACAAAACAATGTAGTATGCATGATTTGATCAAGATGGTTTACACCACACACATTTTCTTTTACTTCCATGGTTGAAGAACAAAGTACGCACAACAACGTCGACAAAATGATCACTTTTTATGCTTTCCATGAGCTATGAATATTTAGTGACAAAGTATTTTAGACTTACAAGTGACATGATTTTGAATTGGAATGAATACAAAGATTTCACACATCAACTTTTGGATCTTTACACATTCACTCTAGATGGAGGGACGAAACTTTGTATCCAAAACAGAGGATTTTTCACCTTGTCAGTGAAAAGGTTGAATTTTTTAGCTAACACCATTCAGTTAGTCTTAATGGGAAGCGAATTCTTCAACAACAAATGGACAATTTGGGTAGCCTAGATATGGATAGAATGTTCTGTAGGGCTTCATATTGTTTTAGCCTTTATTCACAAACCACTAAGACCAAATTTGGCTATACCCAACATCAGTTAGACTTAATTTTTAACTTAAAAGACACGCGAATATGTAGGCATCATTTCAGGCCTTCTTTATGAAAAATTTCCACCATGGCTTGTCCTAGTTGTTGGAGAAGCAAAAAAATCATTAGGCTATGTGGTCATATGGCTCTATGTGGCCGATTAGTTAGTGATTCCTGTTGTGTGAGAGATGTGTGTGTTCATTTTCCTAGCCATCAATGAGTCATGACTAGACTTATTATAACACGGATTCCATTATGACTTTGCATCAATAATTTTCCAGGGCATAGTGGAATCATGGTGGTTTTGATGAAGGGATGCCTTGGGCTCAGCATTGTCATTCTGCCTACTTTTTCCTATTTACTTTTATGATATTTAGGTGATTAAATAATATCATGTCAAAATTCAAATGAACAAGCTTGAGTCTCTTGTCCACCAAAGATCATCTTCATCAAATCATTTGTGAGTGTGAAATCCCCACCTCCGTAGGAATAACAAGTATGCCTATAATGTACACATGGATGAGATGACACTCCATCCTAAGATGCCTCACTATCCATCCCATCACACATGTAGTGACAACTAAAACAAAAATGTTGATAGGGCCCCGAAGATTGTAATGATGCACATGATAACAATGCAGGTGGTACAAGTGGGGATGACACCGGTGGTGCAGGTGATGCTGAAGGAGTTGTCGTAGGCTATGATGACCCTAAAGGCACATTTGATGATGGTCGAGGTGCCATAAGTGATGATGATGGAGTTGTCCTAAGCTATGATGACCCAAAAGGTGTATCTGATGATGGTCAAGGTGTTGTAGGTGAAGGAAAACCACCTAATTGTAAGCCATGCTCAATGATGACAAATGCCAATGATGCAGCTACACGAAGAGTTTGTAAATCAATAGAATCCTTTGTGATTGCCAGGAGCACAATATGAGGTATGGTTTTTCGTATTGTACATCTCCTCTCATGTTGTGGTACCACCCTACGAGCCCTAGGTCTATCCTATGCAGAGCCTTTCCCTCTACCTTGTAACTCACGAATGTCAAAGTAATTTGGCTTCTCGCCAAGGATGAACTCACAATATAATTTTCTCAAAAAATATAGAGGCACCTCATAATTATTATATGTTGGTAGGAAAAATACTATATACCACCTATTCCAAAAACACGATCTCATTCTATTATGAGTGAACCAATGAATAGAAAAAGTTTTGGTTGTGTATAATAGGGAGTTGCTAGACATAGGATTAGTAAAAAGAGTACATATAGTATCTTTTTTTAGGTGCTTATCTTTCACTTGTTGATATGATAATCCATTGACATAAAATGCACTACACCTATCTCTCCATGAACCCCATTTTGTAACCACCCTAGACACCTCATTCGCATTTTGGGTCATTCGTTCAAGTGTATTCGCTAGAGTTGAATGGTGAGAAAGTGTGGATGACCACGACCTAATGACCATTTGGGTAATGTGAGCACTATTTTGTGTAAGACGATTTATGGGGTCCTCTTGTGTATTATTTGTAAATGATTTAAATCATCCTAAACACTATATTAATTTATTTAATATTTCCCTTGCCACTATAATAAATTATATATTAATTAATTATGTATATTATGTTCCTCTACTTATTTAATTAAATTTTTGTAATTAAATAAGTTCACTTCCCTAATGTGTTAAATTTATTTAATGCATAGTGCTCCATAAATATCCTTTTTAAATAAATTCTAATTTATTTAATTTCCCCCACTTTATTAAATTCTCTAATCCTATGATTAAATTAAATCATATTTGATTTAATTATAATCCCACCTAAAACCTAGCCTATCGTCCATCACTCTCATCCTTCTAAGCCTACCACTTGTTAAATCTTCTTTACTAATCCTAACCTCACTTTTAACCACATTTTAGCCCCTAAGTGGTTGTTTACACGTGTGAAAAGGACTCTTACATCCTTGTGCCCCCATTCATTTCCCCAAGGTTGCTCACACATGTGTGAGCACACCTTGAGCCACCCAAATCATAAAGGCTTATTTTGACTTTTGCATGGCTTGTCCTTTAGCCCATGTGTCTCTCTTGTGGCACCTATGTGGATGCCACATAGATGTCACCTCCTCAAGGTCTACCTCAAGCCTATAAATAGAGCCCTTGTCTCAAGAATTTTTCCTCTCCTCCATTGCATTGTTATCATGCTAATTTATGCTTAGAGTTTTATAGTATTTTAGAGATTGTAGTACTATCCCTTTGGTAGTTGTTTACGTATTGCATTGTTTTGCATATTCATAGCAGAGTAGCACTCTTAGATTTATTTTCTTGCATCCATCTCCCTTTCCTAGAATGTTTTTAAGAATGGCTTATTCCATAGGCTTCTCTTGAAGCATTCCTCACCCATATAGAATAAGATTCATTTGCATTTTCATCATCTTGGGATTCAATAGTTGTGTTTGAGGAGAGCACATTCACATCCCTCAATCTTGAGCACACCAACAAGGTCTCATTTGAGTGCCCTCGTTGAGTTGCTCCGAGGTTACGTGGGAGTCTTTTCTATTGGTTGTATTAGTATAGTGAAACTCAAGTTAGTTAGTAGTTCTTTCAATTTCAATCTTTATATATGCACATGCTACTAATATTTGTTTGTTTACAGGTGCTCCCAACAGATTAGGTTTTCATGTGTACAATATTTCAATGATGTAATAGTATGTGAGGAGGGTTTATAGGTAGCAATGGTTGTTGAACGAGAATATTAAGTGGAGGGTGTTGTGGATGTGTCACTATGGGTGGAGGATTTTATGTTTGTGTCACAATGGGTGGAGTGTTTTGTGGTTGTGTCACTATGAGTGGAGGGTTTGATTATGCAAGAGGTGGTCTTTTGCCTCTCCCTCATTTTCTTGGATTCGTTGATGCATCTGGTATTAGAAATTTTAAAAAAGAATTACAAATTACAAAAAAAAATTAGAAACTATGATGGAAAAATACATAAACGATAAGGAGAATGAAGACATACCTTGTTTGTGGGGCATCATTGATGAAAAATGCAAAAAAACATTTATTTTTCCTAATAAATCCAATCAGGTTTTGGCTTCTTATTGTTGAATCTATGCTGCTATTGTCGTTTGAGGGTATAAAAATGCCCTCAAACACGAGCAACAAAAGTAATTTATAGTTCTTAAAACCAAATCAAGTTTTTAAATAATATAAATTAAAAAACCCAATAGGGTTTTAAAAATTACAATGGCATTTGACATTTAAATAACCCAATCGAGTTATTGAAAACTCGATCGGGTTCTTTAGATTTTTTAGTTTTATTTTTGTTGGGTGTCCACTTTTTTGTACCCCAACTTAGTGCACTCACCCAATACAAAATACAAAAATGAAAGATAACTAACGTTTTCGTAGAGATGCCATTGAAGATTGCTGATAAATAAGATGAGTTGAAGGTTGAGGGAGCCAAGGTTGATCGTGTTTGTTCTTGGTTCTGGCCTTTTACCTCTGTGGTCCATAGATTTGAGTATGAAAAATGGCCCAACATGCAGGAAAACTACAATTTATTTTCACCAATAAAAAAGTGATCACAATTTTATCAAGTAAAAACATGACGTCATTACATTTTGTTTTTATTTATTTATTATTATTTTCTTAGCTCAGTAACAAGCCAAGCCCCATTTTGAATTTTATGAAATGTACACGTAATGTGATCGCATTATGTATACTTTTTACTTTTTTCCATGGTGTCCATTTTTTTGCACCCCATCTTGGTGCACCCAACCACATCTCATCCCTTTTTTGTTGGTTTCCGTAACGGTTGCCAATTCAAAACCTAAGGTACGAAGCATTGCTAGGGCATGCATTGAGCCCAAATGGGGTGTCGAATTGGAGGCGGTGGTTGATAAGGCAAAGCTAGGGATTGGTATTCATGTGAGTGATAGACCTTAGAGTTCGATCGACGACATTGCAAGGGAATCACAACCCCTTTTAGTCTAGACCTCTCGCACTCCCCTAAAAGTTCACTTGCCAATTGCTCGGTGGTGATGGGTGATATTGAGTGTATTTCTTCTGTAAACTTCGGAAATTGAATGTGTTTTCATGGGAGGAAGACTGGTGAGGCCACAAAGGAAAATTACAAAGATTAGGTATACGACTCCCTTGGATGAGGATAGGAATCCCATTATCAGTAGACAAATTCAACCAAGAAAGAGGACTCATTGTGCAGCACTAGGTGCTTCTGAGATGCGTGGTAGGGTGAATGGTGTCGCTGAAGACTTTGGTGGTTTGGTGGGTATTGGTGAAACATCCTTGTTTCGGTAGTGGAAATCTCATTGCTTCCCAACCATGGGCTAGAATCCAACAAAGTCTATAAGTAGAGTGGCAGAGCTTGTGGCGATCTATGTGGTGGTGCTTGTGGCTCTTGACAGAGGACTAGTCCAATGGATGAGGCAAGCAATGTCATTCTAAATTTCTCCAAGGAAGAAGTTGCTCTTTGGTTTAAATGAATCTTCTATTTGATGTTTATGATCTCTAGTTCTTGGCATGTGCTTCTTATATATCCAATCGAAAGTGGCCTTTGTCCTATGAATATTGTATGTTGTACAGGTTAGTAATGATCACACTTTTGTCTCTTTGTAATCCTTTTGTATCTAGGTGGATATTGATTTTGTTGATGTTGTGGCATATTCTAGCATTTTCATAGAAGTTAAGATGCAATCATTATACTTACATATTTTCTATATTAATATGAAGCTATTTTGTTACCGACCAAAAAAAATATTTTGAAATTTCATAAAATTTTGATACTATTATATTTAAGAACTCAATCTAAATACTCCTTCATCTTCCAATTTATACATTCCTTGTCATCAAACTTCTCCACTTTTGTTGCCATTCTTAATTCTATAATATTTAAATTCTTCTACATATTCATCCATTCATCCAAGAAATTTCTATATATCTTTCTATTAAGTTTTATTAATTTCAGAAACTTCGCTAAAATCCTACATTTAATCATTCATCCCCAGAATCTCACATACCACCATTGTACTATAACTACTAGAACTTGCCACCTCTCTAAGGTCTTGTAACATGACTAAGAAAACCTTTAACTGCAATCTACATTAATCAGGTTTTATAAATGAGTCAATTCAATGACAACCACGAAACCATGTAATCTACGCATGCATCATTTGGTCGAGATGATTTATACCACAAACAATAAATGACGTCCATGAAACAATCCAATCTAAACTAGTCTCGTTTGATCGAGGCACCCATGAAGCCGTGCAATCTAAGTATGCTTGATTTGATCGAGATAGTTTTTACCACAGATAATAGCATTCACGAAATCTAGTCTAAGCACGCATCATTTGATATAAGAGGTTTACACTACACATAATCAGCTGGTTTACACCACATATAATGGCATCCACTAAACAACACAGTGAGCATGTTTATTTGATCGAAGTAGTTCTCACCACAAATAGTGACGTATACAAAATAACGCAGTATGCATGATTTGATCAAGATGGTTTATACCACACACATTTTCTTTTCATTCCACGGCTGAAGAACAGAGTACGCACGCCAACAATGCCGACAAAAATGATCACTTTTTCTACTTTACGTGAGCTACCGATATTTAGTGACAGACTGTTTCAGACTTGCAAGCGACACGATTTTGAATTGGAATAAGTACAAAGATGTCGCACATCAACTTTTGGATCTTTACATGTTCACTCTAGACGAAGGAGGGAGGAAACTTCGTATCCAAAACAGAGGATTTGCCACCTTGTCAGTGAAAAGACTGAAATTTTCAGCTAACGCGATTCAGTTAGTCTTAATGGGGTGCGAATTCTTCAGCAACAGATGGACAGTTTTGGTAGCTTGCATATGGATAGAATGTTGTGCAGGGGCTTCATACAGTTTTAGCCTTTATTCCCAAACCGTTAAGGCCAGATTTGGCTACACCCAACAGCAATTAGACTTAATTTCTGTCTTAAAAGACACAGGGGAATGCGTAGGCATCATTTCAGGCCTGCTTTATGACAGATTTCCACCATGGATTGTCCTGTTCGTTGGAGCGGCGCAGAATTCAGTAGGCTATGCGGTCAT
Source organism: Cupressus sempervirens (assembly GCA_028749045.1). Lineage (NCBI taxonomy): Eukaryota > Viridiplantae > Streptophyta > Pinopsida > Cupressales > Cupressaceae > Cupressus > Cupressus sempervirens. The sequence goes on from CM053784.1 coordinate 212,957,590, forward strand.
ATGGCTCTATGTGACCGGCCGCCTAGCGACTCCTGCTGTGTGGGAGATGTGTGTGTTCATCTCTCTGGCCATCAATGGCCAGACTTATTATAATACGGCTTCCATTGTGACTTGTGTCAATAATTTTCCGGGAAACAGAGGAATTGTGGTGGGTTTGATGAAGGGATGCCTTGGGCTCAGCAGTGCCGTTCTGTCTACTGCTTGGCGTGTTGTTTTTCCACAGTCAGATGGGTCTTCTTTCTTGTTAGTGGCAGCCATTGTTCCTTCTGCTGTGGCCCTTTTGCTCATGCCAATTGTGAGGAAATATGAGGCAGTTGGTTTTATGTGTGGTTGTTCCACAACTATGGTGAGACTGGCTATGGTGTCTGCTCCAGTGGTAGTTTTGGCGCTGTTCTTGATGGGTTTTAGCTTTGGGGATCAACATTCTTACAAGGCAAGTGATTAGTGATTATATTACAGTACATAGCTTATAATTCTAAATGGTATTTACTATTTACACAATAAAAATATAGTTTAAATTTCATCAGCCGTGACAGCTGATGGAGCAGATTATCAATTTGAAACTACTATTAGTCATTATCTAGGGGAAATATTCTAGTAGTTAAAGTTGAGCATGAATCTATAGGACAATTTTAAATTACTCAATTTTTTTTGTAGTAATTTATTTGACAAGTTCTCCCACAAAATGTTGAGCCGTCTAAAAAGTTCTTAAAAAAGAGAAGTTAATGAGGACAGTTATCTACTCAATCATGTCTAATTATTGTGACCTAGTAAGGTATCACAATGGTTTCATTTTATTAAGAGGTCTCTGACTCACCTAACATCATTAACGTTGTGACAATTACTGGCAATTTCAAATCAGTGTCAAAATTTTACAGCAGCTTGTTTTGCAAGTCTCCTCTGTCAACATACTTGTTGTTGAGCTGTCTAAAAAGATCCAAAAATATGTTAATTATATAATTGTACACTGGTACATGTCTTATTGATGTGCTGATTTAACATCACATGGTGTGTTGCTTTTTAGATCTAAAGAATATATTTCATTCAATTATGAGTAATTCCAACACTAAATAATTTAGTCACAATTATTAGTGACTAATACAAAATTGGTAAACCTCCTCCATCAACATGTTTTTTGTTGAGGAATCCAAACAGATCCAAAAGAAGTTAAACAAGTAGTTGTACACTCAGACCTAACTTATTGATGTGCTGATTGAGCACCACATGATTTTTGGCTTTTTACATATAAATAAATAATTTCTTTCAATTAAGAATACTTCACAATTATATAATAAATTTTAAAACATAATTATCAATATTCTTTAAACAGTAACAGATTTCCACAATCCATTTGTAAAGTACTGAGTTTTTTGGATTAGATTGTGTTTGTTTATTTCATCAACGTTTCGGATCACACTACATGATCCATCATCAGGATAAGAAAGTGCAGGGTAGTAAGATATGCAGACTGGACCTTTCTCAAGAATTATAAGAAGAGAAGGGGGAAGCTCGTAAAACCATGCAATGCTAAAAAATAGAAAAAATAGCAAAAAGGTACCCCCACCAAAAAGTATAAGAAAGAAGAAAAAATGAAAGAAAAAGGTTTAAAAGAAGGAAACTAAACAGAAAAAATAGCTACATATATATAGAAACAACAATTAACATATATCCTGCCTATATATATATATATACGTATAATAGCTATTAATATATTGGCTATTATATAATAAAATAGCTATATGAGTAATGTATAGCTATGTAACCACTTACAATAGCTAATGGATCAAAATATAGCTATATACAAGAAAAATACGATATACTATGAATGAAATATATAAATAAATAAGAAATATGTATATCTAGGATATATATGCCAATATATATATATGTCTATATGCGAAATAAGTAAAATATACAAGACCTATATATATATATATATATATATATATATATATATAAAGGGTTGAAAAAAACAGCAATCTATATGCACACCAATTTTATGAATACAAGAAAGTGAAATTGACCAAAACTGCAAAGAGAAATGAATAAAAATAAATAAGAAGGAAGAAAATGCCATGCATGTAGGGGTAAAGGAGAAAATTCATACCTACTTAGTAGACTAGATGACAAGGAAAGAGCAGAAGAATCGGTAGGAGGACGCACAAAAAAGAAAGGAGAAAACCACGTGAAAAAATAAACAACACTAGAGACTATTAAACTGATATATTTCTGGATTTGATTGTGTAAAGATGGTAAAAATCTTTACACAATCAAATCCAGAAATATATCAGTTTAATTGCTATGGATTGTGGAAATTTAATCTCTTTAACACTAGAGACAACAGGACACTAAAAAAACCACGGTGTCTAAGCACAAAACCCACTCACAAGAAAGAAGCAAGAAGTGTGCCCGGGAGAGAGACAGAGAGAGAGAGAGAGAACACTGCCCACCATGGAAGAAGAAACAAGCACCAAGAAGGAAAGAGGAGAAGAGAGGGGGGAAAAAGAGAACGAGAAGAGGAAACCGCGAAACAAAAGAACTAGAAGAGCACACAAGAAGGGAAACCGAGAAAGCATCAAAGGTGGTGGAGTCTGTTGAGCGTGCTCGAATGGAGGTTGTCAAGGGTATCAAGCAAGGGGCGCCACGAATGGTTAATGGACCACCCATCATCCCGATTGAAATAAACAAACACAATCTAATCCAGAAAACTCAGTACTTTATCAATATTCTATCATCAAAAATATTAAACCTTAAATCAACTAATAATTATTTAAATTTGTGCCACTACTAAACCCTTTCCTCTACTCAGTTTTTTCCAATACACTTACATAACCCGCACCAAACACTATCATATGAGCATCTCACTTGAAAGAGCGGAGCACTTCAAAATGTCAAAGATAAATACAGTTGCTCGTTTATTCCCTTCTAACCAAGGATATCACGTTGGCATGGCTTAGAAAAGATCAATATAATTGAAAAATGACACATTTTTTTAATATAGAATATGATTAATATGCTTTGCTTATGATTTCGATTGCATGATTTTTTTCTACCAAAAATATGTTTTGAATTGAACTTCACATTCATCATCAGAAAACAGAATATTTAAAAGGAAAATTATAAATAATTATTAACAGATCTGGTTATAATACTAATTTAAAAATCACTAGCGAGATACAGATGAATCCTAGTACGTAAGGATCTCCTTAAAAGATGAATTTGATTCACAATATTTACCAATCAAAATCTTTGTCATTAGTCTAATATTTTTATTTTAGAAAAACTGGTTGAGGTATCTTAAACTCGAATTGCTTTGAATTCCTAAACAAAAGGGATGAGATTCAAAATCTCAAAAGACGTGTAGTAAGCACATGTTTTTCAATTTTCAGCAAGGTTTACTAAATTTCTTGTGCCTTGCAGGCAGATCAAGTTGAATTTGCAGTTGCAGTTTTTATTCTGGCAGCCCCGCTGTGGGTGGCATGGAAAGCAAACCACCATGAAAGAGCTTCAACCTCAACCTCAATATTATCTGAGCCCTTGATTACAAATGAAGAATCTGATCAGTCTATTATTAATATCTCTGTGTGGGAAGAACTCTTCAGCATCAATTTCTTTCTAGTATTTTTCACATCAGCAATAGCTCTAGGCTCAGGCTTTGTTGCAGTGAACAACATGGGCCAGGTTGCAACATCACTGGGATTTGAACAACACCACATCACCATATTTGTCACCCTCATATCAGTATGCCAGTTTTTAGGGCGCTTCGGAGTTGGGTGTTTTTCTGATTATTTGCTCACAAACTTTGGAGTGGCCAGGCCATTGTTAACTGCAATGGCTGGCTTAGTTTTGTGTGGTGGGTATTTTCTTGTAGTAATGGCAGGCACTTTTCAATGGACTCTATATTTGGGGTGCATTGTAATAGGACTCTCTTTTGGAGCAAACTGGTGTCTAAATCCTACAACTGTGTCTGAGCTCTTTGGGCTGACCCATTTTGGAACACTATACAATTTTGTGCTTGTAGGGAACCCAATGGTATCTTATGTGCTGTCGGTGTGGGTAGCAGGGTATTTATATGACAGAGAGGCAGATAGACAAGGAGGGAAACATTGCACAGGAAGCAAATGTTTTAAGCTCACCTTCATCATCCTCTCCACTGTCTGTATGTTGGCAGCATTGGCATCTTCTCTACTGTGGTGGAGAACAAGACAACTTTATCGAAAAATGATAAGGCAATGATTATCAAGTTTGGGTTATAGGCCAAAGTATTTCTATTTTTCAAGTCACTTACGAGCAAAGAGAGTTAGATTTATTTTTTAATGAGCAAAGAGAGTTTTTTATCTGTTTTCTGGATCAAGTAATAAAAGACGGATCAGAAGTATTTGGATTTCTGGATTTCATGCATCAAAATTATTATGACCATTTTAAATAGGTGTTAGAATGATCAGGGTTACGGTTGTATTCAAAGATCGACATGTCAATGCTCTATACAATGAATAGTCTTATAGAACAAGAGACTGTTAAACTATATTGCAAACACCCAAAGAAATACCTAATTAGAGAATTGTGATTAGCTTGTTGGTCAATTGTTTTCACTTCATCGAGATCAGTCAACTACTCGAAAATGAAAAATAGCCAAGACAAAATGAATAAGTTTACATTATCTGGCCAACCAAAGGCACTTCTATCATGAATCTAAAAAGGCATTGAAAACTAATGAGAATCGCAGGACCATCCATGAGAATTGTAACCACAACTCTGTGCTAAGAAGCATGATAATCATGAGAATTGCGCAGTCATGTATTATGACTCCTAACATATCAGAGTCTTCTAAGAGAGGTTGTGCCAGCTTTGTTTAACTGGTAAGTGGAACGATTAAAAAAAGGGTAGTTTCTTGACTACAAATGGGGATTTCTTTTGGAGTTGAGTGGAACTACACAAATATGTGCATAGCTTGGTGAATATGATCTGTTTCTTCTTTGAACGAAACTTACAAGTAAAGAGAACCCTAAATTTACAATACTAGTCAAAACAGAAATCCTACAAAGTAATCGGGAATATATACAAGTTACAAATGAGAAATGATAATGTGTGTTGTTCTTTGTTTTGATTAGTGAAATTATGCAAATATAAGTAGGATACAACGTTACACCACAGCCAATGGCTAAACTATCATATTGTCCATTATTATAACAATTTGATGAAGTATTTTTTTGTGCATTGTTACAAACATATAAATAAAATCGGTTGTTAAACTAAAAATAATGAGGGTATGAGATTATACATGCTCTAATTCTTGTACTACCTTAAAACCCTAGACGATTTCCAAATATATCTGCAGTGTAAATGAAAACCCCAACACAGGGGTTTCTGTGATAGAAAATCTCAATATACTAAGAACGGTTGAATTTGTATTATTAAACTGCATTGGGTGAAAAGGATCCAAAATAGCAGAGAAAATAATGATCGGAGAAAGATGAGCAGAAACTATTCACGCAGAAGAACGATAAAAGTCGTATGATGTTACCTGTAGTCCAAATTGAAGTGAGAAATGATAGCGCGAAACGACCTAAAAGGGCCGTGTAAAGTATCCTGTAGACGTATCGCGTGATGGAGAGTACAGGAGGCCGAGAGATGCAATGATAAAGAAAAAGAAAAAGAAAAAATCCTATCATTTTTATTAAAAATTTATTGTAGTTGTAGCAGGCAAATTCTAAACAGCACACTAAAACGCATATTAACCTTATGTTTCTTTGTGTACTTTGTACTAGAGTGTTTTCATGTTATATTTGTATAAGTACAAAATCTTGTACTTGTCCTAGGCAAATACTATTTCATTAGGTTTCTCTAAAATTCAATTAGGTGTAGCCAATTACATATAATTATTTTTTATTAAATAATATTTTCTAAAATTTTATAATTTAATTATATATTTTATAAAGTTTGTAAATTATACAATTGGCTCAATTGGTTCCGGCTTATAGGAGCCCTTTTCTGGAAGCTCCTCCATACTACAATTTTAGCTAAAATAAATTTCGGTATGTATAGATTGTAAACTACTATTAACCTTATAAATGCTAATGTTTTTCATTTAATAAAAGTTTGCATATCTTTTACAATTTTTTTTTTTTTGTGTATTTTGCTTTTACTTCATTGCAACCTTATATGTATGATATGGATCAATGGTAGTTAATTTTTTAAGTAGGTGAGCCTATGAACATTAGAGAAGTAAGGTACAAAATTTCTAATATTATCTATTCAAAAGTGTGTGTGTGTATATATATATATACCAAGTTTTAATAAACAAGAAATTGTTGTAACATTATATATTAATTTACCTATATTTAGAAATGCAAAGTATCAACATGTAAATTTATTCTATTTCATTAATATAATATGTATATGAATCTTTGTCTTCATTATATTTCATTAATTTATATATTATAACACTTATATCACCTTTTCAATTCAATTATCTATTATTAAAACTTTGAAAATTAATATAAATTATGTGCAAATGTAAAAACAATTTGATATCATTTAATATTATTTCAAATATTACATTATATTATATTCAAAAAACAATAAAACTATCTATAACATATAAATTAAAATTTAAAATATGAACTATAACTACTACATATGTATTTTCTTAACTATAACTACATATTTATTAGATTAATTATAATTATCTATGTATTTTATTAATTATAACTACATTAAAACTATAACGACAATACATGCCACTACGTGGCACTTGTTTATCAAGGGTCTTAAAATTTACAAATAAGCATTGAAAAACACACTTAAGTAGCCCCTCTTTATTAAAAAATGAGAACATAAATTTCCCTTTTTTAATCTTTTCTATTTTTCGCTCAATGCATTTTTCTACCCTAGTGGCTAACTCACCAATAGAATTCCCTTTATTGTCATTTCTTAATAAAAGAAACAATTGTAATATAATTTTTAAATTAATTATCAAATTAAAAAAAAGAATTGTATGGTTTATATAAACACTTCTTTTTTGTACAATATTTATTATTAAAATTTTATTTGAACATTCTCAAAAAGTAAGCACCAACAAAAATCAATAATCATGGGACTACCTGCTTAATTTATTATTAGAAATTTTTTCAAAGCTTAATTTTATATTTTAACCACTAGTTGCTCCACAAATGTAGGGTTACATTCCAAATTATCCAAATTTTTAGCACAAATTGCAGTGACATAGGGACATGAGGAAAGGGGGACAATTTTTTTTCTCATTCCTCTTCATATCACTTTATATTTCAATTTGTTAGCAAATGGTTATTAAGGTGCCTACATGGTTATTAAGGTGTAATATTTGGTACAATATATTCCTTTTTAAGCCTTTTCATGGTTATTCAAAGGTTGAAACTATAAATTTAAGTTATTCAATCATATATATAACACCAATTGCACCTTGGTGTGCAATGAATATGTGAAAAGAAATGAAGGATCATTTAGGAAAAGTTTTATTTTTTGTTTCTATACATTTGTATAATTGTTGTTTGTGCAATAGTATGGGGGTTGAAGATAAAATAGAAAATGTTAATACTTATGATTTAGTCATAGATCTATAAAAATTAGTAAGGCGACCCACACTTCCAACTCAAATGTAAACAAGAAAAAAAAACTATTACTTTCTCTAATATTGAATAGTGCCCCTCCAAGTTTGATATCAAGATTTTTTGACCTTTTAAATTAATAAATTTATCGGTTGACTTTTTTTTTTGTTTACTAAAAAGGGGTAAAATTTTATTAAGACAAAAAGAGAAATAAAAAGGATAGCTCATCAAGGAGATCTATCCTAAGCAACAAGGTACGAGATAGATCCAAGGGTTCATTAACATGATCAGAAGCCCATTTGGCCAAACAATCAGCACCTATGTTCCATTCTAGAGGAATGTAAATAAAACTAACAAACTTTAGAGAAGTACAAAAGAGAAGAGTTTGATAAAATTAAATTTTAAGAAATAAAAAATATTAATGAAATTTTTTATGAAATTTAATAAAGAATTAAATATAAAAATACTTATATTTTATAGGTTATTAATGACCTTTTTTAATGAATATAAATAGGGGTTTACAGTAACATTAACTTATTCTTTGTATAGACTATCATAAAATAAAGGAATGAAATTTAAATATTTTTAAAAATGTTTTCAAAAAATTAATTATTTTTAGAAACCTTTTAATTTCATTTTTAAATTTTTTTTCTTACAAATTATAATTTAACTTAAAGTAGAAATATGTTTTTTAGTTTTTCAAAAAAAAATTAAATTAACTTTTATTATATTTCATAAGTTTAAACTTGTATACATATTCATTCATGGGAAAATACATATTTATATAAAATTTGTTTGTCTTATACATAAGCTCTAAATATTTTGTTTATGTCATGTTGTCACACTGTTGTGATTTTCTTTTGTTGTTTATGATAATATGAAAAAATTGTAAAAAGGTAAAATGAAAAGATCAATTTTGAAGAATTTAAAATTATTCTTATTTCAACCTAAATTATGGGGTCTTCGGGAGTGGTTATGGGCATCCATTAAAGCATAATAGATAGAGAAGTTTGTTATGTATTACAGTTGAATTTTTCATGCTAGATATGAATAGAAAATGTTGAAGTAAATAGTACAAAATTTACAAGCTTATTTTAGAACACCTTAAGGTGATTTGTTCTCATGAAATTTATTGATCACAAGGATATATAATGAAAATTTGGTGAAAAATATTTCATTGTAACAAAACCAGAAAGATAGATAGGGTTATAGAGATTTATCTTTGTATTCTTAGATAAATATGATAAAATGATACACCCTTATTTCCACTTCTAGAATTTATGGACATTTTATTGTGAGAAGGAACATTGTGTTTGTTAGTAAACATATGTGTCCATTCGAAAACACCTTCACAAATGACCCTTGAATGCTCAAATGAGAAGACAAACAAAACTAATAGTCGAGTTGTTTTGATACAAAGGCTCAGCTCCCTTCTATAAGATATTTAATGAATTAAATATGAGTTATGTCTCTAACTTGAAGACACGAAGTCTTTTGACATTCACTCATCACTATGAGATCACTCACTAAATCCTCTCTTTTATAGAGAAATTGAAGGATTAAATAGCTCAATTCACAAAACATGAATACACAACTAATAAATTCCTTGACATGACATTATAATAGAACTACATTCTAATAAGAAAGAAATAACCACAAGATTGATTTCAATCAAAGAGATAAGCAATCAAACCACACGATCTAGAACACATAACCTTCTCTTTAGTTCAAACACATAACAGAAATAACCATAGGATTATTCGCCCATACAACCTTATCAAGCTATCAAACTAATTGGAAAATGCAACATATTAAATTCTCCCCCTTCCCTACTACAAAACAATACACATATATTATCCCCCTTCTCTTTAGCCACAAAACCTCCACAGAAAAAAGAGTGCATCCATCTTGATGGCAGAGAGGTGATGGAAACTAGGGTTTCAAGACTATGGTGGAAGATATTGCTTGTAGCAAGGTAGAGAGTAGTATAATGGGTTCAGGCTTCAATGGAAACCACCCAAGTTCTAGATTAAAAATTGAGATGGATGTAGGGAGCTCCATAGAGACGAACACTCAAACACAAAATAGGTTTCCATTAAACAAAGGGAAGCTTTTTACTCCTAGGATAGACTGACAAGAAATAAATGGAGATGGACTGAAAGGGAGTCATAAAGGTAGCCAAGAATAACACATCTAACAAATTTAGGACACCGCAGTGACAGTGAACTATAAGGTGATCAACATTTGTATTGACTCTGACGAATGAAAATCTACAGTTTCATTGTTGAGAGACAGGGCTTTCTTTATGAAGTGGGGTAGGATCGCCACTCCTAGTTAAGATGAAATAATAGATGGTAGACACCTGGGGACCGAAGATGATGATTAAGACTCTAACTAATGGTTTCTTCCTAATCATCATGGAGTCAAAGTAGGAGAAAACTAGGGTTATGTTTAGCAAACCTTTCTTGATGGAAGGAGTGGGCTTCTTCATTAAAGATTGGGTTCCTAACTTTAACCCTAAACAAGCTGAGGTGGAGGAAGTGTCAATTTCGATCAGGTTGTACCCTTGTGTATATTGGAATACGGATATATTCAAAATGATAGGGGGCAGTTTGGGCCCTTTCATCAAAGCAGATGAAGCCATTGAGCTAAAAGACTTTAGCCAATACACAAGGATTTGTATTATGTGGAAACCCAATGCTTTGCTTCCTCATGAAGTTGAAATCAAAACTACAAAATATTATTGGTGGTAGAAAATCGAGATTGAGGAAGCCATAAGCCAATGCAAAAGCTACAAAATCCAAGGTCATTCAGAGGAAGATTTCTCAGCCAAAAAGAAAGGTAAGGAACAGGCAGAGTGGGGCCTACTAAGAAAGACAAGGACCTAGGATGTTCAGGAATAGTAGAATAGGAACCCATAAGGGACATAGGTACAAAAACAACTAGCTCGATCCTTGACTTGAATTTAGAAATAGAATGTCTGTAGGAAGAGGAAGATGTTAATATCATGGATATCTTGGAGCTTGAGTGTCCAAGGGTAGATAACATCACTCTAAACTAGCAAGGCCTTAATAGGGAGACTGTTATGAAGGTTTGTCAAGAGAATTTAACTAAAGCTTTGGAATTCAAGATGAAAGAATCAGTGGAACTTAGAGTGGATGTGCAGGAAGAGGGGGAAGGGTTTGTTCCCACTTCTCTACACAAGGTAAAAGAAAATATGAGGGGTTAAGAGGAAGTTTGTGGGGAAGATTCTCTCTCCTCTCCCACTAAAATGGTGGTCTCCTATCTTAGGGGGATCCTTGAGATTGAGGAATTTTTGAGGGATGGTGTATCGACTAAAGAGGATGGTGTGGGGAATATGGATCTATGCACCATCTCTTAGTCTAAATCAAATAAGGAAAAAAAGAAGTAGGGAGGTTCTCAAAAGAAAAAGAGAAGGAAAAATAATATGGAATTGTTAGCAGATGCAGGGAATATGCGCGGACAAACTCACTTGTGTTCTAGGAGGGACATTGTCTCTCCTAGGAAACCATGAAATTCCTTATGTGGAATGTCAGGGGCTGTAATGCTCTTGACAAAAGGTGCTTGATCAAGTGATCCCTTGATCAAGTTAAAGTAGACATTGTATGCATACAAGAAACAAAGATGGAAATAGAGGAGATAACGAAGGTATTTGGGGTTAGACAAAAATGGTTAGGTTTCTTTGTAGAGGCAATCGGTGCATCTAGGGGGCTGGGAATTCTATGGAATCCAAGATTCCTTAAGGGAGAACCCATGGTGAATAATAGATTTTGGAAAGCTTTTCAGATTTCTTCCTTAACAATGAATTTCTCAAGGGTATTGATTAATGTGTATGGTCCCACCAAAATTGAGGAGAAAATGGTTGTTTGGGGAGGAGATCCCTACTTCCTATGCATCTCTAGGAAATGAGCTTGGGGTGATTATAGGTGATTTCAATGCCACTCTGAACATGGTAGATAAAAAGGGGGCAGTCCACTCACTGGGTTCTACATAGGATGGCTTTTGTCATCTCATACAAAACAACGTGCTCTAGGAAGTTTCTACAAAAGGTGATCATTTTAATTGGATGAACGGAAGGCAAGGTTTTTCTCATATTGCAAAAAGATTTGACAGAATCTTCTTGTTAGGGCAATGGCAACCTTCACCTATCATTTTTGAAGGAAGAATTTTGAGACTATCAAGGTTTGATTATTTTTTGATTTCTCTGGTGGTGCATAAAGATGACATCCTAAGCAAACATCCTTTTAAATTTGAATTGATGTTGTTTAAGGCGGAAGGATTCTTTGATAAAGTGCAAAGCTAATGGACCAACGTGTTATTTGTAGAAGGCAACACTACTTTCCAATTCACCTCAAAGCTTAGGCACCTCAAGGCCATGCTTAATGAATGGAACAAGATTCATTACAAAAATATTTTCGAGATGAGGGTAGGTATTGAGGCTGACCTTGTGGCTCTTAATAGAAAAGTTTTGGAAGTAGGGATGGATGATGTAGATTTCAAAATGGAGGAAGATTTGATGGGCAAGTATCAGGAAGTGTTAAAAAAGGAAGAATATTTTTTCAAATAGAAGTCAAGGGAGAATTGGTTGAAAGTAGGGGATAGAAATACTAAGTATTTACATGGTCCCATGAAAGTTAGATGCTATGGTAATAGTATCCTATCCATAGAAAAAAAAAAAAAAGGAGTATTACCAGAGGATATGGACAACATAAATAAAGAAGTTGTTGACTTCTTTGAGAAACTCTAGAAGGAGGAACATGCAGATAGGAGTAGGGCCCAGATGAAGATTTTGGGTGTAATCCCATGCATGATTTCAAATGAAGATAATAGTGTGCTTATGGAACCTATTAAGATGAATGAATTAAAAAAATTTGTGTTTGGGTTTGGGGGTGATAAGGCTTCTAGTCCTGATGGCTTCCAGGCTTTCTTCTATCAAAAATTTTGGGAGCTTCTGAAGGTGGAATTATTGGAGGTGGTGGAAGAGTCAAGGAGGGATGGATTCATTCTAAAAGAGTTCAACAACATGTTGATCACCCTTATCCCAAAGAAGTCTCATCCAACAAGGTATCAAGAATTTCAACCAATTACACTTTGTATAATAGTTTATTAAGTCATTACAAAAAATAGAGCATATAGGTTGAAGTTATTGTTAGAATCCATCATATCCTTGAAATAGAGTGACTTCACTCTAAATAGAAGCATTGTGGACGACATCATTGTGGCACATGAGGTAATTCATACTACAAGAAAAAGCAAGGAGAGGAAAATGATGCTCAAATAGGACATCCAAAAAGCTTATGACAAAGTTGATAAGGGTTTTCTAATTGAAGAAGTGAGGAGATTTGGCTTTGATGAGGGATGGTTGAAGTGGATCAAGAGTATGATTTCAGATTTTAGAGCCTTAGTTCTAGTGAATGGTAGCCCCTAAGGGTTTTTTGCACCACTAGAGGAATTTCTACTATCACCGTTCTTGTTTATCATTTTGGCAAAAGTTTTGGGTAGATCAATTTCAAGAAAGAGGACCCTAGGGTTGCGAAAAGGCATTATGATTACTCAAGGGATTGAGGCCTCTACCCACTCTCAATTTGTGGATGATACGTGTTTCTTTGGGGAAGCCTCGATGGTAGAGGAAAAAATTATGCAATAGGTTCTGGTCAACTATAATATAGCTTCAAGATAATTTGTCATTTGGGAAAAGTCAGAAATGTATTTTTTCAATACAAAAGTGGGGTCCCAAAGGATAATTACAGAGTCTTTTGGAGTAAGAATAGGCAAGCTTCCAAGGATATTTTTAGGCACACCTTTGTTTGGTGGAGTGGGTAAAGGGCACATTTGGGACAATTTGATTGAATTTTGCAGGAATAGAATGGATATCTAGAAGGGACAATGGCTCGCTTTGGCAGGAAGGATAACTATGCTAAGGGCAGTAATTTCAGCCTTGCTAGTTTACTTAATGGCTTGTTTTAAAATCCCTAAGAAAATCATTCACACCATTGCACAAAGTATGAGAAAATTCCTACAGAATGGGTCGTAGGAAGGAGAGAAGGTTCCACTCATGGCATGGTCAAAAGTCTGTAGACCAAGGGGTGGGGGAGGAGTAGGGATAAGGGACAATACTTTTCTCAATATCACTCTTGAAGCCAAACTAGTCTGGCAAATCTTTTGTGTAGGCAACCAAAGATGGGTTAAGATTCACTAAGCCAAATATTTAGATAGCTTGGAGGATAATCACATTCTAACAATGGTTGATCCACCACTTGGCTTTGCAATTTGGAATTTCCTAATGAGTTGCAAATATCTAATTATAAAACACTTGACCTAGAAAGTTGGGAATGGGGAGTAGGTAGATTTCTGGAAAGACTCATGGGATAGGGGTCAACAATTATAAAATATGGGAGTCTCAGGTCATTTGATTGAAACTACTAGGCAACATTGGGGGTCCAAAGTCAAAGATTTCATTGAGATCCTGATTGATGGAAAAATGTCACAAGGTCAGTGGAAGGAGTCATCTAAGTTAAATCTGAATACAACATCGAAGTTAAGATTGCAACAGATTTACAAGGAAAGAGTGTTAGTCTCTTCCAAGAATAGAGACCAACTAATCTGGAATGGCTCCAAGAGTGGTGAATACACAATCAAAATATAATATCAGCTCCTAGAAGGGGTTCATAATCTTATTCTATGGGAAAAGAATACGTGTTGGAATAATTCATGCCTACCTAAGGAAGGAGCATTCACATGGCTAACAGGTAATGGGAAAATTCTTATAGGAGAGAGACTACAAAAAATGGGCTTCAAAGGCCGATTCAGATGCCCCTTGTGTAAAAAAGAAGAGGAAAATGTAGACCACCTTCTACTTCACTAGAGTTTTGCACAAAAGGCATGGGATTTGATAATAACTAAACTTGGATGGGAAATTCCATTAACTACCATGTTAAAAGGCTGGCTAGAAGCTTGGCCAGCAAAGAAGAACAATTAGGTGTTTGTGTCAGCTTGGAGGATAATTTTGGCTACTATCCTATGGGATCTTTGGAAAGAGAGGAATAGGAGAATATTCCAAGACAAGGATGAAGAATGGCCAAGGCTTGGTCAAAGACTAGAGAGGGTGATAGCAGAATTAATTTCCTCAACTTCTTTAGTGATTAGTCCTCAACACTCAGTTTACACTAGGCATAATGCATATCTACAATTTGGCTTCCCATCAATCAAGTTCTAGCCTGTTCAAGGGCTTGTTAGGGCTAATCCAACCTTCAAAAGGGAAAAGGTGTGTTGGACACCTCTAGAGGAAGATGGGTCAAGATTAATTTTGAGATAGCAACTAGGGGAAACCTAGAAGTATTGGGGTGTGGTTGTGTAGCAAGAGACCATAAGGGCAATACTCTCACTTTTGCACCCAAATGCTTGTAGGATGGCATGAATAACATTGCAAAATGTTATGTAGCCAAAGAGGCTTTGATCTTAGGAGAAAAAATAGGCCTTAAAAGAGTCCACTTGGAAGGGGATTTAGAGATCATCATAGATGGTATAAAGAGAGGAAGGATGGAGGCATGACACCTTAACAAATATATCAAATAGATCAAAGACTTGATCATGGAATTTGATGACTTCAAGGTTTCTCATTCATTCTGGGAAGTGAACAAGGTGGTAGGCATGGTAGCCAACTTGGGTGCTAATGCAACAATGGGTACCCAAAATGAAATCTTTGAGGACCTGAATCACCTTGCTTTAGATTAAAGAGAGTATTATCATTTAGCCATTAGGCACATTATAACACATATGAAACTCTTCATCTTGGGTGATTTTTAGGGGATGTCAACATGATTCATACCTACGACAACATTAAACCATATCACGACATGCAAAGATACCGAATCCTACACACATGCCAATATGAGTGTTTTCTATCCTTAGTGCTTTGGTTTTAGTGAGTTCCAAGGAATTTATATTCAGATAGAAGATAGGCCAAACTCATTTGTTTCCTTAGGCGACAAAAATGGAGGCAAATTTCACTCTGGGATCTGATTCTTAGATGCGGACTTACGAGGGCTAGATTTCTATGTAGGGTCTCAAACACATATTTGTGTTTGATGACTCGACTTCCTTAGAGGGAGTGAAATAGATTTTTGGGCTAGAGTACTTGAACACATTCTAGGAGAGGAGATCAAACTTGGATGTGGAGTCTTTATTTTTAGTGCTTATGTTGATGGTGGAGGATATGAAGGAGGAGGTTTTCCATGTTGTTGCAGCATGTGTGGATAGGCAGTGGCTGTTGGTGTTGGAAGACATAATTGAGAGGATTGTCCTGGGCATGGGTATTAAGATGGGTTTAGATCCTTGGAGGCTAATTGGTGGAGGGGACTCTTCAATTCAACCATTGGTTGTGTGGTTCTCCTCAAATCTACAAGGTGCCCATATCCCCAAAGCAGTGTTGGAATGGAAAAAGATAGTGGTGTTCCTAATTGAGAAAATTTGGGTGTCGGCAGATAGAAGATGAGGCTTCAAGAAGGCCATGCTGAGAAACAGCATGCTCACTCCAAGGAAACAAGTATGCCAGCAAATAGTGAAGAAGTTCCAACTAGAAGGGGGTTGTGTCTACATCAAAGGGAGTCTAGATAGATGCCTCACTACTCAAAGAGAAGGGAGAGGGTAGTGGTAAGCGTTGTCGGGGGAGTCTAGGAATTTTGGTGATGGACAATCATTCTATGCCAACATTTACTTGCAAGGAAGCTCCTGGTTGGTTTAAGAAGTAAAAATACTAGATGGTGGTGACATCAATAAATGCAAGTAGATACCCTATTTCATTATGTTTTGTTCTATTTTGTTAATGGGATGGGTGGTCTAGTCTTTTGTAGAGTGTTCATACTCTAAATTTTGTGTAATGACATAAGTATGGCCATGGTGTGTAGTTATGGTAGTAAGTTCCTTGGCCATACTAAAAAAATTATAACTCTCTTTAATTATCAATATAATACCAATAATGTTACCTATAAAAAAAAATGACCTCCATAGAAAAAGAAGAACCCCTTGACTGTTGCTTTGTTGCCTATTTAACATTCTGCATTCCTTTAACTTTTTGGTTACTAATATAACTGAGAAATCTTTAATCAATTCCCGATAATGTTTTATTTTCATCCCCTTTGAGTTCTAATCTTTTAATCCTTAATAATTTGTCCATTTTTAACGATATGCTTATTCATTGAAATTCAACTCATATTCAAGAGGACTAAGAGCTATAATTGTCTCCCCATGGGATGACAAATGTCATAATTAATAGTTGACATTTGGGCATTATCTTGGATATTCAGGGATTTTGCTTTCCTCCAGTCACATACTGGTGACATCTAGCAACGTATGCCCAAATCTTATTTCGGTGGTCTCTAATTTTCTATGACAAGACTTATCCCAAGAAGTCAGTTTAGATGTGAGAACAAAAGAGGCCAATTCATATGGTAAAACCAACAAATACCCAACTATGAGTCCTCTTTTCTTATATGAATGAGAGGATCAGGTTAGTTTGATGTTGCCCCTTCATGTCATGAACTTTCATCAACTTAGTTGCATTAAGAATGATGTTCATCTTGAGTAATTTGCATGCTTTCTCCATTTTAGCGTAGATAAACAGTGAACTCCCCCTTCAATGTATATCAGATGGTGGTGGACTATCAACATTTATCTTAACCATCTTTTCACTATGATTGATCTCAAAATCTATTTCTAATGAAAATGATTTTTTGCTTGATTTTTGATTTGAAATATTTTGTAGCTAGAGAATTCATGCTTCTAGGTGTCACAATCTACCTTATCATAACTGAATTAATCAATATTTCATTGCCACTTGGAATTTTGTTTAAAAGAATTATACTCTTATAAAATTATTAAATGTGGATAATATAACGTTTGAAAAGAAGAAGAATCAGTTACATAACTAATTAAATAATCCTACAACCACTTTGACAGATGGAGAATAACAAGAAGACTTGTTGAAGACTTCAAAAGACCCCTCCAAAAAAAAAAGTAAAATATTGGTGAATCTTTCATTATTTTGAAAAACAAAATTATTTCTATTGGTGAATCTCTCAATTTTTTATATTAAATATTATTTATAATGATGATTATTTTGGAATCATAATTTTTTAAGAAAATATTGGCGAATCTCAATAATAATAGGAAGTTCATGAATCACCATGGAAATTTACAAATCGAAATTGAAATTTTTTACCTCATGGAATTTAATGAGGATTATTAAATTATATTTTAAATCAATACTGAAAACAAAATATTCCAGTGATATATCCTAAAATAACTAATAAATGGGATAATTAATAGTGAATTCATTTTAATTTCAATTGAATCAAATCTAATCATGTATCAGATATTTTGGTGAATATTTGAATTTAATTTTTTTAATAAAATAAATTATTGAGCAATTTTAAACATTTTAGAACTAAATTTTATAAAACTCTTGCAATTTAGGTTGCCTTAAATCTTAAATTATTAACCAAATTACTAGCCAATTTTTTTTGAAATTAGCCAATTGGAGAATATTAGCCACTAAAAAATACCTTGCTTTTGGAGTACCCAGATTCTTGTCAAGGAGGCTATACTTGTGAATTCTTGACTTTTCCTTTTAGGAGAGCATCCAAATCAGGATTTTGTACTAGCTAAATGAACCATACCTGTAGATCCCAAGTTCATTAATGTGTAATCCTTTTCTATTCTTTTTGGAAATTTATTGTGTGTTGTGTCATGTCCCTTTTCAAATAATTAAAAATAATAATCTTTTCTAAGGCAGGCAGGCCCAAAAATGTGAAGTTTCAGAAAAAGGGGATAATCTTTGGAAGCTAATGGACTAATAAATATTAAAATATGTTTTATTAACCCCTCTTGGACGTGAGTTAGGGTTATGCCCTCTTTTAAGGGGTTTGGAGGCATTCTGGGCTCATTCCAGAACTTGATTTTTGCTCATTTCTTTGTTATTCTTCAGAGGTTGCCAACTTGTGGAGAAGGAGACCCAAGAATGGGAGTTTTTAGGTTTCTAGTAAGGCTAAGGACAGGATTTTGAAGCCATTCCATGCACATGCTCATGAAGAGTTTGCCTTTGTGCTGAACAGTGCAGATTTGTGAGTTTTTGGGTGTGTTTTTTGTAAGAGTTTGGTGTTTTCGGTTCAATATTTCATATCAGTTTGGGTTGCTGCTATATATCTGAATTTTAAATGTTAAAATAGATCTGAATATATTTATTTGGATATGATTATACTTATATGATAGATTATTAAGTTTTTGTGGTGTTTCTGGGCTATTTTGTGCTATTTTCGTGAGCCCAATGAGCATTGTTTTTGTCCTCTGTTTGGAAGCTATTGTGTGCATGTTATACAGATCTGCAAATATCATTTTATAGGCTGTTATTTTGCTCATTTTTTTGTAAAAATTTCCACTTTCAGATTTATTAATAATAGGTGAAGCTGTGAAGATTTTGGCACTATTTCTGGCATACCCGATTTGGGGTTTATTGAGAAATTTGGTGGATCTTTGTGATATTGGTTGTTTGATTTTGAAAATCTGATTAGAGGCATGAAATATCAAAAAAATTTAGAAAAGGGACATTTCAGTGGTATCAGAGCTATGATCTTTCCAGCCTGAGGGTTTTTAGAAGTTTGCATGTCAGTTTTGACAACTACCCAGATCTTGCATGTCATAATTTATGGTTGCATGTTGCTTCTAATCAATTACATGTCAAAATTTATGGTCACATGCAACTAAGTGAAAGAGAAAAGGGATATTTGCAGTGAGAAAAGAATAAAGAAATTTTGATCAAACCTCCAGTTGAAAGTAAAAGTACAAAATCCAAGGAAGGAAAAAGTATGGCTTATCCAAATGAGATGGCAAAGAAATTCTTCCAAGACATCCAAGGTATTTGTCATAATTACTAGTTGTTGTAGCTGCATATTACAAGTAGTTTAAGTCTCATATTTGTATTGAATATTGCCAAATTAGTTGCACATTCATGTTAAGTTATTGTTTAGACAATCTAGAGTCTTTTTGTAAGCATTCTCTTTGATGCAAATCAAAACAAGAGTCCTTGCAGCAATCTGAAAAATTATATCAATCATACGACCCCTTGCTTGCAAAGTGTTTGATGAAATGTCAAACAATTGAAGTATAAAGATTCTTGGTGTTTGAAGAAGTTATAACATATTGGGGTTACACTCTACTTTATCCAGAATGGATAGGTATAGTACAGAGTCTCAGAGGACATGATCTTGGACAATTGATTTCTAGAGTCAGAATAATAGAAAGGATGGTTATTTAGACATTCGAGATAAACTTAGGAAAATAAGCCATGACATGTCTGAACAATTGGTTGAGCACCACCGTATGATGAATGACATGTTGTCCGACCTAGCTAAGGTGGATAAGTTGACTGGATTTCTATTTGGAAAATTTTCTCATAGGGTAGATGACACAATTACCAAGAACTTGCATGAGGAGTTTGAGAAACTAGCTTATAGCCAGGCAGAGGTCTCAGATTCTAGTCTACCACAGGAGGTAGTTCGTTTAGATGATGATTATGAGGATGTTGTTGTGCATGATGGTGAGATACCTGGTAGAGATGAGCAGACATTAAGCATTCATGACTTTGCTGAGAAAGAGTACCGGGCACAGTTAGATGCTTTGTCACATGAGGTTGAGGTAGGTAGTGCTTCACATGATTTGTCCAGCCAGCTGAAGGTGAACAAAGATAGTATTGTGACTTCATTATCTCATCATGATAGGTATGTGGAATTAGTTGGTATTGGTCATATTACTCAGGTCAGGAGCTTTCTTGAGTTACCAGCTGATTATAGTTTACATATATGGACTCGAGATTGTTATATTGGCATTTGGGATTTAGTTGACTAGAAATCTTTAACACTTTTTGGTAGCAGTGGTTGTTTCGGTGCTATCATGGATTTGATTAACAGATTGCATGGTGTTGTCTTTTCTTGTGCCAGGAGCTTATCCGATGTTGGTATTAGTTTTTATACACTGATGTTGGGCTTTGTTCATATATCCAGTCGACCATACTTGCTGGAATGTGTTGATGATCTTTCATATTTGCCAGTGTGTACAGATGAGTCCCAGGATCATATTGGCATTGATAACATCCAGGAGGATGCAGTGGGTAGTTTTGAAGACTTAGTTATCTTGGGTACAGAGGAGTTGGACAACAGTGCTACAGTTTTTGATACTCTGTATGTTGATATGAGCTTTAGAGTTGATTCACAGGATATGGATGGTAATAATCTAGAGACTAGTAACTTTGAGGATACTCCTTTAGACAGTGCATCAGAGGAGGTTTGTAGGAGACAGTCAAGCCAGTGCCATCATGTGTCTAATCAGTTGAGAGTTAGTGACTGAGACATTGCTATGACTTGC
This sequence comes from Cupressus sempervirens, assembly GCA_028749045.1. Taxonomy (NCBI): domain Eukaryota; kingdom Viridiplantae; phylum Streptophyta; class Pinopsida; order Cupressales; family Cupressaceae; genus Cupressus; species Cupressus sempervirens. The sequence continues at coordinate 212,978,613 of CM053784.1, forward strand.
CAGCATTTCGATGCTGCTCGTCAACAATTTATGGATGGGGTTCTCCTACTAGTGATGAGCAGGGAGGCAATTATCTTTCCTTGACAGAGATCCACTCTTTATGGGAGGCTATTCGGATCTTGAGACAAAATTATATGCAGTTGGTAGCCGACAAAGATTATCTTATGAAGTGGGGGAGTATAGCATATGATGCATTATTGGCCAAGGAAGATGAGGTGAGTGAGCTTACTCAGCAACTCGAGGTGACTTTTGAGATTCTTGAGAGTACACAGTTGGCTTTCAAGGAGTCGTAATTTCATTTGGCTAAGGTGACCATTGAGTTGGAGTGACTGCAATCTTTACCAAATTTTGTACAGTCACAAGCTGTAGTGTCTAGTGATTTGAGGATGTCCATGGTCGAGATTGTCAGAGACAGTGGAGATAGGGATACATCCATCCTTGATACTAACATTGGAATATTAGATTCATTCCCACTAAAGTTAGTTTCAATTGAGTTGGGTGCTGCAACAAATTGTTCTGGTATGCCTAACATGGTGGTGGCCTCTAGTACTAATGGCACAAAGACTAGAGATGTTGTATCAAAGATCACGTGTGATATTGGTGAGCCGATAGTTTGCATGGTTCTTGCTAGTAATATTACTTCTTTGGCAATGTCTTTGGAGGTAGTAGTCAATTCCAACTTGGTTAGTGATCGATTGCAGTTAGTTCCATCTGGATTGCAGTCTGAGCCATCGACTGAGATTGGCGCATTCCATCAGCACTACACTATGAGGTATGCTCATCAACTTACCTTTGATGACCATGTTGATGAGATGATGATAAAGAGATGTACTTTGATAGGTTTTGTAGTTGACAGCTTGATAATACATAACTTAGAGCAGGATTTTGGGAGTGCTGCTTCAGCAGTTGTTGTTATTGATTCTACTCCTTTGGCTATGACATCTCCTAACTTAGCTGGTGGTCAGTCATAGTGGGTTGTATCACTTGTTCATGGCAAATTAGGTTTGGGTTCCATTTCTTGCTATTTATCTTGTAATGTCTTTTCACCATTAGCAGTGCATGGGAGTTTTGGTTATCAGACAGTGGCTGGTGATTTACAGAGTTGTGTTGATTGCAAGAGTTGTACAGTGTGTGAATTCTCCATACTTGGTACAATTTCATTCGGGAGCATTCACCATTGTTGCAGACTCGGATTGTACATTCTGTATAGGCCAGTGGGATGTGTTGATGGTATTTACTGTGTTGATAGTTTGATTTGTCCACTTTACTTGGGTTCTAATGTTCTAAGATTTTGTGTCTCATGGGTTTCTAACTGTGGTAGTGGTGATTTTGGAGTTTGGTTGAGCTATAATTGTCAGTTTGGTTATGGATTCCTCTTGGTTATATTGCAGAGAATATTGCAAGAGCCGGTGTGTAATTGATAGTAGTATAGTTCATGACTACATTTGGGATCTAGGTGGATTGATTGGTTTATTGGTCAGCCATTTCTTGAGGACAATCAATATTTGGGAGGGGAGGACTTGTCATGTCCCTTTTCAAATAATTAAAAATAATAATCTTTTCTAAGGCAGACAGGCCCAAAAAGGTGAAGTTTCAAAAAAAGGGGATAATATTTGGAAGCTAATGGACTAATAAATATTAAAATATGTTTTATTAACCCCTCTTGGACGTGAGTTAGGGTTATACCCTCTTTTAAGGGGTTTGGAGGCATTCTGGGCTCATTCCAGAACTTGATTTTTGCTCATTTCTTTGTTATTCTTCAGAGGCTGCCAACCTATGGAGAAGGAGACCCAAGAACAGGAGTTTTCAGGTTTCCAAGAAGGCTAAGGATGAGAATTTGAAGCCATTCCATGTGCATGCTCATGCAGAGTTTGCCTTTGTGCTGAACAGTGCAGATTTGTGAGTTTTCGGGTGTGTTTTTTGTAAGAGTTTGGTGTTTCCAGTTGAGTATTTCATATTAGTTTGGGTTGCTGCTGTATATCAGACTTTTAAATGTTAAAATAGAGCTGAATATATGTATTTGGATATGATTATACTTCTATGATAGATTATTAAGTTTTTGTGGTGATTTCGGGCTATTTTGTGCTATTTTTGTGAGCCCGATGAGCATTGTTTTTGTCCTCCGTTTGGAAGCTATTGTGTGCATGTTATACAGATCTGGAAATAGAATTTTATAGGTTTTTATTCTGCTCAAATTTTTGTAAAAATTTCCACTTTCAGATTTATTAATAATAGGTGAAGCTGTGAAGCTTTTGGCACTATTTCTGGCATACCCGATTTGGGGTTTATTGAGAAATTTGGTGGATCTTTGTTATATTGGTTGTTTGATTTTGAAAATCTGATTAGAGGCATGAAATATCAAAAAAAATCAGAAAAGGGACATTTCATGTTGCATGAGCATTGGGTTGTAATACGTGTGAATTCTTGACTTTTCCTTGTAGGAGAGCATCCAAATTAGGATTATCTACCAGCTAAATGAACCATAACTATAGATCCCAAGTTCATTAATGTGTGATCCCTTGCTATTCTTTTTGGAAATTTATTGTGTGTTGCATGAGCATTAGGTTGTAATACTTGTGAATTCTTGACTTTTCCTTGTAGGAGAGCATCCAAATCAAGATTATGTACCAGCTAAATGAACCATAACTATAGATCCCAAGTTCATTAATGTATGATCCCTTGCTATTCTTTTTGGGAGGCCATACTTGTGAATTCTTGACTTTTCCTTTTAGGAGAGCATCCAAATCAGGATTATGTAATAGCTAAATGAACCATACCTATAGATCTCAAGTTCATTAATGTGTGATCCCTTTCCATTCTTTTTGGAAATTTATTTTGTGTTTGCATGAGCATTGGTTTTTAATGTCATATAATGTTGGATTCCATATGATGTTGGTGTATCCCCTTTACTCACATGTGTTGTAATTCTGAACCCATACATTACCACCACAACTTGGTGGATATCTTCTCATGTAATACTATAAGTATTGTGATATAAATATTGCCAATTGGAATGATAAAAGGGGAGGTCCATTTACAAGAAAATATTTTTTATTATGATTGTTGTGTTCATAAGTTGTCATCATTTAAAATAGCTTGATCTAAAGAAGCTCTAGGGATCTGGTGCATTGGTTTGTTTTATTTATTATGTTTTGTATATCAAGTAGTTGTAAATTTAGCAAGCTTGTGAATTATTACTTAATTATGTTGATGGAACCTTAAGGATTATTTTTCACTTTTGATATTATCACATGTTGTTAATGTGGCAATAGGATAAAATCTCTAAATGGAATGGATGCCTAATTAGAATAACTTATGAATGCCTATTTTAGATAGTGCATATGAAATGCTAATGCACATAAAAAATTATGGTTCTTTGAAATGTTTTCTATTTCATTGTGGAGAACATTTACTTCCTCATGAAATATATGAATTGCCTTAATTGGGCTTGGAGTATGATCTTTGCAAAATTCCTTCCTACGCATGGGTTGCTACTTTAAATTGGGAAATATTTTAGAAATACCAGTATTCATTATGTCTCTTTCAATGTTGTTACTAACCTTGAAATATTCTAGTGATCAAATGTGAATAAGCACTACTAGGTGCTGATATAAAAGCTTGGCCTTGTGTCTATGAACAATCCTTGTGAGCTAAAGACATCATGTTTCATTGGCCTTGATAGAGGTTGTTACATGATTATATAATTAAATGTAGGTATCAATGGTGTTCAGATATGTCTTAGTATTTACTACATTCTCCTCAAATACATTACCTAAAATGTTGGCAATTGGGAGTCAATTGAGATGGGTCATCTTATAGTTATAAACTATAACTTTATAATCATAATCAAAACTGAATTCACTAATGGTGGCAATAAAATGTGCCTATAAATTTGGAATCCCTCTAGGCCCAAGTTGTAATATGTTATTAGTGACACACATCAAAATTATTTTCATGAGACTATTATTGAATTCTTGTGTATTAGATGGCTTAGAAAGTACATGGTTAGTAGAGCCATGCTTCTTTTGATTTTATTAAGAAAAGTAAATTTAGATTACTTCCTGGTTGTTTGAAAATTAAATATGATAGATGAAATTACTTCCTTAAAACTTCTTGTAACCTCGGTGGTGTTTGAAGTAATTAGATGTAGAATTTTTATTCAATGTTTTCCTTTCATACATTTGATTATGTAACCATTTAATTTTCATCTTACTCAACACATTGGTTGGACATATGATCTGATGATAATATATTTTAATGAATAATTAAGTATATATATTATATTGATTGAGTGATGGTTCTACATGACCTATTTGATGAAGCCACATTATGAATTACTTGTGATGCTTATCTCATATGACTCACATGAAATTATGATGATTATGGTGTGAATTGGAAAGTAAGAAAGATAAATTTCCTTGATTATGATAAGATGGATGTTGACCAAATTATGTGGTTTTGTGAGTGATTAAGTAGTTGTGAATGGTCACTAGTATATTTTGACTCATTTTTTGATGAAAATTGGTCAAATTTTTGACTCATGTTGATCGAGCTTTTGACAAATTGTTTTGTCACTATTTTTTTCATTGAAGACTAATTTTTGCTTTGGTTGAAATTTTGACCAAATTGCCAATGATCACTATATTTTATAGCGATAAGCCTCCTTTTTTCTCATCAAAAACACTCATCACCATGACTCAAGGCGATATCTCCTCTGTTTCGATAGAAGAGTTCACTATATTCTATAACAATAAGCCTCCTTTATCGATCATTGAAAACACTCATCGCCATGGCTTATAACAATATCTCATCCTTTTTGACAGAAGAGTTCACTATATTCTATAGCAATATCTCCTCCTTTTCGATCACTGAAAACACTCATTGCCATGACTTATAGTGATATCTCCTCCTTTTCAATAGAAGAGTTATCTATATTCTATAGCAATATCTCCTCCTTTTTTATCACTAAAAACACTCATCACATTGACTTATAGAAATATCTCCTCCTTTTCAATAGAAGATTTCACTATATTCTATAGTGATATCTCCTCCTTTTTTATCACTGAAAATACTCATTTATGTGACTTATAGTGATATCTCCTCCTTTTTGATAGAAGAGTTCACTATATTCTATCATGATAAGCCTTCTTTATCGATCACCAAAAACACTCATTGACATGACTTATAGCAATATCTCCTTTTTTATCATTGAAAACACTCATCGCCATGACTTATAGTGATATCTCCTCCTTTTCAATAGAAGAATTTTTTATATTCTATAGTGATATCTCCTCCTTTTTTATCACTGAAAACACTCATCACCATGACTTATAGCGATATCTCCTCCTTTTTGATAGAAGAGTTCACTATATTCTATAGCAATATATCCTCCTTTTTTATCATCGAAAACACTCATCACCATGACTTATAGCGATATCTCCTCCTTTTCGATTGAAGAGTTTTATATTTACTATAGAAATATCTCCTCCTTTTCAATCACTAAAAACACTCATCTCCATGACTTATAGTGATATCTCCTCTTTTTTGATAGAAGAGTTCTCTATATTCTATAGCAATATCTCATCCTTTTTTATCATTGAAAACACTCATAAACATGGCATCACAGGGTTAAATGATGAGTTAAAGCTTTAAGTTGTGAGGTTGCAATCAAGATAACAGTAAACTTCAAATGGTTATCGCAACATCATGAGTGGAAAAGTAGTTAAGATATTTTAAGCTGTGAAGGAGTGACAAAGAGCTAGGACAACTAAAGTTTAAGTCATTGTAGCTTTGCAAGAGATTAAGTTTGACTTAAGGTCAAGGTAGTGAAGTGGTGAAAGCTTATAAATTCAACTTTATGTGGTTAAGCTATGAGTTAAAATTTGGAGTTGTGAATCCATGAAGAGAATCTAATAGTTAAAAGAAATAACTATTGCATCATCACAAGGTGTAAAATATTATATATTTGGTAGTTGCGAAGAGGTGACAAGGTCAGGTTTTAAGTCATTGCAACATCACCAAAGATTAATATGTTAAGTCCTTGACCAAAGAGAAGTTGTGAAAAGGTCAGTCTAAAAGGTTTCACTCCTTTGCAGGTGAAAGTTATAGTAAAGAATGCAAACAACGATGTTGCGATGAGAGGTTTTGTGCCTTTGCAAGTGTTAGGATGTGGTCAATTCCTAAAGTAGTGATGTTGCAAAAATAGTTAACAGGGTTGTCATTGATACTTCACTGTGGTCAATAAAGTGTATAAAAAATAGTTGTGATGAAGTCATTAAATATTGAATGAAGAGATCACAATCTTGTGTGTCAGCATGGTCAAAAAAGAAATAAAGTTGTAAAGTGGTGATTGGTATGAATCACAACATCGCAAGGTTGGCCTAACAATTAGAAAAAGGGGTAACAAAGCTGTGAAACATTGAAGATAGCCCATTTCACATGGTTGCACCAAAAGTAAATAAGAATGATAAACTGCTACAAAGTACAGATAGAAGGAAATCACCACTTTGTAACCATCAGTTTTAAAGTGTAAATAGTTTTAAAATGGACATGTTTGAGGTGGAAAATGAGATGTCAAGGGATATTATTTTTGCAGTTTCTTCACATAGTTATAAAAGGGATCTCTATATGTTAGAGTGATATACTTTCCTCATCACTCATCGATATGTCAAGATTAGGCCTTCTCCATATAGTGATAGAAGAGTTTGCTATATTCTATACTAATATCTCTTTCTTTTCGATCACCAAAAACACTCATCACCATGACTTATGGTGATACAACATCTATATGGCTCATCTCTATAATGATTATATTTTTTTTTCATTTTCTGATGAACGCTATATTATATAGCTATAAGCCTGCTTTATCACTTATTGCTATATTATTTTTGTAGTTTCTTTGCATAGCGATAAAAAGGATCACTATTTGTCATAGCATTATACTTTCCTCATTGCTCATCACTATGTCAAGATCAGGGCTTCTCTATATAGTGAGAGACGAGTTCACTATATTCTATAGTGATATCTCCTCCTTTTTTATCATTGAAACACTCATTGCCATGACTTATAGTGATACAACATCTCTATTGCTCATCACTATATTGATTATATGTAGTAAAAACACAAAAAAGATATAGTGATCAACAATAAAGTAAGGAGATAACCATGAGATATAGCGATATTGCTAATCAAAATGACAAGGTTACAACTTTGGCAATTACCAATGAGATGGAAGCTATCCTTATGATATGTATTGATTATTGGTGATCAAAGAGTGAATAGATGTGCTCTAGCAATAAGTGATGAAGCTTGGTGATTGCTATAGTTTATAGTGATAGATGGATGTATTATAAAAGAGGTATCACTTTGAGTAATAGCAATAAGTTGAAATTGATCACTGATTGCATTTTGTGTAATGGAGATATAGTGATTATTGCTAATAAAAAAAAAGGTTTTATCTTGGTGATTAGCGATGAGATCACCATCAGATATAGCGATTATTGCTAATCAAAATGATAAGGTTTTAGCTTTGGCAATTAGTGATGAGATGGAAGTTGTCACTATGATATGTAGTAATTATCAGTAATTAAAGAGTGAAAAAATGTGCTTTGGCGATAAGCAATGAAGCTTGGTGATCACTATAGTTTCTAGCCATGAATGAATGTATTATAAAAGTGGTATCACTGTGAGTTATAGCGATAAGTTGAAATCTATTAGCCTTAGATGGTTTTGACATTTGAGTGTCAACACACTTAACCACTTTCTACATTGAAGCCAAAGACACTATGTATGCCGAGCCACAATATGTGCCAAGTTAGATTTTCAATAGGTGCCAAGTGACTTCAAGTGCTGAGCAGTATATAAGTGCCAAGTGATATATAGGTGCCAAATCATAGTTGATGCCGAGCAAGTTAGAATGTTTCATATGCTGAGTGAGCCAAATTTATACATGTGCCAATCAAGATAGAGTGTAATAGGTGCCGAGCAATCCAACATAGTATATGTGTCGAGCACTAGTAGTCCAGTATGTGTTGAGTAACACAGAATCAACATATGAGTTTGTGCCCTCACAAACTCAAATGTAAACCACTTTTGGAGCCGACATAGAAGGATTTTGAAGGAGAAAAAGGATAAGGATGAATCTTTTACATTCCCTATACGATCAACATGCAACCAATTAGAAAAATGGAGAAGGCATGCAATCAATGAGGAAAATGCAAGGAATGAGCGGCAACTTAAAGATTCAATATGGATATTAGATCCATACCTAACCTTAAGTCTTCATAATCTTTAAAAGGAGGACAAGAACCCCATTATGTGTGTGGATGAGAACAGTGTATTAGGAGATTATAGTGAAATTCAATGTGAAGTGAAGAAAGACTTAGAGGAGCAGAGCAACAATTACATATCCAGTTGATTAGAACAACACAAGGGATAAGAACAAAGATTAGATCAAGCAAGGGTCACATCAGCGAGAGAAGATCAAGTGCTTGAATCCAACAATTAAAGATTGCATACAATTAGGTTCATTATTCTAATACTTTCTTGCCATTGTATTAGAAGTTGAAAATCCTATATTGATAGGTTAGCTTAATAGCTATGTAGGAGAGCCTTTGGAGAAGGTGATTGAAAATCCTATTTTATTAGGTGGGTTTAACAGCCTATTGTAAATCCTTTAATAGGGTGACACTTCATGTAAAGTGTTTGTAAATCCTCTAATTAGGTCACTATTGACACAGTGTAAAGCCTTTAACAAGGCAGGCCTTTCACAGGGCAAACCATCAGAAGTGGTCAAACATTTATTGTTGTAATGATTTTTGTGGATATCATCCCCACCCCAGTTTTACCCTCTTATTCCTTTCTGGGTGACCAAATCTAGTGTTATGTGTTATTGCATGTGTTTACTTTATGGTTATTTGATGTATTGACATGCATGCAATTTACTTTCAATTATTTGATTTAAAGGATTAGAAAAGGCTAAAAGTGTGATACTTCTGATTCACCCCCCCCCACCCCTCTCAGAAGTACTCTTCCAATTTTGAACATTCCAACAATTTGTATTGGTATCAGAGGTAAGGTTCACACAAGGAGAAACCTAATAGCTTAGAGAAAAGGTCTGAAGGTGGATGTCTTCAAACTTGGGAAGATCATAGACAATCAGCTGATTGATGTGTATCTTTCTCTACACAAATTGGAAGAAGCTAGAGAAGAATTGAGAAATCCTTAAAAAGAAGGAAGGAGATAGCCATAGTTTAAAATGACATACACTACAAGGAGATTGATACCACACAAGTGTTTTCCAATGGAGATTCCAAGGAATTTGATGCAGCAATAACAGAACTAATGGAGAAAAATAGAGCACAAGCTGAAGAAATTAGATTACTCAAGCTTGAACAAGAATCACAAGCCATAATGCTTTGTGAAGTGACTGAACAAAAGAAGAGAGCCATTGAAGACAAGGCCATGATTAAATATGACAAGAGAACTCTTACCAATTTGACTGGAAGAGAAGACAATTGAGTTTGAAAGGATCTCAAACATGTAGCTGGACACCTTGAACTAGATGATGGATGCTCATCATGAGCTAAACATGAAGGACATTGAGATCTCTACCTTGAGAATGTAGAATGAACAATTACAGAATGAATTGAAGAGAGAAAAGGAGATAGTAGAAAGCTACAACAAACCCAATGAGGCTATCAAGTACTTTGAGCAACTACTAAAATCACCAAGGGCTAGTAATGATACTTCAGGACTTGGTTACACCAACACTAAACAAGGAGAATCATCCAAGATTGCAGAAGAAAGGAGTAATAAAGGTAAGAACACTAAAGCTACCTATTGTTTCTATGGTAAAAGGGACACACCTCTAATGTATGTAGGAGCAAGAATAGTCATCAGCATGATAAGCCTACAAATGCAAGCTTTTGTCACAAGTGCAAAAAGCAAGGACATCAAGCACATGAATGTAGAACCCAAACCATAAGGACACCAAAATTTGAAGGTCACTACTACAAATGCAAAAAAATATGGACATAGAGAATTTGAATGTAGATTAAAGCCTATGTGGACACCTAATTAGCCTACAAGAGGACACAACCATGGTCATCACTACAATTGGGATTACAATACTAGGTATAGCTATCACTATTGTTAGGAGTATGGACACATTCCTGGAAATTGCATAAGAACACATTTTAGAGGGAGTTACAGTAGATGGTTGAGCCAAAGTACATGTTTTAGTTGCTTAAAAAAGGGTCATATTAGCAGGACTTTCCCAACAAAGTCAAAAGCACCGAAGATAGAAATCAACAAAGGAAAAGAGAAGGTTGATGTTAAACAAATAAGAGGACAAATGAATAAGACTTGGAAGAAGAAAGATGAGTGCAACACATCAAATGGAGGGATCACTTCACCTAAAAGGTCAAGTGATCACACTTCATCTAACTAAGAAAAAAAAATATAGATGTATAGGGCTGATATACAAAGTTATATCATACATCAGTCCCAAAGAACAAAGGAGTATTGCAAAGAAGAAATCAACATGAGAAAAAGATGCCAAGTAAAACTTTGAAGAAGTTGTCGAGTTACCCTTGCATGCTGAGTAAAGTAAAGTTCCAATGGATGCTGAGTTTTCAATAGAAGTCGAGTGAAGAGGAGAACTAGTGAAAGTTGAGTAAATGAAATACAATGGGAGTCGAGTGATGATGAAACCTTGAAGTGCTGAGTTTACAGCTGTATGCACAAATCATTTAATGCTAGGTCTTTGATAGGCATAAGGTTGAATTTCATTCATTTTCATGCCATTCAAACATAGGGCAAAGTGAGAAGAGTGAAGAAGTGATCAAGCGGCAACCTAACTACCATTTTCATGGATTCCAATAGCAATTTTGAATGAAGAATCAATTTAAAGGTATTTATTAGGTGTTGAGCTATGCAGAGTTAAAGTTTTTAATATGTCTAAAACCCTAGTTCGATAAAATGGCCTCTAGTTCAAGAAACCCCAAAGCAAAAGAGAGTCATGAGATTCAATTAGTTAGTAATGAGGTCAAGCAACTTGAATTTAGGCCAATCTCTGAAGTTGCCTATAGAAATGACCCAGCTAGTGCATTATCCATCATTTCGCCTAAAGTAGTCATGGTGCAAGATGTGAGAAAATGTTAAAACTACAAAATTGGTGCCATAGGTGATTTTGAAATATTCCAAGCTTATGAAAAACTATGTGAGAACAAGATTCTGAAAAAGGAATTCAAGATAGTTGAGAAAAAAGGTTTGACTAATGCCCTAGTCTACCCTATAGGATTCAAAACTGAATGGATACAGATTGTTTTGAGTAGAATTCATGATGACTATCTATGGCTGGAAATAGGACCTATTAAAATTACAAAGAGGATAGTTCATATGGTTATGAGATTCCCAATCCTAGATCAACCAAAGACCTTGAGAACTGATAGAAAGGAGGTCATTGAGAAAAATATAGGAGCAAAATGGAACTATAGGGGAATGACCATTGATAAAATAACTGATCCACTTCTAGATTTTGTTGTGAGAATAATATCTCACAAATTCTATCAATCCAGTAGACTAAACAGTGTGCCATTTCTATTAGTTGATGTAGCCTACAAACTATTGAAGAAAGATCACACATATGATCTATTAGAACTCATGTTGTAGAAAATTAATGAAAACCTAGGAGCAATAAGGAAATCAAAAGGTGCTCAATGCAAATTTGGTTCAATTCTTATGTGTATATTCTTTTATGTTATGGAAGAAATTCCTTCTATAGGAAAGGTAAATTAGAACCCCAAAAAAACTACTATCACACAAATCAATGAGTTCATTGATCAAATGGGTGACAATTTTGAGGCACAAATGACAAGTTATTTTGAAGACTTTAAGAAATCCATGAAGCAGAGAATGATAATACCAGTTTCATTGGTAGAGAAACATGTCAATGACATATGCTTCTTGGTTGACATTGATTATACCTATATTCAGCCAGCAATACCAACAGTAAGATGGCTAAGGCCATTGGGATATGAGCTTGATATAAATGAAGCCTTAGTAGCAATCACAACATTTATTGCAAAAGAAATAGATAAGGCAACTCCTTACTTTGTAACATATGATGTTGTTAAGTCCAAAGTTGAGACTAAATTAAAGACAACCACTGTTATCAAGAAGAAAGACAAGTTAGTGAAGAAAATAAAGAAGCGATTTGGAGCAAGCTTTGAAGAAGAAGTAGGTGAAGAAGAAGGAGTAGAAGGAGAAAGTGAAGAAGAAGAAGAAGAAGAAGAGCAAGGGCAAGGCCTAGTAGAGTTGACACAAGGCTTAGGAGAAGACAAGGAGAAAGGTTTCGAGGGAGAAGAAGCTAAGAAAGCACCTAGACCTGTTGAGAAAAAGAAGAGAAAGGAAAAAACACAACCTATAGCTCAGCCCAAGCCTAAAAGGGTCACAAATCCAGCTCAAGCTAAGCCAACTCCAGCAACAAGGGCCACTACAAGGGCATCCACACAAAATGCTAAAGAGGCATCAAAAGAAAAGAAGAAATCCACTGAATAGCCTGCTAAAGAGCCCAAGAAGAGAAGAAAGTATGTGGCACAGCCAGATATAGATGATGAAGAAAGAAAAAAATAGAGGACATCGGCTAGTTTAAAGTGGTAAGCCATCCTCCTAAGGCTGCAATCGATAAACTTTGTGATAAGATTAAAAATGAAAATTTGAATGATTTAAAGTCTCTTAATTTGAATAAGCTCAGTAGGGAAGAGAATAATAAAGTAGAGGAATCTATGTATGCCATGATGAAAAAATTTAAAAACACATCTCTAGAACTTGACAATACTATGCCCAAGGAACTATATGAAACAACTGAGAATAAATGGCATTATTGTCTAAAAATGGAAAGGGAGATCAAAGAATCTACCCTATCTCAAGTAAAGCTTGACATGACAAAGGCTCAAATAACAAAGGAAAACAAGAAACATGGTGGAAAGTTTACACCTAAGTATAGAGCCTTCAACATCCTTCAAAACAAGATTTAGGATGTTGTGAATAAATCCACACAATTGTGGAAAACAATTTATAAAATAACTGATAAGAAAGTAGAGGAAGAAAATAAGGCATAAACTAGTGCCAAAGAGAAGATAGAGGAAAAGAAAGTAGAAGAGTAGAAAGGAGAGGTAGAGGCAAAGGAAACAAAGAATAAGGAAGAAGAAAACAAAGAGGAAGAAAAGAAAGGCAAGGAAGAAAAGAAAGAGGAAGAGAATACGGAGAAAGAAGAAGAGGAATCAACTAAGAGAGAAGAAACTATGCCAATAGATGATCAACAACAACAAGAAGAATAGAGTGTGCAAGACACACAAATGTCACCTCCCAGTCCACCTCATGTAACTACTACACCTGCAAAGACAATAATCATTAACGATGTTCCTAACAAGTCAGCTCAGACAATAATCATTAAGGATGTTCCTAACAAGTCAGCTCAGAACATTAATCCCCTTCCTACAGAGGATCTCTCCAAGATCCTTCACCAATCTACTCTATAGGCATAGTTGTGTACAAGCCCTATATTGGTGAGTGTTGATGAGTTACAAAAGGTAGCAGCAACACCACAAAAAGAAAAGGTGAAGCCAAAGGAATCACCTTTCACATATACAACTACTTGCACTAAGATTTTGATGCTTCCACCACCACCTCCACCAAGTGCAACAAGTGACATAGTTCAGATGCCGAGTGTAGAGGAAAGGAAGTCAGATGAAAAAGAGGATACCTCAAAAGAAAAGGAGCAGGTCATCATACAGACAAAGACTGGCACTCTTACAAAGACCATTCAGAAGCTGAGCATTGAAGCCATTCCTTTGTAATTCTCAACTCCAGGCTTGAGTTCAACTAGAGTGGAAAGGGCACTTCACTATGGAGACCCTGAATTAGATGAAGATATTGTTATACCCTCCTATGATTCCAAGACCATTACAATGGCACAAATGACTGAAATGAAAATTGCATTAGACAGAAGGATGAGAGAGGAAATACTTAGGAAAGAGTTCAAACATCATCAAGCACTTCATGAGATCAAGGACATCTTTATAGATGCCTTTAGCTTGCAGTCACCAGATGAAGCAAAGCCAATAATTGAGCAACTATCAAACATAGTTGACTAGGTGACCAATGAAGACCAGGAAACTAATGTCGAACTCATAGAATGGTCAGAAAGAAAATTTCAAGGAAAAGTGAATGCAAAGAGATCGAGTGGAATAGCACTTGAACAGGTAGAGTTGGCCAAGAAAATAGATAAGGTCATAGTTGTCCTTGAAAATGTTTTTTCATTAGACAAGAAGTTGTGTGATTTTTCCAATTTCACATAAGAAACAAATCAGAGAATAATGAGCTTGGAAAGAAATTTAAAAATTTCTAGCATGCAACTACCAAAAGATCCAACTCAAAGTGAGAAGTACTTTGCACAAATGCTTTACACTCAAAGTGAGTTAGCTGTACTTATAGTAGAGGAAGCCAATATTAAGGCTAAATTGATGCAGATTCAATCCTCTATAACCCTACATTTAGAAGTCCTCCACAAGGAGCAAGTGTATGCTGAAACAATTTTAAAGAAAGATTCAAATCTTTCTACACTTGATGGACTTGTACACCTTGCTGCAGAGACTACCATCCAACACAAGTCACTTGACATTGCTTTGGAGAATTTGGATGCAGCTCTGAAAATAATAATAGAGATAAATAGTAATTTTTTGGCTAAGTATGGTATTACTCCTTAGAAGCCTTTGACATTAGTGTCAAAAAGGGGGAGATATATGTTTTAGGGGAGATATAAGGAAGATATAGTATTTTGATGAAGATATAAAAAAGGGGGAGAATACTATTGATAGCAAAAAGGGGGAGATAAGTAATAAGACAAAGTGAGGGGGAAGATACAAAATTTTGGCAATCATATAGAATATATAGAACATAGGTAAAGAATAAAGAAATAGGGAAAAAGACAAAGAGTATTAGGCACATAGAATTTTGGTTTCAAGAATGTCAAGGCACAATCAGATCAGGGGGAGTTAAGATATTTTGAACAAATTTTGAAATTTTGTAGATAGCGTACTCATAAGGACATATTAGTAATGATTAGTTACTCATGTCAAAGGGGGAGATTGTTAGCCTTAGATGGTTTTGACATTTAAGTGTCAACACACTTAACCACTTTCTACATTGAAGTCGAGTACACTATATATGCTAAGCCACAATATGTGCCAAGTTAGATTTTCAATAGGTGTCGAGTGACTTCAAGTGTTGACCAGTATATAAGTGTCGAGTGATATATAGATGCCAAATCATAGTTGATGTTGAGCAAGTTAGAATGTTTCATATGCTGAGTGATCCAAAGTTATACATGTGCCAATCAAGATAGAGTGTAATAGGTGTCGAGCAATCTAGGATAGTATATGTGTTGAGCACTAGTAGTCTAGTATGTGCCGAGTAACACAAAATAAACATATGAGTTTGTGCCCTCACAAACTCAAATGTAAACCACTTTTGGAGCTGACATAGAAGGATTTTGAAGGAGAAAAAGAATAAGGATGAATCTTTTACATTCCCTGTATGATCAGCATGCAACCAATTAGAAAAATGGAGAAGGCATGCAATTAATGAGGAAAATGCAAGGAATGAGTGGGAACTTAAAGATTCAATATGGATCGTAGATCCATACCTAACCTTAAGTCTTCACAATCTTTAAAAGGAGGACAAAAACACCATTATGTGTGTGGATGACAACAGTATGTGGGGATATTATAGCAAAATTCAATATGAAGTGAAGAAAGACTTAGAGGAGCAGAGCAGTAATTACATATCCAGTTGATCAGAACAGCACAAGGGATAACAATAGAGATTAGATCAAGAAAGGGTCACATCAGCGAGAGTAGAAAAAGTGCCTGAATCCAACAATTAAAGATTACATACAGTCAAGTTCATTGTTCTAATAATTTCTTGCCATTGTATTAGAAGTTGGAAATCTTATATTGATAGGTTAGCTTAACAACTCGGTAGGAGAGCCTTTGGAGAAGGTGATTGAAAATCCTATTATATTAGGTCGGTTAACAGCCTATTGTAAATCCTTTAACACGGTGAAACTTCATGTAAAGTGTTTGCAAATCCTCTAATCAGGTCACTATTGACACAATGTAAAGCCTTTACTAGGGCAGGCCTTTCACAGGGCAGACCATCAGAAGTGGTCAAACATTTATTGTTGTAGTAATTTTTGTGGGTATCATCCCCACCCCAATTTTACCTTCTTATTCCTGGAGGGTTTTCAGGTGACCAAATCTGGTGTTATGTGTTATTGTATGTGTTTACTTTATGGTTATTTGATGTATTTACATGCATGCAATTTACTTTCAATTATTTGATTTAAAGGATTAGAAAAGGCTAAAAGTGTGATACTTCTGATTCACCACCCCCCCCCACCCCCCCCTTTCTCAGAAGTACTCTTCCCATTTTCAACATTCCAAAAAAATCAATCACAGATCACATTTTGTGTAATGGAGGTATAGTGATCAACGATGAGTGATGGAAGTATCACCATTGCTATAGAAATAGACATGAAATCAAAAACAATTCACTATTTGCAAGACTAAGATATAGTGATTGGAGGGAGATATATTTTTATCACTAAGAGCTACAACGATCAAATGTTTGAATATATTAAATAAAGTGTAGAGATAATTACATGGAGTGACTTTTGACAGTTAGTTCATTTGTTACAACAATCAAAACTCGCTTTGTGTTTTATTTCATGTGAGAGAGTAAATGCATGAATGCAATATGTTTAGCAATAAAAAGGCAATCATTACTAGTTTTTGTTCATGACTTTTCAAAAGGAAGTTGTGAAATTGTTGTTTGACATCCATATTTTATAGAGAATTGTACCAAAAGAAGTTTTTAGAAGGTATGATGGAGAATTCTAGTTTGACATGGAAGAGGAAAACAAAGAAGATTAAACATGACAAAGATGAGAAGAAGCAGAAGATAGACAATGAAGTTCCTCCTCGAAAATTGATTAAAGATCACATTGAGTAGATGAATTTTTAAAAAAATTGTAGGGAAGATACAATGGTAAGAATGTAGAATTTTATAACTGGGAATAGTCCAAGCCAAGAAGTACAGAAGGTTACTGGTATTAGATTGTGGGTGGGATGAGTCTTGGAGAACATTTTTGGGTTTCGAATGGTATAGTAATGGTGCTAGATATAATGTGTAGAATTGTAGAATTTTTTGGTAAGATACAATTGGTAATAGCATTTGGGGTTGGAATGAGATGAAGGACAATAATGAAGGTATTGCAATGTCATTGGATTAGACCTCTAAAAATATAACAATAAATCTAAACCCAATTTTTTGTATGAACCCACCAATGTTTTATCGAATGAGGGTTACAATGTTCGTGCCTTCGATGCTTCAATTAATGTGACTTGTACAAGGTAGTGATAGTGTGAAACATAGCTACTCATCATTCGTAGTTTCATGTAATGTTATCAAGCAAGAGTCCATTGAAACATATTGAGGAGGAAAGACAAAGAGATCATTTATATATATATATATATATATATATATATATATATATATATATATATATATATATATATATATATATATATATATATATATATATATATATATATATATATATATATATATATATATATATATATATATATATATGAGCTAGCAAATTAGAGAAGAATTATCAATTACATATTTGAAGAGTTCAAATAGGAAAGGCTTCATAACCTAGAACATATTTAGTGAAGAATGTACATGACCTATCTATGACCAGAATAAGCATGCACTAGTCCTATGATATTATATTTGAAAAATCATTAGTAAGCCACTGCAGAAGATAGAGGTTTAACTAGAAAACAACAATTGGATAAGTACTATCTCATACACATCAAAATATATCCAAAACATCAACTTCATACTCGTGTCAACTCTCAATGTCAAACTAGTGCTCAAAACAAATTACGTTAAATCATATTAGACTTGGGTGTGGATAATATCATCTATTACCTTCCTCTATCAATGTATAAGGTGTTCATTAATAAATTATAGTGTAAAGGAGTTCAAATTTGAATAAAACCAAGGGTATAGACTTGGGTGTGGATAAAATTATCTATTACCTTCCTCTATCAACGTATAAGGTGTTCCTTAATAAATTCTATAAAAGCAAGGGTGAACTAGAAAATTTCTATAACCAGTTATATAATTTTATGTAACCTTTAGAAATTATTGGTTGCTTACAACCTTGGATCCTTTTAGATATTTTACATTGAGGAAAAAATTTAAGTTATTCTATAGGGAAATTTAAAAAAATGTATGTTACCAATTTCTTTCTACACATGAGGATGATTGTACGGTTTCATGATAGATGAAGATAATCACACCATTGTCTTTCTCAAGGATAATATATCTATTCTAAAGACTACGTATTCCATCATGAAATACACTTTAATTTTCAACCCAAGGACGTAGGACTTAAAATGGATCAACACAGTATGTGCACTAAGTTCCTTTAAGAGTTTTAACACCTATATTGTAGGAAAGTAAAATGCATGTAAAGAATCTATACTACTCTTACAAAATAGTAAACACACTTGGGCTAGCAACTAGATAACTATAGAAAGCTTTGGAAAATGAACCTGAACTAGTTAACAACTCAAAACATCCATCACAATCATTTTCTGCAAGTGCTGTAGGAACTTTCATAGTAACAATGTTGCAGGACTAATACAATAAATCTATCTTGAAAATAGAAAATTGAAAAGAATGAATCTACTCTACCTAAATCTATTCCACCTCCCAAGTGGGCCCCCTTGGTTGGTCTCAAATAATTATGAACATAACAAGTATTCCAAAATCACTCTTTCATTAAAATCCTTCTTTGATTACATCAACTGAATAATTCATGAAGAACAAAAAAAGAGTAAATTCTGAATTTTAAACTAGCATTGCCTATATTTTCATTAGCTCGTGAAGACAATCTGAATCCTTTCTATAGAGGATTGGATACTTATTAAAAGCATGACATAAAATTCTTGAAAAAACATCCCCATAAAAGAAGGCAGAAGATCAACCATGACATAATACATTGATTACTAAGTAACAAAATAACAACTTGCAGGAAATATAGCAAGTTGTATCTCCTAGATTTCCTAGAACAGTAACTCCTTTATAGGCATGACTAATTCATAGGAACTGAACTACACTTTCCCTTGCTATGATTGATATCCATCATCCACTTTCTTTAATGCAATAATCACCACCTTTTGCATTGCTCTTCATTTTCCTAAAAGTTAGAAACATCCAGAACATATATGCCAGATAACACTTTGACTCTTATTTAGATATTAGAACATAGCTTAAGATATTTATATGAAATACTTCATTCTATATATAATATTAAGCAAAGTATGTCATACACACTACCCATAGGTTTAGTAAGTTCTAGTTGTATCTAACATAAGTTCATAAGATATTTACACAAATGTTTTGGAATTTTTTTTGACAAAGCAAAACGAGTAAGTTCAAACTATGAAAACTATATCAAAATGAAGACATTAATATGCCTCATCAATGATCATACTTAAATTGTAGGAACAAAACTATGAAAAGTATCCTACCATACCTAGGTTATTCAATTTTTTCTTCACTATGATGTGGACATGAGCCTAATACTCTATGATGCCTATTCACTTAGTTTTTTCAATAGTTTTTCTATCACTATCTTTTTTAGACATGATTCCTAAATAACATTACTGGTGTATACATTGATTTGTCTAGATTTTATACAAAGTTGTTGATCTAAAATGAATTAATATTATATTGGTGCAAGAAACTAAAGCAAAGAAAAAATAATGTCTCTATATAGATCCACATTTATAATTAATATTAATAATATAATATTAAGGGATACAATGCACCTATAGAGGGCCATGCATATAGTTTTAGTTTTTAACTAGACACTGAATTCCCAAGTTGTTATTAAACTAGAATGTATAAAAATAGGCAAAGCATAAAATCAATTGAAATGCTAACAATATGATTTTACATTCAAAGTGAAGTAATAAATTATAATAGAGTGGACAATGAAAAATTTGCAAATCTTCCACCATAAATACTTTCTCCACTAGTACCTGTATAAAAGGCAAGACCCAGTCAACTAAAAATTATTGAGTCTAGATATCCAAGCACCTTTTCTATGTATTTCAAACAAAAACATACAGAATATATTTTTACTCATCATCATCATCACTATAAGAGTGGCCTAAAATTAGGCACTTTCCAGACACTTTTACAAAGAAAATTGAAAAGATGGTCTAATAAAGTTGTACACACTAAACAATCATTTGTTCAACCACAATTATGTTAAAAATAAGGCTCAGTTAATTTATTTAACAAAATGCTCCAAATTCCTAATAACATCTATAATATTGAAAATTATATTGCCTTGTGATATTAATATCAAGATTTAACTGTGTGATTTTGAGTCAAACTCATTGACCCATGTTTCATGAGTAGTGATTCAACATGAATCCATCTCTCATGAGAATAAATGGAACACTTAGCACTCATTGGATCTAGGTGATTCTCACAGGGGTGAAGCACCGGGACTTCCTGAGAGGTCACCCATCCCAGTACTACTCCAGCCTGAGCGCGCTTAACTACGAAGTTTCCTCCATGGTTAAACCCAAAGCCTACTAAGAAACATTATAGAAGTAGCTTTAATTTCATGCACAATTAGCACAAACAAAATATTTCCCATAGATATTCAATAAATATTGTCATTGTTTATACAAAAATGAAGATAACTAAACATACATGTCTAGAATATAGGCATAAAGATTATATTTACCATTTCATAATACTTTCAGATACTGTTCTCAAAAATATGCATTCAACAAAAAAGAAACCAGCCCTAATGAAAAAGTTTCCTTGGAAAAGGGGGGGAAACAAGATAATTCAATAATATATTATTTAGTATTAATATGTACAACTTGAAAACATATTATATAACCATATCTACAACCTAAAGAAAACAAGAAATAACATATATTCAAAATACTCCAAAACTTCAGGAAAAATATTCATTCCACAAACTAAAACTGATGGCCCTAGGTTCTACTTAAGCATCTACAACATAAGTGTGATCCCCCTTAATAAGGAATTTGTATTAATTGTGATGGTTTCCAAACTATCTCTAATAAGAGAAAAGATTTATTATTTGTAAAATCTTTCCACAAGATAAAAAATTTGAGGTGGAACCTTTGTTCCAACTCAAAATTAAGAAACTCAAGAGTTACATAGATCGCTTACTAGTGTCCTTGCAAAGAAAGGACAATATTTATAGTCATGTCAACTATTTTGAATTTTAGAAATAGATACCCAATGAAATCATTTAGAATGAGAATCTATTGCATGAACATTAAAGACAATAAAAATCACAAGACTAGAAACTCCATTGCATAGGATGCAATAGCTCTATCATTACCAAACAAACTTTGACTGACAAATTGCTTACATGAAAACTTCAACACAAGTCATTATGGGTTCTACTATTGAATTGCATCAAGTAAGACATTTTAGAATCATCATGATACTCCACATGTTCACTTTATACCACATGTCATTGCCATGTGAACTTTGTACTGAAAAAGGGAACAAGAAAGAGGTGGACAACAATGCTGCTAGAATATCTGTTTTCTCATACACTAAATAACCAAGTTGCCACAAGGCATAGGGATACTAGTATGGGTATAGGTTCAGGGATGGGAGCACCAATCAAATTAAGGCATGCAAGAAAACAAATGAGAAGAAATCTATATTATATATAAATGTGGTCACCAAAAAATGTAGGAATGGGAACCCATACATTGACCACCTTTCAATAATGAAGATTCTCATAAACTAGGGTAGATAATTATAAGAAAAGGCAGGGCAATCAAAACAATGGATATAATATGTAGTCACATGTATAAGTTGATTATACTCTCTCTATATATACATAAGATTCATCTAGATGAATCACATCATCATCTAAGATATTATTCACACTAATAAAGTGTTTAAAATATAAAGCTTTGAATAGAGTCCAACATCTATATGCTAAAATGTTCAAAGTTGGAAATGTACTCCAATTCAATAGTAACCATAAACAACAGATTTTGTCATTTATTATGTTGGGCTATGGAATTTTCATGTGTCAACTAAAATACCAAACAACAAAATATTTATGTGCTCCACAAAGTCTCATCTTGTGGAGAATAGTGATATATGATAACATGCATAGGAGATGCGTAAGGTATACCTAAAAAATTTATAGAATACTAATTGAATAGGCTAATGGCATGAGAATGAAAGTGGGTACTGGGGACCAGGAGGTGAGAACTCAACAACATGGAACATAGTTTCTTTGGGAACTATAAGATGACAAAAGGAAATCCCATTAGAATAAAAGATGAGCCGTACAGAATTGATAGAGATTACTATGCATCACCATAATGCTTACATACCACTAGTCACTAGGTGGTATAGAGACCTACTTCATCTTATGCTTGGATATGATGTTTATAATTACTCAACAACCAATTACAAGAGAATTTAACATTCTTGTGCATGGATACTAACACAATATAATGGAATAAGCCACAATGCCAACACTACTATTGAACTAAACATGAAGCTCTAATATCATTAGTTGAATTTCACATTTCAGTCTCCAAACATGAAAGTAGTATTATTAATCCCCAAATTCCAACATAAGAAAACTCAAATTGATTATAGTATTAGACATCAATGGCAACAAAAAAAAAAAAAGTTATAAACATCATCTTTGTGCATAAAAAACTCTTGTAAAATACATTCCATGAGCCCTTTTCTAGGCCACAGATTAACAACATTAGTTTTAATTTAAGTTACTTGATATCAAGATTGCATAATTAAATTAGAGCATTATCAAATATAAATTATAATTAAAATTCTCATATCATAAATTTATGTATTGTAAGAAAATATATAGATTAATTAACATAATATATCAATACTATTTAAATAATATAAATAATAAATATTAATATGGAATAAGAGTTAATAAAATACAATCAAATTAACCAAAAAAATTATAATCGCTATGGACAAGAGGACAACTAGCACTGACAATACTTCGAGGACATGGTCTTTGCTCAAACTAATTGATGGAAACATATACCATTGCCAAAGAAATCCGCCTATGCCTATTTTAATATGCAAACATCATATTAGTATTGGGAATAATAATTTGATAGAAGAAAGCATACACCCACATGGACAATTTCGTACATCATACTTGCTAACAAGCACATATTGGAAGGAGATACAAGGGATATATTTAATATCAAAGACAAACTTATGAGATGAAAAAATTAATAGGAGTCACTTTAATCTTATTGACAATAATTAAAGACACTTCAGAAAATCAATTTCAATCTTGACAGTAGAATTATTTATTCAAACATCTTTGATCAATACTGTAAGGAAACTTGGCAACAAAGAATATAACCGTTTCCACATAACCCATTATAGATCTGAAATAAACACGGAATTAAAATCCACATGCAAGAGAATAGACAACATACCCACAAAATTGTGACACAAGATATACCCTGGGAAACCCTCATTGAGGGAAAAACCTAGCCTCCAAAAGCATCCATCACCATGTATTATTCAGCAAAAATACCATTGCCATACAACCATGGAAGCCTTCATGGCCATAGCCACAACTGAGCAAACTATGTGAACAAGCATGAATCCACACATCCCATGCCATGCTTTCAACCTTCACAAATGCTCCCTTGGCTAACCTGTCAAGCCTTGTCCCGCTCGACTCTTGCCTTTTGTCTTCTCCTTCTCTCTCTCTCTCTCTCTCTCTCTCTCTCTCTCTCTCTCTCTCTCTACAACAACTACCCTTGTGGCTGCTTATATAGTAGCAAGTCCCACAAAACCACTTAGTGGTATTATATAAACCATGTGCTAAAACCATGTGCTACCTAACCCACTGACCCCACATTTAATATTGGGCTTTTAATTCTTTTCCCCAATATTAAATAATTACATCAAATATTATCACAATGTTACAATACAACTCATCAAGAATATTCCATGGGAATCTTTACATGTTGCACGTCCATCTAGGTACAACATTACATAATAAAAATAAAATAATAAAATAACAATATTATGCAATGTGTGCAACACCCATTATCTCAACAAATACTATGGTGGGTAAATGAATATTGACTAATTGTTGAAAAATTAGTGAAGTGTAGAGATCATAATACATTATTGCATTATGTTGATCATAGGTGATGATCAAACATATATTAGAATTAGTTTTGCAAATAATAATAAGAGGGGGTGCAATCTCTTAAGAATAAAGAGAAACATATGTTGGATATATAAGATTTGCAACACTTCAATAAATAGGTTGTATCATATATATGGAGTTAAATGCCAACAATCAGAAAAGGGAACATAATCAACAGAAGTAAACTTCAATGATAAAATATATACAACCAAGCATATAAATGAAGAAGAAATTGTAAAATCAACATTGGGAACAACTACATAACCCTATTAGCAATAGTAATTATATCCAATCATCGTTTCTCAGGATTAAAACAACACCGTCACATAAGAAGAAAGAAATAAAATGTACACCTATATTCTAAGTTTTCTTCCACACTTTATACCATAGAATAATACTAGCTCTAAGCACCTAGTCAACACTTCCATTCCATCACTCATTCCAAGTGGTAGAAGGAAATGTTATCAACCAAGAGTCTATTGAAACATATTGAGGATCCACTACCACCACCATATTTAGAGGTATGTGTATCCTTGAGTTGCTAGGACATTCCTATTATATCCAACAAAAAGAGAGGAAAAATTGTGTTGTTCACAACTTATTTTAGTATTGACACCTGAAATGGTAATGGAGGATTGTATGCAAATGTGCTTTGCAGAGGCTTTATATCTTTCTCACACCTGTATAAAAATCATGCCACTTATGTTGACTGGAGTTCAAGTGGACATGTTCAGATTGAAATTAATCATGAAAAATATTTTAGGGCTTGATTGTCTAAATTGTTTCTACCAATAGTATGAATCATACTTTATGTTATTCTCTTTGTCTACTATTATACTTTCTTTATTCTAATGATAGATCA
The DNA here is from genome assembly GCA_028749045.1 of Cupressus sempervirens. Classification (NCBI taxonomy): domain Eukaryota; kingdom Viridiplantae; phylum Streptophyta; class Pinopsida; order Cupressales; family Cupressaceae; genus Cupressus; species Cupressus sempervirens. The sequence continues at coordinate 213,003,869 of CM053784.1, forward strand.
TGGTGTATGATGGACAACATTCATGGGAAAAAAATTCATGCAATCAAATTATGATTAAAAAAAAATTTCATGAATAAATAATAACTCTGAACAATGCAGTGTGATTTACTACATTGCATGATAATAAAAATTTAAAACTTGTTGAGTAAAACTAGAAATAAATATCATATAAGATGACAACCTTGAATAGAGAGGTGTCATGGTGCTAAAAAATACCATTGATTTCTTGAAATCTACTTGTGAATTTACCCAAGTATTTAGGGATTTTCTGTAAGCAACCATTTGGTCCATACTTTTGTACATTGTATTGCCTTCCATGGATATGTCTCATCTATTTATACACAATTAAACCATGTATCATATCTCTATTTGGCATGAAACATTCATTCAAACTTTTCCATATAGCGTGAAAAGATTTCAGTTAGATTAATTATTTTCTTCTCTCTTTTGTTCATTTTGATGGTGGATTGTAGAATGTGAATATAAGAATATTGATAGAAAGATTCATATAATCTAATCAAGAAATATTCAAACTAATATTGTGATGATATTCAAAGAAATATTCAATATTCTCTTTTGGAGCTTCTGTCATCCTAGCTTGAAAACCTTCTTGTGTCTCTTTCTTGCTGAGGCATAAATCATGTTTGAATAGGATAAAAATGCATCTTTAATAATGCCTCTAACATTCACCACCATTCATTTGTTATTTTGAATTTGAAATGGAATAAGTAATGTAAATCTAGAGATGCTTAAATTAGATAAAATAAGATACATACCTCATGATGGAACTAATCTAGAAATACTTTTTTTCCAGATGACTATACACTATTTCTAGACATTCTACAACTTGCTCTTGACTAGAAATGTCAAGATGGAGAAAACTCAAAAAACTTGTATCTTTCTAAGGGTAGGTCAACCTTGATCTGCACTACTTTGATGAAAATTATGTTCACGAATCTTGAAATTTCATCGAAAAGGGTATCCAAATCTAATCTTTGAATCTTGAAACATTGATTGTATTGATGAAGGGTGCTTCCCTTAATACCACAAACACATAACAAAAACAAAGAAACAACAACAAATGTGAGAACAAAATATGGACTTCTTATTATCGCCGCAAATGAAAAATTATAGAATTCATAGGTACAATATGCTAACCCACATGGACGAATTCATTATAGTAATCTGCAAGACTTATCTGCGATCTACCACCCAAAGTTGTTCTAGACAATGTTCAGGCCTTTCTTAAATAGGCAATTTTATGCCACCTGGGAAGGTTCTAGACATTCAAACTTAATACCTAGGGCTAATAGATCCTAACAATACATATAGAGTCATCCAAATACATCTTCATTTATTTTAGAAATTTTAGTAAGCTCAACTTTGAAAGGAAATAATCTCGAACCGTTGCTCCGACTAGCTGTTATAACCACTTTTTGGAAGCACTAGCTCATGATCTACAGGCTTGAAATTGTTCAAGTGCTCTTCCATCAAGTTTTCAGACGTCATCTGGGGCCTCTAAGGCCTTCAAAATTAAGTTCAAAGATTTTTCTGAAGTTTTCCACCGAAAATTCATGATAACTTCTTTGATACTTAAGTTGGAGCAATGGGATTTTTATGGTAGGCTTATAATTATAAAATGAACCTCATGTATAAAATAAGAACATTTTGAGCGCATATGAAAAACTTACTAAAAATATCAAATTCCTAGAAATAGTAACCTGTTATCTACTAGTCCTTATTAAAATAGAAAAGACTAAAAATAAAAATATTTTTGGGTGGTACAAGATTGCTCTTACACCCTGGATGCTCCTGCATTAGATGCTCGGGGTAATTTGAGAAGTGAATCTATTACATCTTAGGTGTTCAAAGGAAAAAAAAGACAATTAATCTCCTCCCTTGCTAGCCATGATGAATCCTCCACTAGCCTCCCTTTCCATTTGATTAGGTATTCTTCATAAGTTATGTTCCTTTTACTTTTGCCAACACAACTGTCTAGTATCTCCTCGATCTCCTGTATAGCCAAGCTAGCTGTTGGAATACTCCATAGTACTTTTACAACTTCATCTCCATCACCTCCTTCACAATACTCTATTGAATCTAAAATATTAAATAGTGGTGAAATATTCAATTTAGCAGGCAATTCCACTTCATAAGCATTTCCAAAATCATGCCTTTTCACTATCTTGCATGGTCCAAACTTCTTCATCTTTAGCTTATTATATGTACCCATTGGAAAATGCTCCTTTCTCAAATAAACCATGACTTCATCTCCAATCTAAAAGTCCTTATACCTCCTTTTCACATCTTCCTTAGCCTTCTACTATGTATTCATCTTTATTATGTGCTTCCTCACCTCCTCATGGATGTGCTTCAAATGTTCAGCAAATTCTTCGGCTTCAACACTACTTATCTCTCCTTTATCCAATTATAGAAATTTAGAAGCATTTCTACTACTAGTCCCATATACAATCTAGAATGGTGATTTACCAGTACTCCTATTGACATAATTATTATATGCAAATTTTTCCTGTGGTAAAATCATATCCCATCCTTTTGGCTTATCTCCAACCAAAAATCTCAATAAATTTCCCAAACTCCTATTCACCACTTATGTTTGTCTATCAGTCTATCAATGATGCAGTGAACTAAACTTCAAATCTATCTTCAAATTCTTCCACAATGTATGCCAAAAATACTCAACAAATTTGGTATCTTGATCTGAAACTATACTCTTTGGCAGACCATGTAGTCTCACCACTTTGAAAAGACACTCTACCAAATGAACAACATCACATGTCTTCTTGCAAGGAATAAAATGTGTCATCTTTGAAAACCTATGAATCATTTACACACTGAATCCTCGATAATCTAAGAATAAAATCCATGTTGACATCCACCCACGACCTCTCTGGTATAGGTAATGGCTGATACAACCCTATATTCTACTTCACTCCTTCCACCATCTGACATACTTTACAACTTTGTACAAACTTCTTCACATCTTGCTGCAACTATGGCTAGGAAGAATTCTTAGTAACCAAAGCAATGGTTTTATCTCTACCAAAGTGTCCATCCAATCCTCCACTATGCTTCTCCTTGATTAGATTCTCTCATTGAACTTCTTTGAATGCACAACTAGCTTCCTTTGAACAATATATTATCCTAGATCATGAAATCCAATCACTTTGTCCTATCAAGTCTAACAGGTTCTATACAAGCCTTCCATGCTTTACTAAAATCAAGATCATCTAGATACAAATTACTAAGTTCCTCGAACCCAACCACCTTAATCTACATTTTTGTCAGCAAAATTTGTCTTCTGCTAATAGCATCTACAACTCTGTTAGACTTCCCACTACTATGTTTCAAAATAAATGTATAACCCTGTAAAAACTCAATCCACTTCAAATTCATTTGGTTTAATTTTCCTTGACTATTCAAACATTGCAAATCTTTGTTTAATTTTTTTTTGACTAGTACTCCTATTGAAAAAATTATTGTATGAAAATTTTGCCTATGGTAAAATCATATCCCATCCTTTTGGCTTGTCTCCAACCAAACATCTCAGTAAATTTCCCAAACTCCTATTCACCACTTATATTTGTCCATTAGTCTCTGGATGATGTGATGAACTAAACTTCAAATCTATCTTCAACTTCTTCCATAATGTACACCAGAAATACCCAAAAAATTTGGTATCTCGATCTAAAACTATACTCTTTGACAGACCATGTAGTCTCACCACTTCTTTGAAAAACAAATCTACCACATGAACAACACTAGTCTTCTTGCAAGGAATAAAATGTGCCATCTTTGAAAAGCTATCAACCACCGCAAAAATAGAATCATGTGCATGCTACATCCTCATTAGTCCAAGAACAAAATCCATGCTTACATTCTCCCACCACCTCTCTAGTATAGGTAATGGTTGATACAACCATGTATTCTGCTTCACTCTTTTCATCATCTGACATACTTTGCAACTCTATAAAAACTTCTTCACATCTTGCTACAACTATGGCTAGTAATAATTCTCAATAACCAAAGTAATGGTTTTATCTCTACCAAAGTGTCTAGCCAATCCTCCACTATGCTTCTCCTTGATTAGATTCTCTCTCATTGAACTTATTGGAATGCATAACTGGATTCCTTTGAATAATATACTATCCTAGATCATGAAATCCAACCACTTTGTGCTATAAAGTGTAATAGGTTCTGTACAATCCTTACATGTTTCACCAAAATTAGGATCATCTAGATACAAAGTACTGAGTTCCTTGAACTCAACCAACTCAATCTACATTTTTGTCAGCAAAAGTTGTCTTCTGCTAAGAGCATCTGCAACTCTATTAGACTTGCCACTCCTGTGTTCCAAAACAAATGTATAACTCTACAAAAACTCAACCCACTTTAAATGCCTTTGGTTTAATTTTCCTTGACTATTCAAATATTGCAAAGCTTGATGATCAGTATACAAACCAAATTCCTTAGGAAGAATATATTGTCTCCACTTCTTCAATGCTTTAACTATAGCATAAAATTCCTGATCATAAGCAAAATATTTTTGTTTTGCATCATTCAACTTCTCATTGAAATATGCAATAGGTCTACCTTGGTGGCTCAAAACAACTCTATTACAGTACTTCTAGCATCACAATCTAATTGAAACACTTTGTTAAAATCTAGAATGCTAAAACAAGTTTCTCATTAACTTTATGTTTCAATAGATTAAAACTCTTATCCTCTCCTAAAGTCCACTTAAATTATTTCCAATCCCCTCTCATTGTTTCAATCAAGGGTCCACAAATATTACTAAAACCTCTTATGAACTCTCTATAAAAACTAGTCAATCCATAAAAATATCTTACCTCTATCACACTCCTTGGAGTAGACCATTCAATGATAGCCTTCACTTTCTTCAAGTCCATTTTTAGACCTTCTATTGAGAATACAAATCCCAAGTACACCAACTCCTTTAGAAAACTACACTTCTTCGAGTTTATCAGCAACTTCTCTTCCCTCAACTTATCAAAGTCCTTTCAAATATGAATCAAATTCTCCTCCAATGTCTTACTAAAGATCAAAATATTATCTAGGTAAACAATTACAAACTTACCCAGAAACTGCTTCAGTAATTCATTCATGAGCCTCATGAAAGTGCTTGGTGCATTGGTTAACCCAAAAGGCATGACTAACCACTCCTACAATCCTTTCCTTGTCTTGAATGTAGTCTTCCACTCATCACCTTCTTTTATACAAATATGATGCTACCCGCTCTTAAAATCTATCTTTGTGAAACACTCAAATCCACTCAAATAGTCCATAATATCATCCATCCTAGGCAATGGAAATATGTACTTGATTGTGATCTTGTTGATAGTATGAGAATTTGTGCACATCCCCATTCTCCATTCTTCTTTGGTGCTAATATGGTTGGTATAGTACATGGAATCAAACTCTCTCGGATTAACCCCTTCTACAATAACTCATGAACTTGTATGTTCAACTCTTCACTTTTTGTCGATGTCATTCTACAAACTACGTTGTTTGGAAAACTAGCTCGTAGAACCAAATCCATCTGGTAACTAATCTTCCTCATTGGGAGAAATCCATTAGGTATATTATCTAATAAAATATAAAAAAACTCTCCCAACATATCTTCAACTTTTGTAGGTACCTCCTCTACTTCTTCTTTACTATCTTTTGGAATTATTGCAAAATACATATGCTCATGCTTCATACTTTTGAGAAACTCTTTTCCATTAGCAAAACATATCCTAGTGTATATGAGAAATGTTAGTATGCTAATAGAAACCAAATTTAAATAAAGCTTCTACAAACTAAACAAAATTCATAAACTTCAAGATAGACTAAGATGAGCTCTTAATTGAGAATATGAGCCATTAATGGGCTCTCTCAATGAGAAGCTCTCTTGTTGAGTGGCTTTGTCTAAATAGATAGGATGTATGCTCAAGCTTATGCTTCAAAAAGGGATTCAAATGGAGTTGGAATTTGGGTGTGAGTGTATGGTTTTGATGTAAAATGGCTTCTTAAAATGGCATTATGACTTTACTTCATGGATTGTGTTTTTTGCAAAGGGGAAGGATCCAATTTATAGGCAAGAGGCTTGAGGGATTGAGGGCTAAGATGCAAGGAAGGGGAAAAGCTCATGGAGGGCTCAGATTGCATGAGAGGAGAGCACATGGATTGTGCTTCCTTACAGCCAATCTGGGAGTGACACATGTCACAGGGTGAGAGGATGGAGGAAAGGGGAAGGATGAGTCAACAAAGGAGGCTCAAGGGATAAAATCTTCACAAAGACCCTCATAATGGCTTGTAAGAGCAATGAAAGGGCTTGGAAGAGTCATTTATGACCTAGTGGGCTTCATAAAGTTTTATGGTTGGGATATTTTGAGGGAGATGAGAGGAATTTTGACTTGGGCTTGATTAGGAAGGTTTTACGCTTGCTTAGGAATGTGCAAATGATTAGAGGATGGATTAGGATGCTTGAAGATTAGCTTAGGGATAGGCAAGTGGATGGCATTTAATGAGGGTGGGTGAAGGAGGAGATATTTGTTAACTTTGGTTTGGGTTAGCAAGTCTTAACCCATGCTTAGGGAATGTGACAAGGTTAGGAGGGGATTAGGATTAGGATTAAAGATAAGGATTGACATCTTCTAGAAGAGTCTAGGCTTTGGATGAGGATGAAGACTTTCTAGAAGAGTCTAGAACTTCCTAGGATGAGGATAAATAAGGTTTTTTAGGAAATAAATAAATTTTTATTTATTTCAAGGGTTTGGGTTGAGGAGATATTTATTAAAATATTTTTAATAAACATGAGGATTAATAGTTAATCTTAATTAAATATTTTGAGTTGGGATTAGGGGTAGGAAATGATGGGATTAGCTTTTAATCAAAATTAAAGAAGGATTAGAAGATTTTGGAAGAGGTTAGTGGTCTTAAGGAAATTGGCCAAGTTTTGGGCAAAAAATAAATTATTTATTTATTTTGGGATTTTTGGTCAATTTATTAATTAAATAATTAATAAATAAGGAAATAATGTTTAAATAAGATTTAAACATTTTTGGGAGTGATTCCTTAATTAAATATTTTTAATTAAGATAAATGGATTTAATGGCATAAAAATAAATAAATTAATTAAATAATTAATTAATTAATAAATGATGATGTCATCAGGGACTTTTTCAGAAAATAAAAATACTTTATTTTCTAAAGGATTTAGGTGTCTGCACCTAGTAGCACTAAATACCTTTTCTTCTTTCTTCTTTAATGGCTTCAACTTATGTTTCACTCCATCCTTGGTCAATGGATAAGTATTTGCCTGCTCATCATGTACATCATGCTTATCAAACTACTATGACCTACCTAGCAACATATGACATGTGTCCATAGTTATGATATCACATAGTACCTCATCTTGGTAGCTTCCAATCTTGAACTTCATTGAGCACTGCTCATTAACCATGACCTTGTGGTCATCTTGCACCCAAGCAATATGGTATGGATGTGGGTGTTTCTGTCTCTTCAACTTCAACTTAGTGACCATTATTTCTAACACTAGATTGTCAGTACTTCCACCATTAATGATCACATCACAACACTTATCTTCACATATACATTTTGTGCAAAACAAGCTCCTTGTTTGATCAGGTTCATTCTCACCACTCAAGAGGACTCTTCTATTAACTAGGACTTCTCCTCTTTCAACATCTTTAGAATGTGATGATCTAGCATCTTCATCAACATGTGTAACTCTAGCCTAGCCTTCTCTTCTTTGATATGTCCTTCTTTGGCATTGGGAACATTCAAATGCTCTATGCCCTTCTTCTCTGTAGTGAAAATATTTCTTGCAGAAGCCTCCTCTTCCATATCCTTGTCCTCTACCTCTTTCTCTCTTATCTCTATTGTTCTAATCATGGAAATGATTAGAATTGTTTCCCCTCTAGCTTTGACTACTACTTTCTACCTCATCCTTGTTCTTCTAATCATCATTATAGCCTCCATAAGATCATTCACCAAATATTCCACAATGACCTCTTCCACTATTCTTGTTATCAAACTTCTTGCTCAGTTTCTCCTCAACTCTTAGGGAAAACTGGTATGCCTCCTCAATATTGTTCATTCAAACCAAACTCAACTCATCCTGAATACTTGGCCTTAATCCATTAAGATAATGATCCACTTTCTCCTTATCAGCTTCTACATTGTTAGTTTTAATGAGAACTTAATAGAACTCTTTGGTATACTCTTCAACATATTTTTCCGCTTGCTTCAACCCTTGCATTTTCTTCAACAGATCAAGATCATAATCCATGGGAATGAATTGTCACTTTAGTTTAGCTATCATCCAATCCCATCTAGTGATTTTGTCCTTTACCTTTATATTTTTCTCCAACTGAACCTCCTACCACTAGATCTTTGCATGCCCCTATAGTTTCACCTTCACAAACTAGACCCTATTAGGATCCTCAATATCTTCATACTCAAAGTACTCTTCCAGTTCATTGATCCAATCAATTAGCACGTCTAGGTTAAGATTTCTTGAAAATGTGGGAACCTCAAACTTAGGCCTTTTTCCAATCTTGGAGATGGCTTTAAAAACCCTCTCATCCCCTATGTTTAGAACTACCTCTACTTCAATATTTTCTTCTTCTTTGTCATTATCTTTGCTTTTATCTCTTATGGAAATATTTAGTCCTCTACGCATTTATTCTTCTAATGCTTGCATTTTCCTTTAGAGGGCTCTAAAACCCTTAGGTATAACACCTACAACTCTTCTATCACACTCTCTTTGTGGATGCATTTTCATTTTTTCTCCGAAACCCTAGTGAAAACTATCTCACAATAGGTGATCTGTCTATGTGCTCAACCCAAAGCATGGTCCTAGTGCGAACTACCTCATAGTCAATGATCTATCCACACACTCAAGAACTCTAGCTCTAATACCACTTGATGAAGGGCACTCCCCTTAATACCATAAACATATAACATAAATAAAGAAACAACAAAAAATGCAAGAACAAAATATGGACTTCTTATTAATGTTGCAAATGCAAAATTACATAATTCACAGGTGTAATATGCTAACCTGGTGATGTTGTGGTGATTGATCATGTAATGGGGATTGATGTTGTGACCCTAAAATGGTCAATTTTAGAAGTTGCCCTAAAATTTTGTTATAATCAGTTGAGATGCATAATGCATTGTAATGTTGGTAAACATTTTTCTGGATAATAGAAAGGTTGAAGGCTATGTAGGTGGATGTAGCCTAGTTTTTGGGTGAACCACGTTAAATATGTGTGTTATCTATTTTTTTTGTTTTCTTCTATTTTTTCTGCAGATAACTATTTATTATTATATTTTTCCATATTTTTCAATCCCTAACATAACCCACATGGGTGTCTTCATTATAGTAATATGCAAGATTAAGCTGCAAATTACCACCTAGAGTTGTTATAGACAATGTTTGGGTCTTTCTTAAATAGGCAATTTTATGCCTCCTAAGAAGATTCTAGACATTCAAAATTAATACCTAGGGCCAACAAACCCTAACAATACATATAGAGTCATCCAAATACATCTTTAAAATTTATTTTAAAAATTTTGAGTAGCTCAACTTTGGAAGGCCATAACTCTTGAATCATTTCTCTAAATGGCTATTATAACTACTTTTCAAAAACAACAACTCCTGATCTATAGGCTTTAAATTGTGAAAGTGCTCTTTCGTCAAGTTTTAAAACCTCATCTGGGGCCTCTAAGGCCTTCAAAACCAAGTTTAGATAATTTTCTCCAAAATTTTCCACCAAAAATCTCTTATAACTTCTCTGATACGTAAGCTGGAGCAATGAGATTTTTATGGTAGCCTTATAATTCTAAAATGAACCTTCACGTAGAAAATGAGAACATTTTGAGCTTGTATGACAAACACACTAAAAATAGCAAGTTCCTAGAAATAGTAACCCTCTGTCTACTAGTCCTTATTAAAATAGAAAAGAATGACAATAAAAATATTTTTTTGTGATGCAAGATTTCTCTTACACCCAAGATGTTCCTGCATCATGTATATATCTAAAAATGGTTTTTTGGGGTGGCTATATAGGGTTTTTCCTTAGTAAAACCCTTGTTTTGGTGATCTCCACCTCCATGAATAGCCAGATGTAATAGAATTATGTGTGTGTATTGAATGTGTAATGCTAAGATCTAATACACTAGATTGAAAACCCTAGCATGAATATGTATGAGAAAGAAATGCATAGACTTGAATAAGATAAGAAAGAATACCAAGCCCCCAAGGCTAAAGTACTATCAAAATCATAATTTGTAATTGCTACCACATGATTGTATCTTTGAATGCTTGAATATTGATTATGGCAGATCAAGTAAGATCTTTCTCTAAATAGATGTTTACAATGGGGTGTTCACAAAAATGTTTGATATCCATAACAACTTGATCTTGTATGTCATTCTCTTGCAATCTTGAATCTTAATTTCACCATCACTTGCATGCTTCTCATGATCTCTTTTTATCATGTCAATGAATGCAAAATGAGTCTTTATATAGAGGTTTCAAGGTGAGGCTCCCACAGTAATGTGAGGACCCATAATTCAAATTTCATGTTGAATTATGGTATAATCACAATAAACAACTAAGGTGTAATGTCCCTCCTCGCATGTACTTATTAAATATGATTTTCTCTATTAAATCTATTGTAGGAGATTTGATCAAATGTGAAGTGATGTTTTATGTTGTGAATGTTCTAATGAAATTGAGAGTAGTTGATACATCCATGTTTTAATACTTAGTGATTCGAGAACTACTACATTATCTCAACTGTTAAACATTGAAATGTCACTAATAATGATACAAGGCATTTTCACCTGATGATAAGAGCGTTGATTTTGGTACCTCAATGATTAGGTTTTGTGCTTTCAAATAGTTCAATATTCCTTAATTGGTGATGTTTATGATGATAGGTATATGCATACCTAGCGATGATTATTCTAGTTTTTCATCTGAATTAATGAATAAGTTATGTTATATTGATTATGGGATTACTAATGATCAAATGTGAGTAGAAATGAATTAAATAGTTAATTATATGAAAGATTCATGTTTTGATTTATGTAACTATTCAAATAAGTTTTGAATATATGTATGTGATTTTCTTGGGTTACTGATATGTGCAATGAGTGTGCAGGATATTTTAGCTAGGAAAATCTAATGGAGAAATAAAACTGAACCCTATGTACCATTGTGGAAACTAGGGTTGAATCTAGTGAAAGATGTAGACCCCATTGTTCATATTTTATTTGTATTATGAGTTGAATAAATCTATCATTCTGTAATCAGTAAATGTTAATGTTTTGTAACAGTGATTTTTTAGTATCGCTTGACACTCATGAATTTTATATGCATTCTAGCATGACAGTTAGGGTTAACCGAGTAACCTAAATATCTAAGTTAGACTAGGTTAGTGACCTTTTTGCTAATTAGTTAGTAATCAAGGTTAATTACCCTAATCAAGATTAGTGAGCAATCTGCATTTTTTGAAGGTTGTTAGAAAGTCCTAAAATTTCCTAGCTTTTGATAGGTCCCTAACTGATCCTAAAGGCCTAAAATTATGAAATCTAAGTACCCAAGTGGTATGGGTATGGGTTGGGGACATTTCCCACCTCCTTAGCCCCTTTTGTTGACTTTTATGAACACTCTAAAACCCCATTTTTGCTTTATTAAGAAAATTGAATGTTTCCATCATGTGTTGGATAACTTTAACTCCACCTTGAGGTTTGCCTTATGTCTAGTTGAGTTAGAAGACTCTAAAACTTTTAAGAAAGTAGGGGAGTTATTACTTTTGGAGGTGGTTGAGTTTAGGATCTTATTTAGAGGCATTTTTGAGAGGGTTTGAGTGTTCACCCAACCTCTAGCTTTAGAGTGGATTTTAGAATTGAAGGAAATGGAGAGGAAAGCAAGCTCATCTAAATTTTGTTCATTTTAAATAACCTAATTTTTGAAGGTAGGAATACTTCACCTCATTTTGTTCATGTTGTGTTTCATATTTTAGTTTTATTGCATATGCATGTTTGTGTGTGTGTTGAGTATATTTGGGAGCAATTGAAACTAATTTTCTTAAATATCTTTTCTTTGTGTTCTATTTTGAATTTTGAAGGGATTGTATGAGTGTATTGGCATTACTCACCCTCGAATAGGGAAGAAGTGGCCATGTACAGGGGAAGGTCTTTAGTTGGACTCCAACAGTGCAGAGTCTCTTCTCAGGACAAGAAGAGGGGAAGAGAGTAAGGTGTTATGGGCCCCTACTCGTCAGCACAAACCATGTTTTAAGTTTTGGAATTTGAGAAGTGAAAGAATGAAAGTCCTTGTGATATCTGTCTCAAAAGGACATCTGTGGAAGAACATATGTTCTTTGGATTTTAGCCTAGAAAGGGCATATGTTATGGTCTTGTGGCTGACATCTCCTATTGGAAAAATCCACCTTCTCCCTAGTTTGGTTTGATGTCAAACCTGTTGTGCAAACCGAGATGGGAGTGAATGTTTAATTTTGTCTTCATGTTATGATTGGTTAACTCCCGGTCAGTTTTCATTCTCTCCATGATCACCATGATGTATTGTAGAATTTGTAATGGAACCCTTGTTACGAGCCAAGAAGGAAATTTAGGATTGTCATTGAAATTTGGTTATGTTGGGAGATTTCCCATCAGGATTGAAATCCTGTGTAAAAATGTTATTGTGGAAATGGAAACGATGTCAAGTTTTCTTCCTAGCTCTTTCCCGACGGAGCCTTTGAATCGGGTGGTTCAATAAAATTTAAAAAAAGATAATTGATTAACATGCTTGCTTATGAGTTCCTAGTATTTTAGTTTTTATTTGCATGTGTATACTTCAAATTTGATGTGATGATGATTTACCTTACTGTGGCAATTATACACTTTGAAATTTCATTCACCGGGGTTTATGTTAATTGGATAGAATGATGATAAACAATCATGCAATTTAAAAGTTCAAAATATGTTTAAGATAATTTGATGATATGATTGGTATTCCATTTTGTAAATGTCGTGAGTATTAGGTAGCATAATGCTCCTTTTCAATTGTTCAAGCATTACATTTAACATCCAGGTTATAAATCAACTTAGAAAAAAAAAATACCACCCCCCTTGACAAATAAAAAAATTTGAAGTTCCACACTTTTTTTAAAAATGACCTTAAAAAAAAATGTATTCTCCAAGAGAAAATATGCTCTAGATTTTGTATGGGGAGAGAAATTAATTGTTCACTTCAACAGAGAATCTTAAAGATTCTCTAAAACATCCCTTAACCATATTAAATATTTCAAAATGAAGGAAAAGAAGAAAAGAAAAGAAGATAAAACATAAAACATATTTCAAAATATCTTATTCTCAAATATCCTAAATTTTAAAATCCCTTTTTGTCTTACCTTTTCACTCACCGAGAAAACTTTAAAAAATAAACCCTCCCTCCATTTTAGGTGTTGAATAAACAAGTGCCATCATGAGTGCTGACATCAATCCCATCTTTTCCATTCCCCTAAATTAGGCGCATCATGCCAAATTGCTAAGATGGAGTTTGAATTAAATAAGTCTTTATGGGGGTTATGACTTACAAGCCCCTTTATAATCTCATTGGTTGAAGAAAGTTACATATGATTTGCTGCTTGGGTTCATGTGGAGGGGAAATGTCTTGGGAGCTGCAATCTTGGGGCAGTGTGTATGTAGGTTGGGGAGTGCAAGGCCTGGCAACGGTTACCCAACCAATTATTTCGACTGGCTAGGTACGCACGTCGTTTATCTTCGTCTGTCTCCTTCCATCTCTCCTGTACCGATTCCTGCTTCGCCCATGCATGTGTGCCGCCAACCGTGGAGTCTGCCGCAATTTTATGTCAGAATACGGAAGCAACACAGCATGTCCAAGTTGTTTTTAATGAAACGTAAGATATTTATTTTCATAGAATGTAAAGGTAATTTTTATGGGAAAAAAGGTTAACTATTATTTATTTATTTATTTCTAATTGATAGACAAAGATAATAAGGTATATTTTTCATATAATTTTTTTAATAGATCTTTAACATTTTTTAATAAATTTTATTGAATATTTAAATATTCAATTTTAGTTAGCTTTATTTCATTATCTTGTTATAAGAATGTTAAAAAATATAATATTTAAAAATAACCATAAGAATTGTATAAACAATATTTACAAAATAATAATCTAAAAAATGTATTATAAAATAATAAAATGATTCAAATTTAAATACAAAATGTATTATATAATTTATGCAGATAAATTAATGTAGTTAAAGTATTTTCATATAGATTTAGTGTTGTTATATTTGATTATCTATTTGTAATTGATATACAAAGAGATGATATTTATTAAAAAAAAAATTATTGATATTTTTTAGCCAAAAAAAATTATTGATATTTTTTAGCCAAAAAAAATTTATGAAGTACATTTTTAAAATATTTGAATATAGCTATATGATTATAAATTTTATTCAACATTCAAGTATTCAATTTTACTACATAATACTGTTAATTTAAATATGATAAACATATTAATGTTAATTGTGAATATAATTTTATTTTTTAAATAATGAGAAATGTTATTGCAAAAGATTTAAATTTTAAAGAGATGTATACAAAATATTTTAAAAAGATTTACAAAATAATAATTTCAAAAATGCATTATAAAACAATAAAAGGTTTCAAATTTAACTATTAAATGTATTATAAAATTTATTGTAGATAAACAAAATTTAAATCTATTTGTATTTGGTACATATAATATAAATTAAAATTCAAAGTAAGTATAATAATTTTACTTGACATGTTTGATATTTCTCTAGATGAATGTACTAAAAATCATTAAATCATATAGATCTAGTGTTGTTGCATTTGACTTTGATTGTGTGGTTAACAAATAAGATTAGTAATGAAGGCATTATATTAAGAGTTGAGTAGCCTAACTTTACACTTTTTAAAATCTCTTAATATGAAAAATTTCAAATCTTATAACAACACTAAATATATAAGAAAATATAACTCAATTCAAAAAATAAATATGACTAAATTTTATTTATCTAGAGTAAATTTTAGTTAAACCCTTTTATATTCTATAATAATTTTTTGCATTATTATTTTATAAATATTGAATAAATATAAAATGCATAGTTCTAATAGTTATTTAAAAAATTATTATATTCATGATTAATATCCTTTTTTCTTAAAATATATAGGACTAAATCTATAGGACATAATCCTCATTAGTACATTCATCTAGAGAAAATCGAACATATCAAGTGAAATTATTTTACTTTCTTTAAGTTTTACTTTAAATTGTATGTACCAAATACAAGTAAATTTAGAATATGTTTATTTACAATAAATTTTATAAAAGTTAGAAATGAAAAATAATAACCTTACTTTTCATTAAAAATAAAAACCTTAAATTGTATGTACCAAATACAAGTAAATTTAGAATATGTTTATTTACAATAAATTTTACAAAACTTAGAAATGAAAAATAAATACCGTATAATTCATTTCTAAGTTTTGTAAAATTTATTGTAAATAAACATATTCTAAATGTACCAAATACAAATAGATTTAAATTTTGTTTATCTAAAATAAATTTTATAATACATTTTATAGTTAAATTTGAAACCTTTTATTGTTTTATAATGCATTTTTGAAATTATTATTTTGTAAATCTTTTTAAAATATTTTGTATACATCTCTTTAAAATTTAAATCTTTTGCAATAACATTTCTCATTATTTGAAAAAAAAATTATATTCACAATTAACATTAATATGTTTTTAGTATTTAAATTAAATTAACAATAATTATTTTGCTAAAAATATCAATATTTTTTTTATAAATATCATCTCTTTGTATATCAATTACAAATAGATAATCAAATATAACAACACTAAATCTATATGAAAATACTTTAACTATATTAATTTATCCTCATAAATTTTATAATACATTTTGTATTTAAATTTGAATCATTTTATTATTTTATAATATATTTTTTAGATTATTATTTTCTAAATATTGTTTATACAATTCTTATGGTTATTTTTAAATATTATATTTTTTAACATTCTTATAACAAGATAATGAAATAATGCTAACTAAAATTGAATATTTAAATATTCAATAAAATTTATTTAAAAATGTTAAATATCTATTAAAAAATTATATGAAAAATATACTTTATTATCTTTGTCTACCAATTAGAAATAAATAAATAAATAAAAGTTAACCTTTTTTTTAATAAAAATTACCTTTACACTCTCTACAAAAGATGATAAATAAATACCTTACCTTTCATTAAAAACAACTTGGACTTGCTTTGTTGCTTCTGTATTCTGACATAAAATTGCAGCAGGCTCCATGGTTGGCGGCACACATGCATGGGCAAACCAAAAATCGGTGAGGAAGAGACGAAAGGAGATAGATGAAGATAAATGGCATGTGTACCCAGCCAGTCAAAATAACTGGTTGGGTAGCCGTTGCCGCAAGGCCTCCTTGGTAGACATCCAAAGGCAAGTGGGAGTTAAGATCATCAAGCAAAACATTAAAGTTTTACATTGCCAACACCTTCCTTGCTTGGGTCTCCATCGTACCCTACCTCTTTTCTGGGTCAGAAGGTCTTGCATAGCACTCAATTCCATGAGCAGCATGCCAAGCATTTTGGGTAGGCGTGTTTAGGCTTGGGAGGTTAGGAGTTAGTTAGGTAGTATAGGGTAAATTAGTATTAATAAAGTTATGTTAGTATTTGTTAATATAGGATTAGTTTTAATAAAGTTGCAATTAGTCTAGTTATTTTAAATGTTAGTATCATGTTAGTTTAGTTTAGGATTTGTTAAGTTAGATATTAGTAAGAGGTTAAGATGTTAATGATTAGTATTAGAATTATAGATAGTTTTTTTTTAGTTGTGTTAAAAGTTATTTTATTTGTATGTTTTAGTGTTAAAAATTATATTTGGTTTGAGTTAGCAAAGTTAATAAGGTAAAGCTAGAATTAGTCTAGTTAGTTAATATTTTATTTAAGTATGGGTTTGTTTTTAACTTTTAGTATTAGCATTATGGATATGTTAGTTGTTAGAAAATTATTATTTATTTTTTTATATAAGTTGGGTTATATAATGTTAAATTTTTGCTAAGTGTGTGGTAGTGTTATATGTTCCTTGATTAAATTGTTGGAAGGTGCAATGTAGTAAATTGAGTAGAATAGTTAAGTGTTAGGTCAGATAGAATTAGCTAGCAATAGAAAGTTATGTTTAGTAAGTAAATTAATTAGTGTATTGATGTTGTAGTGCCTACCCTCGTTCACATCTTTTCTGGACATTGTTGTTATTATCAGACTTGAATAGACTAGTTTTATGTTGATGGATTAGTGGTATTGTTTTGACACTATCAGACATTATGTTATGGATTCAGTGGTTATATGATGAGATCATTTAGATTTTACATTTCATGCATACATGATGATCATTATACTATTGTCAGTTATTATTGATGATTAGATGGTTGGTTTATTATCTTATGTGTTTTATTATGGATACTTACCCCATACTTGCATGTGTATGGTGTGCGTGTTTTCTTATTGTATGGCATTTCTGATGTGGTTAAGGAAGGGAGCCGTAGTCACCTGCTTAGTCGGGATCTACACGATGCACCACTTCCTGCCATTGTCTGTTTAGCTTAGCATTATATATATTTTATGTACATGCATGGTTTTTCTGCAGGTTGCAGGTACCGGGTATCAACTTCCCTGAATTGCCAGGATGAGCATACCCTATTATACTATCTCAATGATAAGAGGAGGGAGATAAATTCTCAAGTCCAAATCCCAAACCTTTAAACCAATTGTCCTAGTGAGGTAGGACAAGTATTTGAATATTTTACCCACCGAATGTGTCAAATGACATGATTCATGATTTTTAACCCTTTAGACTGATTTTGAGTGATTTGCTCTATGATGGGTTTTCATATTTTATCTTGGAGGTCTATGGTGAATTGTCTATTAATTAAGTCTTAATAAATGGATTTAATTAATAAATTAATTATTTGAGAAAATTAATATAAAATATCATGTTATTTGATATTTTGATTGTAATTAATTAAATATGAATTATTGAGGAAAAAGAATTAAAAGAAAATTAAAAAATTAAAATTAATAATAATAATAAAGTAATAAATAAATAATAATAATAAAAGTTATAAAAATTAAAATGAAAGTTATAAATATTTAAATGAAAATTATATAAAAAAGTGAATTGGAGTTATAAGCTTGCATGAGAATTAACGCACTTTTCTATTTCTCATGTGTCAACAACACGGAGGTTAGTGCATCAATTAAGCACATGGTGTCTAGAACCCTATGGCTCATCAAAAAGGTTGAAAAAGACCCATGCTTAGTTGGTGACACCTTCTAGCTGTTTCTAGAAGCATTCTAGATGTTTCTTGAAAGCTCTTTATATTCAGGCATTCCTAGAAGCTTAGTCATAGCGTTTGGAATGCAATTGGAGCATTGGAGGATTCGAGAATTCTGAAGAAGGGAGCTTGCTCTGCGGGTTTTCTGAGGAAGAGCAATTTAGCATCAGAATCCAGGTAGATTCTTGTGTTTTTACTTATGCTATTTCCGCATCATGCATTTCCTGTCTTCTTCGTGTCTTCCATATGTCTTCTGAAGAATTTCATAATTTACTGTGCAATCTCAATATGGGTAGATTAATTTATTTGAGAGTTTTTATATGCATGGATCTATAAAAAAAAACATGGGGCTAGGGTTGAAATTTATAGTCAAACCCATTAGATTAATTATTGGAAATTTTTGGAGATTAAAGGTCTATGGAGGAATTCTGAAAATTGAAGTTTGTATTCATATATTGTCAATTTGTTTATATATATATATATGCAATTTTATATATATATATATATATATATATATATATATATATATATATATATATGTATATATGCTCATATGCTGTGATATTTTAATTCTGGATATATATATATATATATATATGTTTGTTAAAAAACTAGATAACATACCCGTGGGTGGAAATGTTTTAATAAACATTTTTCACAAATGAAAATCACGTAGCGATTGTTAAAAGAATAAACATTTTTAAGCATTGAGTCGGGGTGGGATGAGACCCGCACCCCACTACGGATGCAGCGTACCCCGTCACAGGTACTGCGACGGCAGTGGTACGCAGTACCACTAACGTCGTAGGCCTTGCAACCGCAGGGTCCTGCGTACCAGCAGTTATATTAATAATGTCTGTGTTGTTTTTTTAAAAAAATGTTTACCATATTCGATTTGGCATTAATCGAATTTGATTAAATCGATTTTGTTAAATGATAAATAATTTATATATTCATATATGTATATATTTTAATAAATATATATATAAGTATGTATATAATATGTAAATATAATTATATGTTTTATAATTATGAATTTTTTAATTGGTATATATCAAGGGCTCATGATTAAAATTAATTGTTTTATTAAAATGGATTTGGAAGGGGAACGTTTGGATTGAAATTATAATTAAAGAATGGATTTGTATTCATATATAAATGTTCCTTCAAATTCTTTCTCTTAACTTGGAAACATAAATTGAGATCTCTACATTTAAATTCAAGTTGTAAACTTAGCCAAACCAAAACGTGTGTTTACATTGTGTATTCTTAATGCTACTGTTTTGGGTTTTGGGTTGACTAGTGTTGACCAGTATAGGACATTTACTAGAGGCTTGGGGGTTATGTGATTGTGGTGACATGATGATGTTTTAATCTCGATCTTTATAAACCCAACCATGGTTATGTGATGGAATGCTCTATGTATTGGTTGTGATTACTGATTGTTATAGTTGAGATTCTTATGTATGAGACACTTGACTTAACCATTATTTTGGTCATCGATCAGTTATCTTTGGTTATTTTTCTAGTCGCCATGATGGGACTGTAATGTGGATTTATTTTGATGATGTCATGTTGTGACATGTTTGACTCAACCATTTTTGGAGTCTTTGATCAGTATGATTGAGATATATATTTTTTGGTTATTGAGAACCATTGGATATTTGATTATCAGTGATACTTCAGTTGCCAATAGAGAGTTGTTGTGTTCATGATTTTCTATGGATGTTAGCTCATGGAGATTTGATGCTTTTATGCATATTTTGATGATTTTATGGATTATCTTTTGTAATTTTGAAATTTATGAGTCCATGAGCATTAGGGTAGGATATCTGCATGTAGTGATGGGAAGTGGCTTGCAATGGGGGCCGAGGCCCTAAGAGGCTGCCAGGTAACTCATTGTAAGTTGGATTAATAAGTGATAACATTCACACCTAATACTAACTGAATGAATCTAAAAACATAAGTGTTTTGTTCTCGCCCATGCCTTGAGTGCTTGTACAGGCTAGGATGGGAGTAGTGAAATGCATGGTTGTGACCTTGCATTCCGTAGTATGCCTCATCAGTATGAGAGGATACTAGTGGCTACATGAAATCAATATGGACCCGTGGAGTTTAGCTAACTGCCAGGGTAACTTGTACGTGATAATTGCGATGACACTTTCTCGCTTGCATAGTAGGTTCCTACATGTCATTGTGTGCCTCTGGGATTAGATGTCATATTTTGTGTTTGGAACCTTGAGTTAGTATACTTTTAGGATTCCTGGACTTATAGAGATATGTGCTATGTGATTTTGATAGCCTTCTTGGGACTTGAGATTATCTCCTTAGCATGGTGAGAGTGGACCACTTAGGTACCACACGGTCGGGTGGTAGTGTATTTTCCACTCTTATCATTTTGAGATTCATTGAGACATCGTGGCTGATGTGTCTTTCATGATGGTGGGTATGTATCCTTTTTCATTGATGATTAGCATATGTTAGATGTTGTTATCTTATGTTAGATTACTTCTACATATGATGTTGTATTTATTAGGAGTGACATTCCTACTATGTAATACCGATGATCTCTTTAGTGATTTGGAATGTTATGCACGGAGGGATGGCTAGGATCCACGATCATCTAATGATGCTATTGACGGTTGGGAGGAACCATGCACTTAGTTTATTAGGTTTGATCTTTATGATGGATGTATATGTTCTCTATGATGTTGTATCATGTGATTATCTCTACTTTGATATATCATGGATTAGAATAGGATGATGTACCTTATTCTATGTATGTATATTTTTGAGCTTGTCATACCCTGTGACATGTACAGTGGATGAATGAGCATTTGAAATGTAATGTATAAACATTGGACTTATCATTATTATTTCATGTGGATGTTTTACTAGATGGATTCATGTATGTAATTCAATGTTAAGGGATCTTAAAGAATGTAATCTGTTATTTATGTTATGTTTACTTTCAGATGGACAATGCTATTGCTTCCGTTATTGTGCATAAGTTATATGTGATGTTTACTATCATGAAAAAAAAAAAAAAAGCTACTAAACTTAGTGAAATTCTAGGTTAATTATTTGGATCCCTTGGCGGGGCATCACAGATGCTCTAAATTATGTTGTAATTAGATATTTCAAATTAATAAAGTCATTTTGAAGTGCTATTATAGTATCTTTATGTTAGTTAATAATTAGTAGATTTTTTAGGTTAGTGATTAACAAATAGGATTAGCATCTTATGTTTTAATTAAGATCTTTTATTATTATTATTATTATTGAGATGTTAAAACAACATTTGTGTATTTGAATCTCAATGAATTTTTTTTACTATATTTGGTCTTGACACTGGCTAGTGGTTAAGTATATTATCTAGTGTATTTTGTTACAAGTTAAAGTGGAGGTTTAAACTTGTCATCTAGTAAATGTCTTAGTGTTTTATCTAGATCCAAATTAGTTATGATAATATCTAGTTTAAGTTTTAGTATGTTATGATGGGTTAACCATTAAATACAGAATTAGATTCTCCTAAGGGTTGATCTTGTTTAGTACAAAAGGGGATAGCAACATAGACAATCTAAGAACTTGAAAACCCTAATTACACTTCAAGCTTGATGTTGTACTTTTCCAACTTGAACCTAATGTTTTTAACCAATTGATTTATTTAACCAGAACTAAGTATTCCCTTAGTGTTTGGATTATAGGGATTTGAACCCATACAGTGTGTGGAGATGTCAACTCTACATCTTTGTGATGTGTATTCGAAACTCACTTTAATCCTTTGTCATCTTTCCTTAACCTAATCAGTGTAGCATTTATTTATATAGTGAATTTATTATCTTTATAAAAAAAATGTTGGCATATTTTTTGCTTCAAATTTTGGGCATGAAATAAGGATAGAAAAGAACTGAAGGAATCTTAAATTAAAACCCTTTTGCATTCAGATCCAAAAGCTTGACATTGATTTTAGGGCCCTGTAGGACCAAAATTTGAAAAAGGGGATTAAATCTCAAAGAGGGTCAAGGACGACCTCCACCATACCCTAGGCCAGGGTCAACCTCAATCTTGCCCTAAGTTAGGGTTGACCTTAACTTTTCCCTAAGTTAAGGTCGAACTCAACCTTGACCTTGACTTGGGGGTCCAGATCTAACCAAAATAGAAAGTAGGAAGTCTCAAGGATGCCCAGAGACCTAGAAATGATATCAGAATAGAATAGAATGCCAAGTATAGGCACAAAATCCTATGATGAGTATGATGAAGGCTAGGAGGACCTATGCCTAATTTTTTCCTAGAAAATAGAGCCACAAGGGAGGGAAATTAAGGAGAATCTTTGAGATCCTAACCCTAATTTCACGTAGAATGAAGGAATCAAGTGAAAAATGCATCCTAAATGCAAGTATCTCATCATAAATGTATTAAAAGAGAGTGCTAAACCTATCAAGATGGAAATGCTTCCATTTTGAGATGATACAATATTCTTCCAAATATTCCTTGTTTTCCATCTCTATCAATCTACCACAAGAGAAACATAACTTAATAACTAACTAGAACCTTAAGAATGAATCCCTTGGTCATTCTTCTTTGGCAGCTCCTACTTGTCTTAAATATTTCATTAAAAAATCATATCAAGTGTAACTATAAGCCACGCACATCTTTTTTGATGAAAAAATTAATTGAATGTGATTAATTCACAAATACAAAATAGTATGATGACCCTATAAGACAAGAATTTGAATCGAACTTATTTCCTTTGAACAAAAAAAGACAACAAACATGTCTTGAAAAAAATAGTCATTTGACAAAATATCCATTTGTTGAAAATTAGTTTAGTGATACAATAACCAGATGAGATAGAAAATGTATGTTATCATTGTGGAGAATAATATATATCACAATACAAAAAGGCATAATATAGACATTCCAATGTATTAGTATGTCGGCAATTTAGCATTGAATGGCTATAGTTATCAACTAAATTGTCAAATTAATCTAAGATAAAATGGCTCATAAAACAAGGTTTGTTCCAACTAGTAATATTATGAGCCTCACTTATGTCAAATAAGAAACTCAATGTCTCTCTTATGACTAACCTGCAATCAAACTAATTTTCTAAGTTGATGTCTAAATATGAATAATACAGACTTACATAGAGGCCTCATATTTTAATTCACAAGGATGAATTAGTACTGAACTTGCTGGAAACAATTTTTGTGAGACTAGAGATTACTAGATGCAACTATGGTTAGACATATAGAATTTGGATGAAGTTTGGAATGAGTAAAAATTTGCTGAAATTTGAACTTCTTAGATGAAATTTAGCATAACATGTGACACCATTCCAAGATAAAAGAAAGATAAAATACATCAACTAATGTGACAAATTGATAAGCTTCTTCCCTATTGTGTGCCCCAAATGTAGGTACACCTTCAAGTGAAAGAGTATGCAAGAGCTCTACATACAACCATCGTTAGTATAAATGGGCTAAAATTGATGAATAAAAGAGTGGCAATGTGAAAATAAACATAAATAGCAATCTAGTTGAGTATTAAATGGATGCATTGAGGACCCAATCAATTGCCAGTATAATCAAACAATCTTCCAAATCAAAATCCAATTTAGTAATATGACTTTACAATATTGAAGTGACATAACACTTAAAAGGAACCCAAAGAGATCTACACACTCTACCTTTTGTCATATTGGTTTACCATGATGAAGGTTTTCCTTATTATCTTCATAATTTAGGTTCATTTTTTCAATGAACCTTCTGAGCTAGGGTTTAGGAATCTCATACCCCTGTCCACTAGCCAAAAATGAAACCTTTAAACCTACTTGTGACTTTTATGACAACTTCATGTGAACTTATATGCCTATAAATTGGGATTTGGTGATGATGATAAAACATAGATAAAAACATGGTATCCTAGGTATAAACTTGTAATTGTGTGGGGAGAGAAACAAAGTCTTGACTAGAGAAATTTCTCAATCACATGAAGCACTCGAAAAGCAACTAAATCCATTTAACAAGATTTCTAATGTTATAGCAAGAACAAGAATAAAACTCTACCTACATGAATAGACAAGAATACTAAAGAAATGTGTAGCAAATGTGTGAAGGAAAACATCAAGTCAAACTCACATCACTCACAGACCTAGCTACAAAGTGTACATTCATGTCTTCTCTACTGGGATTAACACAGTTGAATCTCACACTCACAAACCTCAAAAGCACGCATTCACATCTTCTCCATCGAGGTCAATTAACAAAATTGAATCTCACACTTTTCAATATATGAATAATAATCTAGATCTGATGGAATATTTTGGCATCGACATGATTATGGGAGGAGCATTAGAAATTCACCCCCAATGAGAATGAAATGCCTTGTGACTTATCAACTTCTTCAACCTCCCTCCCCCCCCCCCTTCTGCAAGAACTAAAAACTCATCCCCTAGAGTCAAAATCCCTCCCCTATCTCCAAGTTCAATTCTCCAAAATGAAAACCTCCAAAGTGTGCAAACCTCCAAATTGTCCCCCACCTAAAATGCCCAAATTGTGAAATAAATCTTGCATGCACCTTTTTCTTTTTCTTTTTTATGAGTCGATTTGGTCAAAATCTTGACCAAATCAAGCATTTTGGTCAAACTTTTGACCAAATTGGGCTCATAAAGAAAAAAAGAATTGAACAAGCCAAAAAAAGGCCTTGGTCAAAATTAAAGGTCAAAATTTGACCTCAAATGTACTAGTGTTTTTTAGCGTGACTCCTTTTAACCACATGATTCCATTACCACTCTTGGTTTTACATGTTTAGACTTCCTTGATGTCAGTTTGGGTATCTTTCATTTTAGGAAAGATCTTAGGGAAGCTTAATACCTTCATCGTAGGGTGGTAAAGCACTCCTACAATATTCTCACCCTTGTGCTCTTAGATAGGTTCTAGAGCTTTTGTCACAATGGTCAACATAATCAGTATCATCTTGGTATTTTGGTAATGGAATTATGGTTTCTTTTAGGCTTGAACATATATGTATATGTATCATTATAGTTAAATGTAATGATAATTAATCAACTAATATTGACTAGTCAATATTTAAATAACTTTGACTTTCCTTGACTTCTGCATGTTATGGGATTTTTGATGTGGCATTGGTTTTATAGTGGTAGTCTTTCCACTAGGTACAAAATTTGATTCAATTGATCATAATGAACCATCTTGCAGTGTGTACTTGAGCAAGGGTGTCGACGATGGTCACTAGATTGTAGGCTTGTAGAATTTTGATGTATCATTTTTTATCTTCATTCTAGTTTAGAATCCACTAGAAGACATTACGTCAAATAGCTTGCATACTCCCTTTATTGAAATGTAGAAATAGACATCAATTTGGAGACCTCTATGGGCTTGAAGGTTCATTAGTGTGTGAGAAGGACTCATCATAGCTATGTTTTCTTATCATAAAATGGAAAGGAAATTTTTGAAAATGGCTATGCAACTGACATAATGATTGTATATAATAATTAATTAATGATTTGAAATTAAGAAATAGTGAACTTATAATTTTAATTTAATATTAAATATGAAAATAATACCCATTTTGTCAGTTGGGTAGATGCTTCCAAAATTTTGCACCTCCATCTTCAATGTTGGCATTAAATATGATGCCTCATCATTTGGTCAGGTCATGTGGGAACTATTTTGGATGAATATATTAGAAAATGGACAAGTGACCACCTTATTCTTCTTCCACAAGTAACGTAACCCAAATGTTATGCAATTGGGTTCAATACATTATAACAAATTGTTGGCAAAACTCCCCATGTATTTGAGCTTTGGTATGAGTCAACTTTTAATAGGGATTTATATATTAGGCATTTCATCAAGAAATTCACATGTCATCTACTCTAATTCACACTTGGTACTTTTTGATAGGTTATAATAGTGGTGACTCCTATTATGACTCTGAATGAGTTCACAAAGTGAAGGGGCCCGATGTGAATGACTTGAGCTTGCCCTTTTTTCCTATGCCATCCACCATGATGGTCAATCATTATGAGGCTATCAAAGTTGGGTTTATTCCTTGTGGTAGTATTTTTTCTAAAATTGATCCCCAAATGAATATAAAGTCTAGTTTCTTTTAGTCCAACAAATTGGCAAAATGCATCTATGATATAGATCATGCGCATCTCAACACTATCCCCTTGGTAATCAACCATGTGTAACCTCTCCAAGTATTATTGAGCCTTGACACTTTCCTTCAAAATATAAGAAACTAGCACCTAACTTTAATATTTTAATTTTTTCATTGTAAAAAAATCATTCATAGAGCCATGCACACTTATCTTAGCTAGTAGTTGTCAAAGATTACCATTGTCTAATCATTGTATTCATTGGACCCAAGCTACATGTTGTCACAAAAGTTTGTACCCTTGTGTAAAGTTTGACCTAAAGGCAACCTTGTGAAACATGTAAATAATCTCCAAGTTGTAGGAATTGAACTGTGAGATTGAATCTCTAGAAAAGGTTAGCTTCCTTACAATAAAGATGCACCTAACTACTGCTTGAGGGGGAAAGGGAGAAGGAGATACAAGAAAGAAAATTTCTAAAAGGGAAATGGGTGATGCATCTAATTGAAACAGTTACAACTCTACCCATATATGCACAATGCATCAATGAAAACCCCATATACATAGGTCCCGACTCTATTCTACTCCCAAAGAATCACATGAAGGTCAGAAACTAATAAAACATTGAAAGGAAAAAATCATCACAATACAATCCTTATCAATAGATTAAACACACCATGCAAAATTAGGGGAAACAGAAAAGAAACATTCAAGGAGAGGCAAGATACATGCACAAACTAATGAATGGAAAGAAGAGGAAAGAAACTAGTTATTCATTAATTGAAGGCAACAAATACAATTGCAAAGCACAAGATTGTTGCAAGTAAACATAACAAAATAGAGAAGACCTCCTTTGAAAGAGTTACAAAATTTAACATTATAGCTTAGGAATAACTGAGAAGAATTCAACTAAAACCTTAAAACTCAACCTTTGTCTTCAAGTTGTAGAGAATAATAACTATTGATCTGAGGAAGATTTGATCAAATGCATGTCCGTATGTTAAAAATTTGATTTTTACTTGCAAAATCAAGCCCTGAAGAGATAGAAATGATAGCCACAACTTCTCTAATAGGTAGATTGATAGCCATGGTGGTGGTAGAATGAAATTTGTATTTATCAGGCATTGAGAATACAAAAAAGGTGGTGTCAGGCAATCAAAGAATTTGTTTGCCATCAATAAGCCACTTTTGATACTGTTTACAATAGCACCAGGTCAGTTGTGTCATCGAGTCAATTAAATTCAATAATCAACCTCACTATGTGGCCCTATATATTTGAACCATCCCACTAGATCATCTCCTAGTGTTGAAAAGTCTCATATCTAGATAGCTTGGACATGTCACACAATTTCATTTGTACTAAATTCATCAAGAACACGTGTGGGTCATAGATCCTTATTTTCTTTCATGAAGAATGAATGGAGATCTTATAATCAATCATTATATCTCCATCATTGATCTTAGGCAAAAAGGCCCTCATGTAAAATTGTTCCACTTCAATTCCCTAGGACACATGGCTGCATTTTGGGCATTTGAAACTTTTGGGGAAAGATTCCTTCAGATTCATTAAGATCTCCCAAGATGCTCTTCAAACTCTTGCAATGCTAACAATTGTCCAATGTGCGATGTGATCACTGGACCCACCATATATCTTTTATTTCCTTGTAAGAATACAAGCATTGTCAGATCAAGAAAGATCTAATGGTGGAGATTCCATTTAGGATCTCATTGTACTTTTTTCTTTCAATGCTCCAAAAAATCCCAAAATGTTGACATGTGGCCACACTACATCACCACCATTGGGATCCACTAAAAATGGATTTAGGAAAAAAATGCTACAAATGCATCATTTAATTTGAAAAGAAAGGGGTGTGAGGCAACACTTAAAGTGAATAAACCTACTAAGGAGAAACCCAAATTAAGTTGTGTATGGGTAACTCGACCCTCTAAAAAGGTAACACACAATTATAACATGAAGGGTAGAATTAGGGTTCTAGTTAGGTTTTAGCCACATGCCTAGCACATTGTGAAACCTTGGCACCATGAATAGATATCTTTGATTGGTTTTAAGTGATGGTGACATGGGAAAAAAAGGGGGGGCTAAAATGGCTAATATTTCTATTTTTGGCATGTTTGGGTGGGAGTAACATTCAAAGATTCAAATTAGTTTCCAAAACCTCCACCAGTCATACCACAATTTTTGGCACATCTGGTGGGATAAATTCATATTCATAAGTCTGCTAGTTAGACAATTTGAAGATCCATTCACTAAGATAGTCAGTGATTTTCTTAGTGTCATCAACCTTTAGATGCATTCATCTAACACCATGTTGACTCTATGCATCTATTAGTTCCAATAGACCAAGTGTTGGTATGATTTTCATTTTTTTTTATTTCCTCAGGATTTCTATGAAGGTTCTTGTTTGAATGATTTTCCATGGATTCCCTTCATAGAGATTCCTCCCACTTTCCCCCATATCATGAAGAGGTGATTCCTCAGCCCTTATATTCTCTATATCAACTACAACTTGATATTGACCAACATGATTACCTAGATCACCAGGAGGTTGATTTTACTCCAACCCCTCATGTCTTTTATGGCCATGAACTTATGAAAATTTCCCCCACCAAGTTCATCATAGTCTAAGAGTTTTAGGAGTAGCATGAGGGAAGAAAAATCAAGCCCATACACTGATTCCTCCTTAGGTTTGGTCTCCCTTGCAATATCAAATGATCAGCTTGTCTAGTCTTCCTTAGAACCCTATAATGACAAAAGGTAAAAGGTAGGAGAGTTTTTTACCGCATAAATATTTTGAGCCTTGGATTTTCTGTCATAGACAAGATTTTTGAATTTGTTTGTAATCCTTATGATGATACAGACTATGGGAATTCTGCTTATGTTAGGCTCATTATGACTTCTTGGCTTGATGAATTATGTGGTGAGATGGAGATGTAGTAGAATGATCCTTATGTTTGTAGCATGGTGTATGAGGCTCTTGATATTTTCAATGAGGCTCACTAGGACCTCCTTAGGTTATAGTAGGGAGAAGAACTAAAACAAAAGAAATATGAGGAGGAGGAAAGAATCAAGCTTTTCCAAATGCAAAGAATTGAAGTGAAAGGGTCTCCAAGGATGATGTTTGCTAGCTTGAGACAAAGCAAACCTCCCTGGATTTATACTTCAAGCTTCCCTGAATCCCAAACTATAGTTCAAACACCTCCACATGTCAATGATGGTGACCCCCAATGTGATTATTGTCCCTTCTTTGTTGTTCATGAAGAAGTAAAAGAAATATCTTTCCTATGTCAAAGATAGAAAATAAGTAGCTACCAATTGAAGAACATGTGTTGCAGCAAGAGGTTGAAGAAGAAGAAAATCGAAAGGAAATCCTCATCCTTGAGGAGGAACACATCAATGTACATGAGGTTCCTCCTCATCCTACAAGCAGTTTCATAATAGAGAGGAAAATCCAAGAAGAAGAGTGTCTTTCTTCTTTAGGCCATCATAGGGATTTTTGTGACATGGAACATCACAGTGGATGGAGAAGATTGATTTCTACAAACTTGAGGCCTCGTGTCTATCTAAAAGGTCATCTTCCCCATATGAGGAACATTTTTTGTTGCAGCAAACTATCCCTCATGTTATCAAGGTTACAAAAGAGGATCCCTAGGATAGCTCTATCCTTGAGGAGGGACATGCTCAAATGCATGAGGTTTCCCCTCAGCCTATGCATCTTATTGTAGCTATGATGGAGGAGGTTAATGACAAGGGTGACCTTTTGGATGAGTTTTATGTTATCCACTCTTCCATAGAGGTTGAGCCATTATCTCCTATATATGAAGGGCATATTCTTTAGTAGCAACAAGAGGGGAGTGTATTACTAGCCACATCATCAAAGCTAGCCCCTGCTAGCCAAGAGGATTCAAAGGTTGTAGAGTAAAACTAAGTGGTCAAAGATGATTCCTTTGACCCTGCACCATTAAGAGGATTCCCTATCAGGCACCTAGCTCTACAATAAAACACCAAGTTTCACCTAGTCATGCTTACCTCATAGCATGAAGAAGATTTTCATCAGAAGGAGCAAGTTGATCTTGCTCAAGACCAAGGTGTCCCAATGTTGGAAAGGTTCATTGTTTTTAGCATTGGGAAGTTGATTCAAGTTGCAACAGCATGCTTGTCATGCTTGCTTCTATTTTCAGTTGCCCACATACATGAAAGAAGAAATCAATTGGTGAGGAAGGGGAGCTACTTCAAGAAACCAATTAATGGATTTGTTTGACTTTCCATCTTTGTAATTATTTTTAAATAGTAGATTATGTTTTTCTAATTTTCAAGAAGTGCATGAGCATAGGCTATTTCTCGATGAAATATCAAGGTTTTGAGGTTTTGATGGTTGCAGATGTTGCAATTTTTCTGGTTATTTGTAGACTAGGGCTCATTTTTTGTGACTCTATGGCCCAATGGATTACTTAAGGTCATTGATCCTATGCTTATTAAGCAAGCATCCCCTCTAAGATGCCAAAAATGTTAGCCATTTAAGCCCCACCCCTTTTGTTATTATGTTGCCATCACTTAAAAATGATCAGAGATATATATTCATGGCATTAAGGTTGTACAGTGTGCCAAGCATGTGGCTAAAACCTAACTAGAACCCTAATTGTCTCCTTCATGTTATAATTGTGTGTTACCTTTTTGGAGGGTTGAATTACCCATGCACAACTTAAGTTAGGTCTCCCCTTACTGGGTTTATTCACTTTAAGTTTTGTCCCATGCCCCTTTCTTTTTAAACTAAATCATGCACTTGTCGTATATTTTCCTTAAAGGCCATTTTTAATGGGACCTAGTTGTGGTGACATAGCATGGCCATGCATCATTATTTTGAGAGTTTAGAGAGCATCAAAAGAAAAAAGTTATAGTGAGGTCTCCAAATGGAATCTCCACCACTAGATCTTTCTTGATCTAATGATGCTTGTGTTCTTGTAGGGAAACAAATGATATATGGTGGGTGCAATGATGACATCACATGGTGGACAAGTGTTGCTAGTATGGGATTTTGAAGAACGTCTTGGGAGATCTTAATGGATTTGAAGGAATCTTTCCCCAAAAGTTTCAAACACCCAAAATTTGGCCACATGTCCTGGGGAACTTAAGTGGAACAATTTTGCACAAGGGGTTTTAAGCCTAAGATCAATGATGGAGATATAATGATTGATTATAAGATCATCATTCATTCTTAATGAAGGAGAAAAAGGATCTACAACCATAGGTGTTCTTGATGAATTTGGCACAAACGAGATTGTGCCACATGTCCAAGCTATCCAAGCATGAGACTTTTTAATGCTAGGAGATGATCTAGAGAGATGCTTCAAAGATATAGGGCCACGTGGCAAGGTTGACTATTGAATTCAATTGACTCAATGACACAACTAACCTAGCATTGTTGTAAACACTATTAAAAGTGGCTCATTAGTGGCAAACAAATCCTTTGATTTCTTGCAATCACCTTTTTGGTGTTCTTGATGCCTAATAAATGCAAATTTCATTCTACCACTACCATGTTTAGCCATCGATTGGTTAGAGTAGCTATGGTCATCATTTCTATCCCTTTAGGGAATGAATTTGCATGTAAAGATTAGGTTTTCTACATTGGGACATGCATTTGACAAAATCTTCCTCAAATTAGTATTTATTATTCTATGTAACTTGAAGACAGTGGTTAATTTTTACAGTTTTAGTTGAAGTCTTCTTAGTTATGCCTAAGCTATAAAGGAAAACTTTGTAACTCTTTCAAACTGGTCTCCTTTGTTCTATTATATTTATTTACAATAGCCTTGTGCTCTACAACTATATTCCTTGCCTTCCATTAATAAAATAGTTGGTTTCTTACCTATTCTTTCCATTCATTAGTCTATGCATGTATCTTGCCTCTCCTTGAATGTTTCTTTTATGTTTCCCATGATTTTGCATGTTTTATTTAATCTACTGATAAGGGATGTATTGTGAAGATTTTTTTCTTTCAATTTTTTATTAGTTTCTGACCTTCATGTGAATCTTTGGGAGTAGAATAGAGTTAGGACATGTGTATTTTGGATTTTTATTGATTTATTGTACACATAGGGGTAGAGTTGTAACCGTTTCAATTAGTTGCATCACCCCTTTCCCTTTTGACAATTTACTTTCTTACATCTCCTTCTCTCTTTTCCCCTCAAGTAGTAGTTAGGTGCATCCTGATTGTAAGGAAGTCGACCTTCTCTAGAGACTTAATCTCACAATTCAAGTCCCATAACTTTGAGATTGTTTCCATGTTTCACAAGGTTTCCTTTAGGTCAAACTTTAGGAAAGGGTGCATAATTTTTTGACAACACTACCCAATCACACAAAGATGATAGTGATTTTCATCTTCCACATGTTTAGGAAAAAACCTACTATGGTTATGTTTTCCTAAACTATTTATCATCCCTACTTATTAGAGTCTTTGAATGGAGATTCTATATTGCATGTGTAGAATGAGGATTGTGCAACTTGTATTTTATGTTATAGAATCATGGTTGTTATGGAATAATGGATTTGGGCACTTGATTTTGAAAATTCTAAACTTGAACTCAAAAATAGGGGATCTTAAGAGACAAGCTTATACTTTGAACTTGATCTTTGATCTATACTTCCAAATTGGTAAACTTGAACTTTGAACCTATACTTTGAATGTTGGAGTCTTGAACCTATACTTTGAATGATGGCTCTTTAACTTGCATGTCAAAACCTCAAACTTAAACCTTTAATCTAAAATTTTGAACCAATGAATATGTATTTGAAACTTTGAACTCAAACCATTGAAGACGAACTTTAAACTATGGTACTTGAACCTTAAACCAAAACTTTGAATTTGAGTTCATGGATCTAAACCAAATGCTTTTTGAACTTTGAACTTATCCTTCAAGGTTCAAATTTATAGGTTTCCTACATGTTTCTTTATAAAATATAAATTTTTAAAGCATAATGTTAGAAAACCAATACAAGATTTCAATATGACTTGGGAAATTATTCAATGATGCCTAGAAATAATTTTTTTAACTCGTGTGTTGAAGTAAAGCCAACATATGGCTTTGACTGGGGATTGGACCATGAGGGACAAGAAGAATAAAATAATCTCTAGTGAAGACCAACTTCTAGCCATTGGGAACAAATTCATTCTAGCATAGAGGATAGGGGGTTCCTTGTAGAGAGGGAAACACACCAAAACAACCAACAAGCCAAAAAAAAATAGAAGACTAAACAATGCACAAAAAATCTTAGATAGTTGATATATATATATAAACTCTCTAAGATTTTGTGTGCATTGTTTAGTAGGTGAGGAGAGCTCACCATAGAACAAATACTAATAAAAAACTTACACAAAATTGTTACCAACTAAGAGAAGAAAAATCCTTTCTAGACCAACAGGTTGTATCTGGGTGAGTCAATTGAATACAACTTGCATGTGGAAAACTCCCTACTATTGCAAACCAAACTAAATACATGAAAGAGTTTTATGAATTGGAATTCAAATGCAAAAAACCACAACTTATCATAGACCTCTTCCTTTACCTGAGTTCTCAATATGGAGTTCTCAAGTTCCTTTCCAACTGGTGGCTGAAGAATATTAGGCTAAAACATCTTCACAAAGAAAGTCATATTATCCATATGATTAGAATCCACAAAAGCCTAAATTTTGGAATAATTATTAGTGTTTATAACATCTTAAAATAGGAGCATACTTCATCCATTATAGGATCACCATAGACTAGAGTAGTTTTATCATATTTTGATGCAACCAAATCCAAAAAATCTCTATCCACACTAAAAGCGCTAATCAAAATAATATTTGAATTTTTACTTTCGGGATCATCTTTCTTGATTGCTAATAAGAAACCTTCAATAATCTTTTCCTCATTCAAGGAATCACCACCCAAGAAATTTGATGTTGATTTTAAGTTGTATCATTTCAACATCGTCATCATTCTTAAGCATTGCATCCATTTCAAATTTCTCTCTCCTCCCTAGATTGTTAGAGTCTAAGAAGTGTGTGCTAAGCATTAATTGATTTCACTTTTAAAATACAAGAATTCATGCAAAGGAATAGAAGCTACAATAGGTTGATTTAGAGAACTATACTCATCCTTATCCATAATAGAATAGAAAACTTCAAATTCTGATTGAACATACATATATTCCATCCTTGTTGATGTTTTTAATTTATAAGGCCTCATTATTTCTTTTTCAATGGGTATGAGCATCCTCTATGTGGCTCCATCTTCACAAGGGGAATTTCTCAGGTTGTTTGGTTGTCCTTAAAGCTAGATTACCTCCATACAATCATTGGCATGTTCTCCATTTTTATCAAAAACCTCCTTTCCAAGCATATTTCCCAAACTATAGGGCTGCCTCTCAGGACATGATTCTACTTCACCCTCATCACAAGATTTATTAGAAAGGCATGAGAAAGATTCATCAACGATATCAGATATTATATTATCTTCAAAAGAAAATGATTATAGAAGTGGGTCATTACAAACTCTTACATATAGAGGATCATCTCCATCGTAATCTTCCATAAAACAAAAAGCTTCATATTCAAGTTGTGTATCAATCTAAAATTTTTCATTATGTACATTTGTTGTAGTAGGATGATCTTCTAAACTTTTGAAATTTATACTTTAAAATTCTAGAAGGAGGGTAGAATCATGTACAATATTTTCTTTTAGTTTTAGTAGACTTTCCATGCCTATTTCATTTTGACTTACACATGATTTCTCTTCGTGAGGCTACAAGGCTTCTTGTTGAACCTCTTTCTCATTCATAACAAGGTAGTTGTACAACTAGAGGGATGAAACCAAAATAAATTGAGCTTCATCATCATCCACCTCTAGTTCTTTCCCAAGCTATTGTACTATTTTCTTGCATTCTTCTAAATCTTTTAGCTTGTGAAATATGACACACGGGCTTCTCCATAGCAAGGTAGATGTAATGCCCCGCTCAAAGATCCTTGGAACAAGGATGAACAAAGGATAATTTATTTTTTAAGGTAAGAAGAAATAAAAATAGCAACTTACACTAGAAAGAAATAGAAGACTAACATAAACCAAATGCCAAAGATTCCCAAGTGCCACTACTTACCAACTTAGAATTGAAGATCACACTAATCATGAGAATACCCAAAGGAGATGTTCTTTTTAAACCCAAGATAAAAGTCCCTAGTGTGGTTAAACATGCATGTTCATTTCCAACTATACATAACATAATCAAGAATAGAAAGAAAAACCTTCAAATGATCATGCACAAGACAAAGGCTTAAGGTTACAACCACTCATCTATTGTGCATATTGAAAGATAGTAGTTGAGCCCTAAAATTTGGCTAAGTTTGAAATCTTGAAACCCTGAAATTTGGCTAAGTCTAAATTCCATAAGCCTTGAAATTTTCTTGAATCTTTATCTTAACTTGTAGAGGCCTGGAACCTATCTCAACTGAATCATTACATATGTTGGTATCTCTAACTATTATTTTCTATTAGTTTCAAACACTTAGTCATATACTAGGCAAAATCAGATGGTCATCGCTATGATCAAGCTACTCTATATAGGTTGAGTCATATAAATACTTGTAAATACACATGTGCATGCTGAGCTCTATAGAAGTCGAGCAGGTCTCTAGTTGCTAAGTATTTTCAGTACAAGTTTAGCCTAATGATTGCCAACCATTTTAAACATATTGAACTCAAGTTACATAGAAGGTGTTGAGGATAGTAAAGATCGAGAAATAATAGTGTGTACAATGAGTGTCGAGTATTAGAAAGAGTAAGTACCGAGCAATGGAGAATTGACATTCAAGTTAGGAATGATGCAAATTTTGAGGTAAACCATTTTAGGCCAATATGAACAAGACATTTAATAATTGTAGAGGTTGTTATAGAGGCTATCATGCATTTCATGACCTAGATCATATATCCCTATGATAAATGTTCAACCAATCAAATGAAGAGAATAAAAGGGAAGCATATAGAAAAAAATTTAAGAAATATTTATAAAGAGCATTCAAAACCATATAGGATATGATATGGTGGTGGGAAGAAGTGAGCAAGTAGTTTGTGTGATAATAGAGAATATCAAGTGTGATAGTGTGAACATTGCAGAGGAGACAAAAGAGTTTAGTTATTGTAAAACATAGGCAGTGACTTTATCAAGTAGTGAAGGATAGTAAAGCTGTATTAGATCAAAGATTAGATTAGATTGAAAAGAGGAGATCCAAAACCATCTTTTAGATTAGACCAAGGGTTAGGTACTGAATCAATTTTAATAGATTAAATCAGGGATAATCTTTTAACATAGTGGTCTTAACAGATCTTTTTAAATATCTTAACCAAGTCCTTACTTTGTTGTAAGTTTAAAATTCTCTCATAGGGTAAGACCTAACAATCTTAAGATCCTTTAATAGGGAAGACCCCTTACAAGGTAGATCATCATATATGGTCAAATATTGTAACCATAACAAGTTAACTTTATTACTACAATAGTGGAGATTTGTGGGAATTTTTGGGTAATCAAATATTTGTGTTATGTGCTTACATTTCATGCATGTGATTAATAGATTAGATTCACATACTATACTTTGACTTAGTTTCTTAGTATCTTAGTTTCCCAATTAAGACTTCCAATAATTGGTATCAGAGTGTAGGTTCTCTTGACAAAAAATTCTAACAACTTGGGAGTTCAGATCTTGGAGATGGAGGCTTATAAATTGGAAAAATGTATTGACATTCAGGTGATTGACATCCATCTCATACTATAGCAACTAGAAACAAGAAGATGGGAATTAAGGAAAACCCTAAAAAGGAGGAAGGAGTTGGTCATTCAACAAAATGAGTTAAATTATAAAGAAATTGATACTCAAGGACTATTTGGAACTAGAAATTTAAGTGAGAGTGATCCAATAGTTGCAGATCTATTAGAAAAGAATAGTATCTTGAATGAAGACTTGTCAGAGGACTAAAAAGGGAGCATGAGATCTAGTTAATAAGGCTATGTGAATTGACCAAACAAAAGAAGAAATTTGAAGAAGACAAGGTTATTACTAAAGAAGACAAAAGGAAAATGACACTTAGAATTGAAGAAAGGACATCTACTGTGAAAAAGCTTACAAATACTCAACTGGACATGGTGAATCAACTGATGCTTACAAATCAAGAGTTGAATCGAAAGGACATGGAAATAGAAAATATAAGATCACAAAATGAATCATTGAGGAATGAACTAAATACTAAGAAATAACTTGTGAAAAAATTGAACAAACCTAATGAAGTAATAAGATACTTTGAAGAACTTATGAGATCACCTAAGTCATTTCACAACACTTTTAAATCAAGTCATACAAAGCAGCATTCATCTATCAAGCAAGGAGAATGATCCAAAAGTGGAGAATTGAGAAATGAAAAGACAAAAGGAAAGCCTACATGTTATCATTGTGGACAACTTGGTACTATAAGAATGATATACAAAACCCCAAACCTAAGTTTATTAGTTATTTTTTTTACTGCAACAAGCAAGGACATCAAATA
This sequence comes from Cupressus sempervirens, assembly GCA_028749045.1. NCBI lineage: Eukaryota > Viridiplantae > Streptophyta > Pinopsida > Cupressales > Cupressaceae > Cupressus > Cupressus sempervirens. The sequence continues at coordinate 213,042,090 of CM053784.1, forward strand.
TATGAATGTACATCAAGGATGAACAACATAACTACTAGACCTAGATTTGAAGGTTATTTTTATAATTGTGAAAAGTATGGACATAGAGTATATGAATGTAGATCATAGACAATGCCCCATTGGTCTAATAAAAGGAAAAATTATGCACCTAACAATGTATGTTCCAAATATCACAAGTTTGGATATTCAAGCAAAAATTGTAGGACCCAAGTACTAGCATCAAATCATAATCACATAAAGGGTAAGGGAAAAGTGGATGTTGAAAACAAGGAAGGAAATGAACCTAACTTGGAAGAAGAAGGTAGAAGATGGAAATAGTGGGAAAAATGGAGTTGAGATCACCCAATCCAATGGAGATCATCTAAAACTCATCAAGAAATGTATATCAGGAACTGTATATTTAAATGATATATCTTACATCAATTCCAAATATAAGATGAGCTAAAGATCATATCTACATAAGTAAAGATACACAAGATCATATCTATGAAAAGACAATTGAAAATGAATCATTTACACAGTTAGTGTCGAACATCAAAAAAAGTGTCTATATTGACGAAGCATTGCAATATGGACCAAGAAATTTAGATTCCAAACTAGTGTATAGGTCAAGTTAGATGAAATAGATTGAAGCTATATAGTGGAAACTGAGTGCAAAAAGGCACAATATCAACTAAGACAGTTGGCTTCCACCAACTAGAGTACACAACATTAATATAAACCCTAATTCAAGAAAAAAGAGAGTATATAGTGGTAAATTGAACAAATTTGTTACACATTGCGCATAGAATTCAAGAGCATAGAGCGATTTGAGAGAGTTTTGAAAAAAAAATCGTAAGGCGATTAAAGAGAAATTTTGGAACATAAGTTTGATCAAGCAAATATTTGAGTATTACCAAGTTGTTTAGAAGAAATATTTTTTCACACCCTAGTAAAGAAAGATGGCAGCTTCATCAACAGTAGGAAAAAGCCAAGGAATAGAGGTAAGTAACATTTAGTATAGTTTAGGAAGAGATTCAACAAGATGGATATAATGATCAGAATTGGCTGGAGGAAAGGTCTATTCTCTCTTACCTCCACAACATCATCTCTAGGGAAGAACATTTTTGGAATTAGAGATCAAGAGTTAATTGGCTTAAAGAAGGGGACCAAAACACCAGGTTCTTCCATTGATCTACTCTAAAACATCAGGCCAATAACAGGATAGTACATGAAGCAGTGCAATTTTTCTCTTCTCTTTTCACTAAGGATCCTTCTCTCTCGGTGTCTGATCAAGAGGAAATTTTCTTCTACTATTCCTTCACTACTACAAGCCCACCACAACTCTATGTTGAAAGCTTTCCCATCCTTGGAGGAAATTTTTCAAGCTCTCAATTCCCTTCTGGGTGATAAGGCCCCTAGCCTAGATGGTTTCACAACTTTCTTTTTCTAGGTCTATTGGGAGGTGGTCAAAGGGGACATTGTGAAGGCTATGCAAGAATTCTTCAAGGCTAGAAACCTTTTGAAAGAACTCAATGCTACTTTCTAGTTCTCATACCAAAAATCTTGGGGGTAGATTCAATGGATAAGTTCAAGCACATCAATCTTTGCAACTCTTTCTACAAAATCATATCCAAAGTCCTAATCACTAGGATCCTTAGTGTTCTTCACCTAATTATCTCCCCACAACAAACTATTTTTGTCACAAGAAGACATATTCTAGACTTTATTATCATAGTGCATGAGTTGATTCACTCTCTTGAAGCTAGTAACAAGGAAGGTTTTTTGGTTAAGCCAGAAATGTCTAAAGCTTATGATAGGGTGGATTGGAATTTCTTGATGGTTGTCCTCTAGGCTTTTGGTTTTGATACCCAAGTTTGTAAACTTATCCTTCATCTTGTCTCTTCCCCTTCTTTGTCTATTTTGGTTAATGGTTCCCCCTCTAATTTCTTTTTTCCCTTCAAGAGGGCTAAGATAGGGTGATCCCCTATCCCCTATTCTCTTCATCATTTTGGCTGAATGTTTGGGAAGGCTAATTATCAATTTTCCAAAATCTCCCCAATTATTCCTTAAGTCTCTTTGGGATACCGGCTAAGCAAGTTGACAGAATGGAGAAGATTCAGAGAAACTTTCTCTGGACAGGGGTTGAAGAGCACAAGAGATATCATCTTGTTGCTTGGGACCATGTTTGTCTTCCCAAATGATATGGGGGCCTTGGTATTAAAAAAATTAGACACCTCAATAATGCCCTTTTAGCCAAATAGATCTGGCATATTTTTAAGAGCACCAAAGAATGCAGGGAAATCATGATTGAGAAATACCTATGAAGGTAGTCTCTCAGCTTTTTGCTTCATGAGACCAAGATTCCTCAAGGATCTTACATATGGAATGAGATCCTAAAGGTAAAATTCCTAGCTAAGTCCAAGGCTAAATGGAAAGTCAGCAAAGATGAAAATATCTTTTTTTGGCAGGACAACTAGATGAGCCAAGGACCTCTTATTGATCACCCTAATTATGGAGGATGGGCAGAGACATGCATAAGAAGATATAGTTTGAAAGTCATTGATTATAGAATTGGTCATGGATGGTATGACCTGTTTATTATATCCCCATACCTTAATTCTTTGATGATTAGCCTGTATGTTATATTCATTAATAACAAGAGGGATGAAGTCATATGAAGAGATATGTTGAATGGGCAATACTCTATCGCCTCTAGGTTTTTTTCATTGTGGGATAGAATGGAGAAACCCATCTGGGCTAAGGCCTAGACTCCTAACCTTATCCCAAAAATTAGCATCTTCTTCTAGATTCTACTCCAAGACAAAATCCTTACTTTTGATAATTTAGCTAAGAGAGATCAGATTATCCCCAACAGGTGTAGTTTATGTAAGCACTACTTTGAGATGGGCAATTACTTATTTATTCATTGCCCCTATTCCTCCAAGGTTTGGAACCTTCTAACCAAGGACTTTGGGGTTAGCTAGTGTCCCTAGGCTAACATTCAAGAATTCTTCAGCCAATGGAAAAGCTCACACTTTGGTATGATAACCCAGTTAATTTACTCCTGGTCCCTTTCGCACTTCTACTGGAGAATTTGGAAAGAGTAGAATAACCAAATTTTTAGAGATAGGGAATCCCCTGAGTTTGTTATTGCTGATAAAATTGAAGGATTAATGAAGGAGAACTTTGCCATCACAAAGGAAGGAAACATTGAAGAAGGTGGGAACAATAGAGAAAGGAAAAAGGATAGGGACAGGAAAAGATAGGAGGCCAGGTGGTTTTTCCCCCCTAAAAATTGGTACAAAGCCAATTTTGATGAGGTTCCCAAAGGGAACTTTGGCCCTGCTGGTAGTGGAGGCATCATTAGAAACAGCTATGGAGGAGGTGTTGCAGCTTTTTCCTACCCTCTTGGACATCTGACGAATCATTTCATAGAAGCCAATGCAGCTAGTCACATTATTAAACCGGCCTTGGCTTCTAGAATTGAGAACCTCTAGCTAGAGGGGGATTCTTTAAATATCATAAATTGTCTAAATGATCACTCTGTGCCTTCTTGGACCATTTCAAATGTGATCAAGGAGTTCAAGTTTGACCTGGTTAAATTTAACAAGACCCATATCAGCCACACGTATAGGGAGGCCAATTCAACAGCCGACTGGTTCGCAAATGAAGTAGCCACCAAAAATTTGGCGATGATGTGGCATGTTGGCAAAAAAAATTTGGTAGTAGTGAATGATTTAATTCTGTTGGACTGCATCCAAGGAAGTACTAAAACAATCCAAAATTAATAATGGGAAGATTTTCTAGATTGCACATCAGACTGGGAGTTAATGAAAATCATGCAAAGCTCTTTTGAAACCATGATAGCGTGTATGTATGGCACACTTTATGGGTTATCTTGTATACAACCATTAAAATTGATAAATTAAAAAATGTTTTTGAGTTTTTCATTTTGAAGGAGGCTAAAGTCTATAAGAGAACTCTGAGTGGGTAGCGGATTATTGAACCTGAGGAAACCATGGTAGGGGAGAGAAGTAGGAGGGACCCATCAGGGGAGGCAGAGAACTAGAAGAAGAAACTGAAGGTTTGGCATAAGTTGGAATAGAGTGGTATCACAAGATTCTTGGAAAAGCTCCATGGATTTGATGTAGGGATCACCAAGATAATGGTGGATTCCTAGAAAAATGGGAGAGTCAAAATCGATGGGGTCACCCACCATATCAATGTGGATTTGATAGCCTAGGTTATGAAGATCCCTTTGGAAGGGAGTAACTTCTTCAAAGACAAGAAAATGTCGACTAATGTTATCAAAGTTTTTGCAAAGGACAAAGATGAGAGGAAGAAACTCATCAAGGTGGAGATGTATTATGAGATGGAGTCAATTAAAAATATTTGGAGGTATGTCTTAAGGGTTGTCATTGAATATATATCTTTGGATCCTAGATTTGATAGGATCATAATGCATCATTTTGTCCTACTTAATCATTTTAGGCATAGAATCGAAATCTCTTTTCCTTTTTATCTTTTCACCTCCATGAGAAAGGGTATTGAGGGTTTTAGAGGAAACCTACTACTAACCCAACCCTTCATGAGGGATTACTCCTCCTGGTCTATGAGTATCTGAAGATTCAAACTAGGGGGAAATCCCTCAATGATACTGGGTCTGCATCTAAGGAAACTAGGAGTTTAGATTTAGAGGATGTGCATAGCATAAAATCAAAAGAAGAGGAAAATGCTTCTTCTAAAGGTAAAACCCCTAAGGAAGAAAGGAAAGTGACTCCTTCTACCCACATTCCCTGCAGAAAGAGACCTAGAGGCTTACCCCTATTCCCCCTAAGTTTGAGCTTCAGGAGGAGGAGGATAATGATGAAGAAGTCGATATAGAATCAGAGGAAGAGAAGAAGGGGGAGGATGATGAGAAGGAGAAGGGGAGGCAAATTGAAAAGGAGGAGGAGGATTTAGCTGACATGTCAAGGAATCCCAAGAAAAGGAAAGAAGATGAGGCTTTGCCACTGGAAGAAACCAATGACTAGATTCTTGAGACTCCAGGCCCTAGCGCCTCTATTTCTCAATCTGAGGGGAAGATAGAAATTTTGGTGAAAGAGAGTGGGGAGGTGATAACAACAAATAGGAGGAGGTCTTGGAGGAATTTTAACATGAAAAATATGAAATTGGGGATAGTCAGGGAGCTGACAAATCTCCAAGTGATGGAAGATAATAATGGCAAAGCCCACTTTGATGAACTCATTAACCCTACTATGGTCATTATCTCAGATAATGCGAGGGAAACTATGCTTAATATTTTGAACAATGCAAAGAATAGCATGATAGACAATTTCCAGTCTATCAAATGGTGGTTCCATGAAATTGAAGACCTTAAGGGGAAAAGAAGCCAGGAAGGAAGCTACAGAATCAGCAACAACTAGGTGCACAATGAAGAGAAGAGAAGCTAGGATGGAAGCCAATAAAACTGAAACATCTAGGGACACAATGCTAACTACGAGGACAGAATCACCAAGGTTGAACAAAGAGTCCAAAGGATGCAGTTCTCCCATCAGAACCTGGCTAATCAAGTGATTACTATATTGAACGCCCTAAATGATAATATTAATAGTCTGGATGAATCACTGATGAGTGTTAGATTTGGTAGGGAAACGATGGAGAAGGCTAGCTTGGACATTGGGTAGGCTAAGAATGATTTGAAAGAAAAAAGGGATTCGACGGATGCTCAGAACTAGGACCAGGAGGACTCAGAAAATGGGAAGACCAATGAAGCTGTAGAGACCTTGTAGGTTCTTGATAGGGAGAACTAATAGTTAGTGCTTTCCTTTTGTCTCATATTTTTCTAATGTAGTTGGTTTTTCTTTTTCTAGTGTAGCTAGTTTTTTGTATCCTAGGTGCGCGCCTATTGTTTGGGTTTGGCTTTTTATAAGCAGATGCATTGTAACTTGACTTTACTTAATATTTCTATTTTAGATATGTTGTAAAATCTTTTTGGTTTCATGATCCCTATATAACCTCTTTTACATAATCAAAAACATTTAACTAGTGAAGAGTGACACTTGTCCTCCACTTGAGTTTTGTGTTATTCTTGAGATCGTCATGAAGGATGAATCAATGGGTGTGTTATCCTTCATACCACCTAAAGTTATTATGACCCATGATGTACAAGGTTGTTACATGTGTAAGATTGGAGAACTTGGTGACTATGAGATTCAAGAAGAATATGAAAATTTATGTGATGAAAGAGTTTTGAAGGACAAATTCAAGATTGTTGAAAGAAAGGGTTAGTTCATGCCCTAAATTTTTTAAGGAATTTCTAGATAGAATGGATCAAGGTGGTGCTAAGAAGTATTCGTGACATGAAACTATGGCTAGATAGTGCTAGAGTAAGGTGCTAATTCATTTCATTTATTAAATGCACTTTACTCCCTTCTTAAGATTTCACTTTAAGCACCTTTTGCATTCTCATTTAATTATTTATTAGTAATTATTATATAGCATTTACCTTTTAGGTTATTCTTTTCAAATTTCAATATACTTCTATAAGGATAGATTGTTTGTAATTATTTTACATCTTTTTCATTTCTGAGAATATAATTTGCATATTTTTAGAGCAAAACCCTTGCCTCCTCTTGTCTTTTTCATTTTTACACATGGGTATTCTTTTGGCTTTATGGATTTGTATTGCTCAAATCCTTCATGGTATCATAGCAAAATCTATTGTAGCTTGTTTGGTATTTGGAGAAAAAGGAGAATGAGGGTTTGACAAAATAGATCTGGAGTATTTTGTGTATTAATTGTGAAAATAGGGGATCTCTGATTTTTAGAGTAGTTTGAGGACAAAAGTGTTGGACTAACAGCCAATGTTCCCCTTTAAGATTTGTGACATGGATTAACCACCTTCTATGTTCTATAATTCACAAGTTGATCTTTTGGTGCAATGGCAACCCTAGTTTGTAACAAGTGGTATCAGAGCTTGGTCATAGGTTTGAATCTCCTTGGGTAATGTTGAGGGGGGGATTATTGGACTAACTGCCAACATTTCCCTTTGGGATTCGTGACATAGCTTAACCACCTCTTATGTTCTACAATTCTATTGCTTGTATCAAGAATTGATAGGTTGATCTTTTGGTGCAATCAAAACCTTGGTTTGTAACAAAAAGACCCCATAATTGGTTTCAGAAGGTGTCAAAACCCCCATTTTCATATAAAGTTTATCAATTTTGGACAATGTTGATCTAGGAGGAAAATGTTTTTTGCCTAGTAGGGTCTTATGGCCTCCTGCATGCACTCTAACATGAAATTGATTTAAAAAATCACAAAAAAATCATGAATAGGTTGACACAATTTAAATTTTTTTCTAGCAATCACTAAAACCGCTAGCAGTAGTAGTAACCACCAGTGGTCTCCCTGACCGTAGCAATTCTTGACAACTGCTACTGGTGGAGTCTCCTACCCACCACCACCAACATGGCTCCACTGCTCTCCCTTTGCTCGAGCTCCACCTCTACTCCACTTAGGGTGGAAAAAAAATTTAAATTTTTTTAAAAAATAAATTCTTTTTTATGCTCATTCTAAGGGCCCTATAGTGTTTTCGCAATATCTTGAGCATACGGTGGTCTTTTTTTGATCCAAAAGAAGCATCAAAAAGCTAGTTCAAAGATGGAGATGATGAATTAGGTATTTTTGAGATTTTTTCTATTCAGATACCCATTTTTGCACTTGAATTTTATTGATGACTTATATCTTTCGAGGGCATAACTTCTTCGTTATAGCTCCATTTTATGATCTGAATAAAGTGCCAAAAATCTCTTCTCAAGTATTTTCTAGATTATTTGTCATTTCACTGGTATTTTATACCAAGTATTTGTGATTCATTTCTAAAGTTTGTTTTCTCTTCTCTCATTTACACATTCCTTCTATCAGCTAGGTTCAATTTTTTGCATTGTGGGGGGTGTTTTATCATATTATTTATGTTATTTACTTATGTAAACCAGAAATAGATACAAAAATAATTTAACACCTTCTGAAACAATGGTTGAGACCTCTTCTTGTCTTTAACTTCTGACCCTTCATAATTATCACACTTTGAAGACCTTGATGACTCGACTTCTCCATTTAAAAGGATTGTGGTCTTGTTTATATTTCGTGTACCTAGTTTTTCAAAGGCCTTATGAGGTCATGCTTGACATAGGAACAAGATGGATAAAGTGATAAGATTGATTTTTTTATAGTTATCAAATAGTCTATAGTTTCATCTGGATGAGTGCAATACTCCTCTAGCTATGTGGACCAAGCTTAATGGCTTGCTTGATATTGAGAATGAGTTCAGAGCACTTCAGATTGAGGCAAAGCTTACCTCGCTTGCACCAAATTCCTTTCCAACTATTGATGACTTCTTTATGAAGTTTAATCAACGAATATCTTTGTTATAGGGTTGTGGAAAGGTGAAGACTAATACTAAGTACATTTATCTGATTCTCTCTAAGATTCGAGGGAATTTTCTAATTTTTGCTTATACCTTCTATTCGACCAAAGATGCTTTGGGGAATAGATTTGCTATGCCTACTTTTGAGGTCTTTTTTGATCACTTGACTAGAGAGAAGCTAAAGCTTACATGGTTGGATACTATGATTGATTTTAAGACAAAGGCATTGGTAGGTAAGACATCTATAGGAAAGCTAAAGCAAAAATTAAAGCATAATTCAAATTCAGTAGGTAGTGAGAGTTCCTCTAAGCCTACTCCCAAATCAGATGCTTGGAAGCCCTCTCAGAAGGGTAATTCTTTTAAGTCTAGTGAGTCTTCCTCCAAGAATAAGAAGTACATAGGTGATCCTTTTAGGTTTTTTGGAAGGGAAGGACATCCAATTTCCAAGTGTTGGAAACGTCTTGAGGCTCTAAAGGAGGCCATGCAATATTCCAGTATTGCTTCTCTAAAGCCTCCACCTCCTCCTATAGGGAAAGGAAATGCTCTTTCTACATAAGCATTATCATCTATAGCTCCTTGGATTATTGATTCTAGAGCTTCACATCATATGACACACTCACTTGATTTGGTTACCTCGCTTTCTTAGAGTGTTACTACATAGGTTGTAGTTGGTGATTCTTCTCAACTTTTAGTCACAGGTTTAGGAACTATCTCTTTAGAAGGTGGTTCATTACAGGATGTTCTTTTGGTTCCATCCATATCTTCAAACCTCATGTCTATCTTTCATATTTTTCATTCAGGCTCTAGAAAGATAGTTGAGTTCTCAACACATGATGTGGCTATTCAAGACCTCCATGATCTCGACTTGGTTATTGCTCAAGGAGTGTTGATCTTCAATCTCACTTATATTAGTTCAATGGCTTTGAGAGCTCTAATTCTATAGGTGTTTCTCTCATTTCTCATGTTGACACAATGAGAAAAATTTGGCATGAGCATTTTGGCCATGCCAATTACATATATCTACAGCAGATGAGTATAGGAGCTAGTGATTGGGTTGCCTCAGATCTCTTGTACTAACGATGTGTGTCAAGGTTGTGCACTTGGAAAAAATCATAGAGATCCTTTTCTAGTAGGTAGATCCACATGTACTAAGTCACCATTGGAGTTGATACATAGTGATCTTATGTCATTTTCCACTCCATCATTTTTAGGTACTTGATATGTGCTCACCTTCATAGATAACTTCTCTAGACACACGTAGTTGTACTTTTTGAAGTACAATTTTGATGTCTTTGATTCCTTTTGAATCTTTAAGACATTTGTGGAGAAGTAATCTAGTATTTCTATCAAGCGTATACACACTAACATTGGGGGGAATATGTGAATTAGTCTTTTAGAGATTTTTGCACCAAGCATGGTTTATAGTGTCAGTTCTCCATTCCCTATACACCTCACTAGAATGGGGTTGCAAAAAGAAACAATAGGACATTAGGGGAGATGGCCAATTGTATGATTCAGCCTAGACCTATGAGTTCTTCATTCTAGGATGAAGCTATCAATTATGCCAACTATATTCAGAATCAAATGCCTCACAAGGTATTGTAACACTTAACTCCTAAGGAGGCTTGGACTCATGTCAAGCCTAATTTTTATACTTTCTACATTTTTGGTAGTGAGGCTTGGGTATTTATTCTAGATGTTCAGTGGAAATTCATGGAGAAGAAGAACCAACCACTCATTTTTTTGGCTACTGTGAGGATGTGAAGGCATACATATCGTTTGATCCTAATTCTAGAGATGTATTGTTTTGACAAGATGTTCAATTTGATGAGCGTTATCCTTAGATGGATCATCCATCTTTCGCTTCTTCCTCAATATCTAGTACTTCCTCTAATCCTCTATAGGATTATGCATCCTCTAAGGAAGATCTATATATTGATCCCCCCTTCACCACCTCCACTAGATGTTCCTTGAGTGCCCAAGTAGGCTCATGATACTGTTGATGTAGCCAGAACTTTGGCAGGTGATCCTACTAATACTTTTCACACTCATGCGTAGACTGCAGGTAGTGGCCTCTTAATTCATGTCATTATAGATGATCCATAGATTTTTTCATGGGAAATAGGACACTCAGAGTGGGATAAGGCTATGGATGAGTAGTGCTCCTCTTTGATGGAGAACCACACATGGGATCTCTATCCTCTTCCGAAAGGAGGAAAGTTGGTTCAATTTTGGTGGGTGTATCATAGCAAGTATGTTCTAGATGGTTCTATTGATAGGTACAAGTTACATCTTGTTTCAAAGGTTTTTTCACAAGTTGAGGGTATTGATTACTCTAAGACCTTTGCCCCTATTACCAAGATGAATTATATTCACCTTGTACTCTCTCTTATAGCTTCACAAGGATGGACAATTTTTTAGATGGACATGAAGAGTGCCCTTTTGCATGGTCACCTTCATGAGGAGATCTTCATGGAGTAGCCTCATGGTTTTGTACAGGACTCTTCATGAGAATGTCAACTTCAGAGGTCTTTAAATGATCTCAGATGAGACCCTAGGGCTTGGTATGAGAAGATTGATTCCTTCTTTCTTGCTTCATAGTTCACTCAATGTCATTTTGATCCTAAAGTTTATAGTAAACATCATGGGGCTAACTTATTGCTACTTTTGATTTATGTTGATAACCTCATCATCATAGGAATCTTGGTCTCCATGATACAAAGTGTTCAACAAGCATTGAGAGAGTAGTTTGAGATAACTGATCTTGGACTTATACACTATTTTTTGGGCCTACAAGTTGTTTAGTCTTTGGATGGGAGAGCTATACTTTAGCAAAAGTATGCTCATGATATGCTTCATAGATTTGGCATGCTTGATTACAAGCCTACTCCCATACCTTTTCAGTTAGGTGTTATTTTATCTACCACTTGCTCTACTCATACAATGGATTATATTATATATAGATAGCTTTTGGGTAGTTTTTTGTACCTAACACACACTCACCCTAACATTTCCTTTGTGGTTGGACTTGTCTCTTGATTCTCTCATGATCCTCATGAGATTCATTAGAAAGCTTCCAAACATATCTTGAGGTACATTTAGAGTACAACTTGTTATGGCATTCACTATAAATCAAAAAGTCCTCACATTATTGGTTTCATAGACTCAGATTAGGCTAGTGATATTGATGATCAAAAATCTACTTCTATATTTATCTTTTATCTTAGTTCTAGTCGTATCACATGATCTTACAAGAAGCAACATGCTTACACATTATCATATATAGAGGAAGAATATAAGGAAGTTGTATTGGCTAGTCAAGAGGTTTTGTGGTTTCAATAGTTGATGACAAAGTTTGGATTTCCTCTTGATAGTCCCACCTTTTTGTGGTGTGACATTTAGAGTGTTATACACATTTCATGCAACCTAGTTGAGCATCAGTAGACCAAGAACATAAGATCTGCATGCACTTCATTAGGCACCTAATTTAGGATGGCAATTTGAGCTTGGAGTACATTCCCACTACTCAATAGGTTGCAAACATCTTCACTAAACCTTTTGCACCCCCGCGGTATCTTGAACTATGTTTTATGCTTGGGGTGAAGGAAGTTGTCCTTGGGGGGTCTCAATGATGAGTCCTTCCATCCTTCTTTTTCATGCTATCTCTTTTTGGAGTATAATTTTTCCCATTGTATTTTCTCTATTTCTTTATTTTGTAGAGATTTGGTTGTGATTGCGTACTTCATCAGACCTTGTTGTCAAGATATAAGTTTTCTTTTAGTATTGCATTGTAGTTTCCTTTCTCTTTCTACATTGTTTGTAGTTGCATTGTTTCTCATCTTAAGGGGAATGTTAGAGTAAAGTGTTAATTTTATTTTATTTATTAAATGCACTTTACTCCCTTCTTAAGATTTCACTTTATGCACCTTTTTCATTCTCATATAATAATTAACTAGTAATTATTAAATAACATTTACCTTTTAGGTTACCATTTTTGGGTTTCAATCTCCTTCTATAAGGATATATCATTTGCAATTATCTTAAATCTTTTTCATTTATGAGATTAAGATTTTCATATTTTTAGAGCAAAACCCTTGCCTCCTCTTGTCTTTTTCTTCTCTATGAGAGGTTTTTACATGCAGGTATTCTTTGGTCTTTGTAGATTTGTATTTCTCAAATCCTTCAGACAATGGACCTACAGAGATTACAAAGAAGATAATTCATATGGTCATAGGGTATCCAACCTTAAACAAGAAAAAGACTATGTAGTGTCTAAGTAGTGAGGAAATTGAAACAAATACAAAAGTAAAGTGGAATGGACAAGGATTTTCCATCTCTAACATCATTGATCCATTAATTGAATTTGCAATGAGAGTCATTTCTCACAAATTCTATCAATCAAGTAGATTGAGTAGTGTACTATGTATGGTAGTGGATCGGGCATGGAAATTTGTCATAAAAGATCATGAATATGATCGTGCTAAGTTGTGGAAATTTCAATTAGTAGAAAACTTGATATCCATTAAGAAGAAAAAGAATTTTACATTTAAGTTTGGATCACTTATCATGTGCATTTTCTTTTATGTTCAAAAATACTTTCCTACTATTGGCAATAGTGTTTGGGAATAAGGTAAACTAGTGACAAGATAAATTAGTGAATACATAACTCAGTTAGGAGAATATTTTAGTGGACATTGCTAACACATTTTTGCAAGAAATGAAGTTGAGGAAGGCATGCCTAATAGTATTTTTTTATGAAATTGATAGTGAAATTGTGAGTACAAATATTGTTGCATTATTAGAAGAGGAGTTTGATAATGAAGCAAAAACTTTTGGCAAGTATGAAGAAGCTAAGGCAAGAATCACTATTCATATCAAAATAGCTTCTAAAGAGAAGAAAAGAAATAAGATAATTGAAGACCTAGAGAAAAAAACTAGGCACACAAAGAAAAGGAAAAGAACCTTTGCAGTTCACACAAGGTCTTAGAGAAGATGAAGAGAAAGATAGTGGTAATGAGGATGAGGAAGAAGAAGAATGAGACAAGGGTAAAGCCTAGTTATTGTTAGATCACCCACTAAGAAGGCTAAATTTGTAAAGTCTAAACAAAGAGAGTTGTAAAGAAGACAACAGTGGCAACCCTCTCTCCTCCACCACTGACCAAACCAAGGACTAGGGTAGTAGTAGAACATGCCAAGCCATTTGCAAATAAAGGGGTAGTGAATATTACTAAACCAAGTGGCTCCAATGCAAAGAAGAAGACATCACAAACCCAGTGAGCCAACCAAAGAGAATAAGATTGGTCAAGAAGAAAATGAGTGAAGAAAATGATGCAAAGAGAATAGATTCAAATGAACCAACCATGGTACATAGAAGAGAAAGGACCATTGATAAGGTATGTGCCAACATACAAATCTCTGCAGTCTTATCTAGTTTTAGATTTCTAAAATATGATACATTGGATAATATTGATAGAATCAATCTTGAGGAGGCCATGATAGATATGATGGAAAATAATAAATTGGATCCTAATTAGGTAGATAATAAGATTCCTATTGATTTGTACAATAGATTAGACAAACTATGGCAACAAACATCAATAGTAAACAAAGACATTAGAGAAGGCACATTAGCCAAGGTTATGCCTAATTTATCAAAGGAGCAAAAGCTAACATTTTTGGAGAAGTATAGGAACCAATTCATTTCTAAGTTCAAAATTTTCATGAGCTTACAAAATAAGATTGAAGTTATAGTTCATAAAAATTTGTTCATATGGAAGAGAATTTTTGGTCTGTTCACTAAGTGAGTGGAATCGAAGAAAGAATTGAGACAATGACAATTCAAGATGACCAAAGTGATGAAGTGATTCTAGATGTGCTGAGTCTACTAGGAAAAATTTCACCTATTCATGTTGTTACCCCTAACACTCCATTTGTTGAGCAATAGAAGCCCTGGGATGTAGATAAAGAGAAGAAAGAGGCAAAACAATTAAATAAAGGCACAAGTGTAGACATTTCTACCAAAGCTCAAGAATGACCAAATGTGTCAGGACCTCAAACTAAGGAAAATATGGAGGAAAATAAATTTGTACCAAATGCAACTATTTTTGTTTCATGCACTAATATTCAAGCTAGACCGAGTGGTGACACCCCCTCACAAACTCCAAAAGTAGTGATGAGTAGCAACACTCCCTCACCGAATAAAGGAAAAGAAATAAAGGATAGCTCTCTAGATATTTAAGTTAGTTTGGACAAAGTTATTAAGATTCCAAAATGAGATTTGGAGATCTCACTCTTGAGAAAACAATTTCATTGCAAGAGATTTTGGCAAAGAAGAAGAAACATGAAGAGATGAGAAGAGAGAATCAATAGAGGCAGGCATTGCATGACATGAAGGACATTTTTGTTGACACATTTGATATACAAAGTTTTAATGGGAAAGACCCAATTATTTCCAAGCTTGTACATATAGTTGAACAAATAAATACTAGAGACATAGAAGCAAATGAAAATTTTATGGCTTGGTCAGCTAAAAAAATTGAGATTAAGGTTGTGGAGAAAGTCTCAACAACTATTGTTGAGAGAAAATTTGAATTACAGGGATGTGTATAGAATATAGGGGAACCTATATAGAAGGTAAAACATTTTATGTGATGTACCAAGATTCACTAGTACTCTTCAAGTAAACATCCAATGGATTCAAGCTAACATGGAACAAACAAGAAGTGTCATTTCATTGTCAGTTGATTCTAGCTCAAGTCATTACAATAAGCTATTATTTGCTAGAGGAAAATTGGTTGAGCTTTAGATAACTAATAGTAGCATGAGATAAAAATTGATCTCCATCCAATCTATGTTGATACCTCATTAGGAGGTTATGCAGTGAGAATTGAAGTCAGCAAAAGATCTTATTCAAGAAGATCATAATCTTTTAGCTGTTGATAATTTTGTAGCTCAGTTAGAGTTGGGGAATAACATTTTGGAGTCATCCAAAACCACTTGGGATCATGCACTTTGTATGATTTAGTAGGTTAACAAACCATTCATTGAAAATTTAGGTTTCATTCCACCCATTCAACCTCAGCAACAACCATGAGTGACAAAAATAAGGGGCAAACATAATAATGAAGGGGAAATAAATAAATAAAATGATGCAAATTTGTTAATTATGATTACATATTTTGATGACTATAAGAAGATCTAGAGTTCAAAAGACAAATAAGTATGCCATTGCAATAGTCAGACTACTTAGAGTCATGTACATATTTGTATCATTATATTGATTCACTATTCATTATTGTTTTATTCTAAAAGATTTTTTTAGTTCTATAAGAACTAATTCATAGGCTTATGGGGGGTACTCATATAATCATTGTAAAAATGTAATCATGACAAAGATTTTTCACCATTAATTTCAAAGGGGTATATTGTTGGTATATGTAACTATTTTTTTCTATTAGTGTCAAACACCTAGTCATATACTAGGTAGAGTCAAATGGCCATCGCTATGATCAAGCTACTCTATATAGGTCGAGTCATATAAACACTTGTAAATAAACATATGTATGTTGAGCTCTATAGGAGTTGAGAAAGTCTTTGGTCACTAAGTATTGTCAATCTAAGTTGAGCCTAATTATTATTGAGTAGTTCAAATATATTGAAGTTGAGTTACACAAAAGGTGTTGAGAACAATAAAGATCAAGCAATAGTAGTGCGTATTGTGAATGTCGAGTATCAAAGACAGTAAGTATCAAGCAACACAAAAATGACATTCAAGTCAAGAATGATGAAAAATTTGAGGTAAATCATTTCTGACTAACATGGAAAAGACATTTAATATTTTTAGAGGTTGTTCCAAAGGCTATTACACATTTTATGATGTGGTTCACAGATCCCTATGAGAAATGTTCAACCAAACAGATGAATAGCCAAAAAGGGAAGCATTTAGAAAAATCTTTGTGAAATCTTTATATAGAGAAATCTAAACCCTATAGGATATGATATGGTGGTGAGAAGAAGTGAGAAAGCTATTTGTGTGATCAGAGAGAAAATCAAGTGTGATGGTGTGAACATTACAGAGGAGGCAAAAGAGTTCAGTTATTATAGAATAGATGAAGCGACTTTATCAAGAATTAAAGGATAGTAAATCTATATTAGATCATAGATCATATCAGATTGAAGACAAGAGATCCAAAACCATCTCTTAGAGTAGACTGAGGGTCAGGTACTGAATTATTTTTAACAGATTGGGTTAGGGATAATCTCAACATAGTTGTCTTAACAAATCTTTTTAAATCTCTTAGTTGATTCTTTACTTTATTGGAAGTGTAAAATCCTCTCATAGGGTAAGACCTAACAATCTTAATAGACTTTAATAAGGCATACCCTTCATAGGGTAGATCATCATATATGGTCAAACATTGTAACCTTAACAAGTTAACTTTATTTCTACAATAGTGAAGATTTATGGGTGTCATCCCCACCCCAATTTTACCTTCAACTTGGAGGGTTTTTGGCTAACCAAACCTTTGTGTTATGTGCTTATATTTTATGCATGTGATTAATAGCTTAGATTCACATACTACAATTTAATTTTACAACTTATGCATGTATTAGATATCAGTTATGAGATGGTAAATGTGGTGAATGCAGTAAAGTATTGTTAAAAGGTGAAAAAGTGTTATAGGTTTTGATTCACTTTCCCCACCCCCTTAGTATCTTATTTTCCCAATTAAGACTTCCAACCATGCACACGCATGCATGCACTCATGCACACACACGCGTGTGCACGCGCGCACACGCACACACACATGTTGAGATAATGGGTATTGCACACATTACATAATATTGTTATATTGTATTATTTTATTTTATTATGTAATGTTGCATCTAAGAGCACCTAGATGGATGTACAACATGTAAAGATCCCCATGGGATATAATTGATGAGTTGGATTGTAACATTGTGATAATATTTAATGTAATTATTTAATATTGGGGAAAAGAATTAAATGTCTAATATTAAATAGGTGATCAATGAGTTAGGTAGAACATAGTTTATGTAATACCACTTGGTCATTTTGTGGGACTTGTTACAATATAAGTAGCCACAAGGGTAGTTGTAGAAAAAAAAGACATAAGGGAAAAAAGGGAAAAAAGAGAAGTCAACCTAGACAAGGCTTGATAGGTTAGCCAGGAGAGCATTTATGAAGGTTGGAAGCATGGGATGGGATGTGTGAATTCATACTTGTTTACATAGATTTATTGGTTGTAGCTATGGCTTTGAAAGCTTCCATGGTTGTATTACAATGGTGTTTTCTTTTGGATAATACATGGTAATGGATGCTTTTGGAGGCTGATTTTTTCCCTCAATGAGGGTTTCCTAGGGTATATCTTGTGTCACATTTTTGTTGGTATGTTGTCTATTCTCTTGCATGTGGATTTTAATTGCATATTTATTTTAGATCTATTATGGGTTATGTGGAAATAGTTATATTTTTTGTTGAAATTTTCCTTACAAATGGTATCTGAGCTATGGTTTTATTATTGTAACCCTAGATTGAATCAATGGGAATGCATGAGAGGATAAAAGAAAGGGCAAGATATATAGATTTTGTAGGTTTTTTATTGGAGATCTAAGGGTTCTGGGTTTTTTGTTATGATGAGATGTTGGTAGATTTTGGGCATGCAAAATTGTTGGTCAAAAGAGGTTTTTGGATGTTTCATCTAAAAAGGGGTTTTAGGAGAGAGCTTGCACAAATGACTTCTTGGGAAAAACCAGACCTCGTCATTGGATCTGGGTTGTTTTTTCCATAAATTTTATTATATAATATGCCCTAGTTTGGCCATGTTGATAGAAAATGCAAAAGGTTTATAGTTTTGGCACATGACGACTTTCAAATTTAATCTTGTCAAAATTTTCAACTCAAAAACAAACAAAAAACCCAGTAAAAATTGTAAAATGATTGCCTTGATTAAATGGCCATAACTTTCACTTTAGATATTAGATTTTAGACTTTCTTAGAGTCATTTGAAAGCTAATTTAGAGTGCTACAACTTGATGTAGGTTTGATTCTATGATTTTGACATTGTGTTAGGTTTTAAGAGTCTAAAAGTCAGATGTTATTTATTTTGTGCATAGATTTGGGCATAACTTGGGCATAAGGAGTTGGATTTTGGAGAGCTCTATACATTGATTTATATTTGGTGCAAATTTGACATGATTTATTTGGTGATATATTGATCTGAATAATTTAGGATATATATTGATTGTGGTAATATTGTGAGTTTATGGCATTGTATGTTTTGGAAATTTGGATTTGGCATCATTGTATACTCATCTTATATTTTAGTTTGGCTCATCATGATATGGTTATCAATGTTTGATTTGGATATGTATGATGACTTGTTAGGTCTACAAGTTGTGTAGTGTTGTAAGCAATATATACTTACAAGTTGCATTTATGACTTGGATATGGGTTATCTTTGCCCGTTGATATTTCATTATTGATGCATATTAAAATTAGTGGCTTGGATTTTGGTTATCTATGCCCTTAGTCACATGACTTTTTGATTTTTCTTCATGCAAAAGGGGATGAGATGTTACTAGGGATAGTCATGGTGGAGGATTCTGGTTGACTATTATATGTTGATAGGTTGGACACTTTAAGAGTTAGATGTGTGGTTCATGAATGTGATCGAGTGTCATGAATTTTGGCATGACATGATTGTATATATGGGTACATCCTTGATGTTCATTGGTTTGGATTTCTTATTTGGTTATAGTGGTATATCATCTTGGTTGAGGATTGTGGTTATTTGGTTTCTTTTGAGGAGCTTATGATGTAAACTTTGAGTTCTTTGATGGTTTGATGCCTTGGTTGATTCTCACGGTTAGAGGATGGTTTTTCATCATGATGTCATGGATAGCTTGGATACATGATTTAGTGTGAGCTTGTGACAGTGATGAGGTGATAGTTTAGGATACATTCCTAGTTTGGTTTGTATCTTCTTAGGTTTGGATATCTTGGTTTCACCTAGTAATGACACTTTGGTTGTGTGTGTCTAGACCTAGAGGATCTTCATGTAGGAGATGGATTTTATGATGTCATGGGTGATTTGGTACCATGTTTGAGTGAATTTTTTTAGCATTGGTATATTTATTAAGTGTTTGCAAATGTTGGAGGTTTGTCTTAGATCTTGTTGTTGTGGAAACATTATTGATATTTACATGATGCACTTGTTATCTTCATGTTGTGTGAAGATGGTTGGATCTTGACAACTCATTTGGTTCTTGGTTATCTTCATGGCATGTGGAGATGGTTTTCTTCATAGCGTGTGGTGATGGTTACATCTAGAGGACTCATGGGGTTCTTGGTAAAGGTATGGTTTATGCTTTATTTGACATGTTATCCTTGGTGTGAAGATGGTTTCATTAATATGTCATGGTATACTCTTGATACATGTTTAGAGTTTTCACATGTTATGGTATGTTCATATGGAGCATGTTATCTCTTTGGTGTAGATTGTTAGATCATGTTGTAATGTTTATGTTCTTGAGGCCATGGTTGGAACTTTGATATTGATCTTGGTTTAGTTTCTTGATATTGAGTACATTAATCATCTATTGGATACTTCATGAAATTGTTATTTTACATTTGTATTTGGGATGGATTTATTGGCTACAAGTGCTCATGGATATTTAGAAATGGTGGTGATGTTGATTTCTCTTGGATTAGAGAAGTGTTTATTGGGGTAGTTGATACTTTCATCAGGAAGTCCAGTGGCCATTCACTTTAGAGGAGAGTATTATTAGATGAGTCTTGGTTGGAGACTTGGATATCTTGATGAGCATTCTCATTCTGAACTATTCATCTACTCAATGGTTTACTACTTGAGAGGTATAGCCCATTGTTTCTTTTAGGTGCATTATGTTTATGCTTGTCTTTCATGTATATGAATCTTGAGCTATGTTACATGTGTGTTAGTTCTAGAGGATTCATTTGAGAGATGGTTTATCATTGGCTATCTCCATGTGCATATGTTTTTATTATGTTGGTTGAGTTTGGGAGATGGTTTTATACTGTGCATATTTCTTGCATTAGGAATGGTTATTTCTTGGTTTAGGAATGATTCATGAGTTTCATCTTCTTGCGAGAGGATAACATCCATGATTGGTTATTTGGTATGATTTGGATATTGTTGGGGCTTCTTGTTGGGGTTTTATGGAGGAGATCATCCTTGAACAGTTTACATTTAGAGGTGTGTGTAGAAGGACATGATATAGGTTATAATTTTCATGATTTCTCTTTGGTCTTGGTTATCTTCTTGGATTTATAGTTTTACTTAAATTGGATTTGAGATATGTTGGATATTGTGATTACTAGTTTGTGCTCATGTATGTCATGTGAGAGATGAGATGATTATTCCTTTATGTCTATCTTTTTTTTTGTTTTGGAGAACTTG
This sequence comes from Cupressus sempervirens, assembly GCA_028749045.1. Classification (NCBI taxonomy): domain Eukaryota; kingdom Viridiplantae; phylum Streptophyta; class Pinopsida; order Cupressales; family Cupressaceae; genus Cupressus; species Cupressus sempervirens. Next base: position 213,062,964 of record CM053784.1, read on the forward strand.
GGAATGTGTTGGAGACTTGTTATGGGATTTGTTCTTGCAGATTATTAGTTTATGTGTTGTGGATGTCCTTGATACTACATGGATTCACTTCTTTGAGATGTTGTGACTAGATTGGTTATAGATTTGACATTATCTTTACAATGGGATATTTTTGGTATATATGTGGAAGGTATTTATATTGAGGCTTGTGATTGCATGTTACAAATTAGATATGTTAATGATGTGAGATTCACTTAGTATACCTTTGGAGGTATGAATAGTTGGATGGGTTGGTTGGTGCAAGGGCACCTTGAGACATAGGGCCCTCACCAATAGAAATTTTTTCTTGTTATGCTATAAGAGAGTTTTTTTAATTACAATAAAGGTCTGAGGACCTAGGTGTATGTTTTAGCAACATTGGCTAGGGGATAGGAAGTCATTAAATGGCTTTGGAATCAAGGTATTCATTGTCATGAGTCATAAGTGACCTTAGAATTTAAGATATTTCTTGTCATTGAAGTCCTAGAATAGGTCTCTGGCCTAGGGAAGGGTATCTAGCATTGAAAATCTAAGGGATAGCCTATTTGGCAAGGAAGAGATGTTAAAAGATGCAAACAAGAAAGTTGGAAAAAAAAACTACTATCCAAAAAAGTTGCAATTTTGCAAAATTGCTGATCAACTTTGCAAAAACACTTCCAAGCATTGCAGAGACTAATGGAAGCTCTAATTGTGAGGGAAAAGACCTAAGAGGCAACATATAAGCCTTCTAAACCCTAAAACTTTCCAAAACTGTGTGTTAGTGTACGGACTACATACTGGAGTATTGATTTTTGAATGTAACAAGACAAATCTATGAGCAATGAAAGTTTTTGAGTGCTAACTTGATTGTTTTATCACCTTGGCATTGTAAATAAGCTAGTTTTGTTTCAATATATTAGGTGTGTGATTTTTTTCTTTTATTGTTTTGTAAATCTTTTTGTTCTTGCCAGTTCATCATTCTAAACTAGGCAGTTGGCATTGGAGCAGATGTATCTCACTATCCCATTATAGAAATAGTACTACCTCTTTGGGATAGTGAGTGTATTTTATGTACTCCCTACTAGTAGAAGAAAGGGCCATCAAGAGCCATGGAATCATTTTTGAGCTCTTGCCCTAGGTGAGCCAATGCATGTCTGGTAAGGGAACATTGACATTACAGAGCTCCAAGATAGCAGGGTTGTGGAGATCATTAGTAAAGTGAATATGGAGAATGAAGGGGAGTGAGTGAAGGATCTTTGAGAAGGAGGAAAGGGTACTAACAATCTATCAAGGAACCTAACCAATCCAAATAGTAGACTGGCTTTGTAAAGGTTTTAAAACCCTTAAAACCCTCAATTTTTGCAAAGGTACTATACAGCATTTTTGAGGCCCAAAACCTAGAAAATTTGTTAGTGCTAATGAATTGAATGGAGGTCTATGAAGGAAGTTTAAGTTTCTTAGTGGAGGAAATTCAAATAAATCCTTGATTTCTAGGAACAAGAGGGCTAATTGGGGCTCTTTTCTAATAGCCCTATTTTGGTACAAAGGGGTGAAATTGGTTAGAAGGGAAATTGCATTGAGTTACTTTGGACAATAAAAGAAGTTTGTTGAGAGGTATTACACCACCTCCATGATCCTATAAATGGTGCATAATAATTGACCAAGGAAGACCTAGTTTAGTTAGAAACCTAGAGTATTCTCCACCTAGTATGAGAACCTAGCAAGTGTCAAGAAGAGGAGATTGTTCAAGATAGAAGAATGGGGCTTAGGATTGGGGGATCTCTGCATAAGAGGGATCCTATATGTCCATTTGGTGAACTTGAAAGTCACCTTAGGTCTTAGTGGTAGACTAGAAGAATGAACTAGTAATTAGTTCATTCCCTCTCCCTATCAAGTGGTATCAGAGCCTTTTCAAGGTGTGGGAAAAGCAAGTACAGAGCAAGGTGAATGTTGTCACCTATTGAATCTAGTGGTTCTAGCAAGATGATGACCAATGAAAAATTGGCCAAGAAGGTAGAAGAACAAGAGAAGAAGGAAGAAGAACAAGAGGAAGTCAATAATTCTTTGAGAGAAAGACTAGCACAACTTGAATAGTTGTTAAGTGAAGTCCAAGACACAAAAAATAAATTCAAGGACAAGATGGAGTAGAAAGAAGAGGAAGAAGTCAAAGAAAAAGAGATTGAGTTGGAGGAAGAAGCCCCAACACCAGACCCTATTATACTAGAGGATCCTTTCTTGAAGGCACTAAAAGCAATAAATAGCAAAGCCTTAGAAATCATCCATTTATTTAGTGGCAAGATAGATCTAGACCTCATCATGGAATAGATTGAAGGAATTGAGAACCATTTTGAGTGTGATTGTGTCTTTGATGCTCAATAGGTCAAGGTGGCAAAGTCATGGTTAAGAGGTACTACTCTAACCTGGTGGAAGTTTGTTCAAATAGAAAGGGAAAAAGAAGGGAAAAGCCACATTTTCACTTGGAAAGGAATGGTGGCTAAAATCATGCAAGCTTATATTCTTGAAGACTATGAAATATAACTGCATAGGAGAAGGCATAATCTTAGGCAAAAAGATATGGATGTACACTCTTACACTAAAGAGTTCCAATAATTATGCTTAAGGTCCAAGGTAGTGGAAGATGAAAGCATTAGATTGGCAAGGTATTTGAATGGGCTCAAGTGGTCCATCCAAGAAGACATGAGTCTTATCACCCCTAAGAAATTCCATCAATTCTAACAAATGGCTCTAAAGGTGGAAGAGAAGAGAAAGAGGAAGCAAGACTGTACCTCAAATAATAGAGGAAGTGGTAGCGATAGCAGAGGACACATGGGAAGTTATGGAGGTAGAAGCAATGATATAGGTTCCAAGGTGAGTCTGAGCTGACTGAAAAAAGTGGAGAAACTAGTCAAAGAGGTGGTTCAAGTAGAGGTAAAGATAGAGGTAGATCACCAGGAGGAAGGGGACCATCTTACTTTGCTACAATGAAGTGTTACCGTTATAAACAATTGGGGCACCCTACCTATAGATGTCCTAAAAAGGGATCAAGATCACAAGGTGAAAAGAAAGTGGCATACATACATGAAGATCTTCAAGAATGAAGTTACCTGATATCCAGTTGGATTCAGAGAGTGGTGAGAATTTAATGATAAAGAGGATTCTAATTAAAGAACTAGTTAAAGGAGAGAAGGTCACTCTTTAGGGTGAGGTGTAAAATTATGGGGAAGGTCTACCAAGTTATCATAGACTTAGGGTCTACTGATAACATAATTTTAGAGGAGGCCATAGCTAACTCAAGATTCATATAAAACCCTCATAGCACTCCTTAAAAAGTCACTTGGTTAAACTAGGAGCAACATGTTTTGATGAATGAGAAAGCATGGATTGAGTTCACCATAGGAGGATATAAAGATTAGATTTTATGTGATGTTTTACTCATGGATGCCTATCACCTCTTATTAGGTAGGCCATGGTAGTTTGATAGAAAATCTATACACAATGGTGATCTCAACTCATACACCTTTAAAAAGGATGGAGTGAGTTATAAAATGTAGTTACTACTTGAATTAGATAGCCAAGGGAGTGGACCTAATGTGTTGATGTTGAAGGGGAAAGAGTTCATGAAAACTCTTGATAAAGAAGGAGTGGGTTATGCTATTGTGGTGAAACCCAAGGATGAAAGAGAGAGTAAGAAGGATGGCATACCTCATGAAGTGCAGTAGATTTTCAAGGAATTCAAGAGCATTATATTAGATGGAACACTTGCAGTTGTGCCACCTCAAAGAGAAATCAACCATCAAATAGATTTGGCCCCAGGGGCATCTCTCCCAAACAAGGCACCTTACAAGATGACCCCTGAATAGAATAGGGTAGTTGCAAAGCAAGTACAATAATTGATGGATCAAGGGTTAATAAGGAAGAGCATCATCCCATGCATTATACCTACTATTTTGGCACTTAAAAAAGGAGGAACATGGAGATTATGAATAGACTCTAAAGCCATTAACAAGATCACAATCCAATATAGGTTTCCCATCCCAAGGATTAAGGACTTAATGGATTGCCTAGGAGGGGCTAAGTACAACACCAAGATAGACCTTAAAATTTGCTATCATCAGATAAGTGGAAAACAACTTTTAAAACCATTAGAGGGCTCTATGAATGGCTAGTCATGCCATTTGGCCTCTCCAATGCTCCAAGTACATTCATGAGGCTCATGAATAAGGCGTTGAAAGACTTCATAGGAAATTTTTTGGTAGTCTACTTAGATGATATAGTAATTTTTAGCACGAGTAAAGAGGAACACTTAGATCATGTTAAGATTGTATTATCATAGTTAAAAGAGGAACACCTAACCATATATCTAGACAAGTTTGATTTCATGAAGCAGGAACTAGTCTATTTAGGTTTTTTTCTATCTCAAAAAGATCTTAAAATGGATAAGGATAAAGTTGCAACAATATTGAATTGGCCAACTCCCAAGAATTCTAGTGAAGTGAGGAGTTTCCATGGCCTAGCTCAATACTATAGCAAGTTCATCATAAACTTTAGTGGGATATGTGCTACCATAATGGATACTATCAAGGGTGTAATAAAGACCAAATTTTTGTGGACACCAGTAGCAGACAAGCAATTTGAGACATTGAAGAAAGAGGTAGCTACTAAGCCTATCCTAATGTTACCTTCTTTTAATGAACCTTTTGTTGTAGAATGTGATGCTAGTAATATAGTAGTGGGAGGAGTTTTAAGGAAAAGCAATAGATCAATGGCTTTCTTCAGTGAATAGCTAAATGCAACAAAGAAAAAATACTCTTCCTATGATTTAGAACTTTATGCACTTGTTCAATCCCTTAGAAAATGGAGGCATTATCTTTTTCCCAAGGAGTTTTTAGTGTTCACTAACAATCAGGCTTTGAGTTTTCTCAACTCCAAAGACAAATTGATCTATAGACATGCCAAGTGGATGGAGTATTTGTAGTCTTATACTTTCACCATAAAGCATAAGAAGGGGTAGGTTAATAAAGTAGTAGACACCTTAATTAGAAGGCTACTCACTATTCAGGAAATCCAAGTAAGGAGCATAGGATTTGATAACTTCAAGGAACTCTACCAAACTAATAGAGACTTTGCAGCAGCATATAAGGTGTGTCAAGAGCATCTAAATCACTTTCATGGTGAGTTTGTAGTATATACATTGTAGAATGGGCTACTCTTCAAAGGAGGGTAGTTGTGTGTACCAAAAGGATCCATGAGGGAGAACCTCATTCAAGAAAAATATAATGGGAGTTCGAGTGGCCATTTTGGCTTAAACAAGACCTTGGAGTTGGTTCAAAGATACTACTATTGGCCTAAAATGCAAAGAGATGTCAGAACTTATGTTGAGCAATGCATTATATGTCAAAGAGAAAAGGGCACTTCTACAAATTTAGGACTTTATTAGCCTCTTCCAATACCAAACAAACCATGGGAATGTGTAAGTATAGATTTTGTGGTCAATGTACCTAGAACAAAGAGTAGTTTTGATAGCATCTATGTGGTAGTGGATAGATTTATCAAAATGAGTCATTTCATTCCATGTAAGGTCACCCATGATGAAAGTCATCTTTCTTATTTGTTTTTCAAAGAAGTTATGAGGATTCATGGCCTGCTAGGTAGCATTGTATCTGATAATGATAGCAAATTTATCGGACACTTTTGGAGGTCCTTGTGGCAAAGACTAGGTACCAATCTAGCATTTAGTTCAGCCTACCATCCTCAAATTGATGGTCAGACTGAGGTGGTCAATAGGACACTTGGAAATTTATTGAGATGCTTAACTAAAGAATATAGTTTGACATGGGATTTAGTCCTTCACCAAGTAGAGTTTTCTTATAATGATAGCATTAATAGAACTATAGGAAAGAGTCCCTTTGAAATTTTCTATGGGACACATCCTAGGGGTGTATGTGAACTAAGAAGCCTAGATGATCAAGTACCTAATAGTGGTTATGCTAAAAAAATTAGTCAATCTATGAAGGAAGTGCATAATCAAGTAAAAAACTCCCTCATTCATAACACCAAGAAGATCAATGACAAAGCTAATCTCAAGAAAAGAGAGGTATAGTTTGGTATGGGAGACTTTGTCATGGTTCACTTAAATAAAGCAAGCATGGAAAAAGGAACTTCAAAAAAGTTGTAGATGAGAAGACTTGGACCATGTCCTATATTGGCCAAGTATGGGCAAAATGCTTACAAAGTTGGGTTGCCAAATGATCTAGCCATTTCCCCCATCTTCAATGTAGCATATTTAGTTAGGCATAAAGCACTTACTACTGAGGTAGATCAGCATGTGGAGGAATCTCAGAAGGATGCTCAGATAACAACTCTGCCCCCTAAGCACATGCTCCAAGCACAGAAGATATTAGACTCTCAGATTCATACAAAGAAAAAGCATGGAAAATACAAATAACACCTTGTTAAATGGAAAGGTAATCCAAAATCAAAGGCTACATGGATTCTTGAGAATTAGTTCAAACTTTAGGGCATAGATCTCCATCTTTGTCTCCAGAGGGGACTTAGCTTCTTTGGTGGGGAGTATGGTGCAAGGGCACCTTGAGACATAGGGCCCTTGACAATAGAAATTTTGTTGTGTTGTGCTCTAAGAGATATTTTGTAATTAGAATAAAGGTCAGAGGACCTAGGTGTGTGTTTTGACAACATTGGTTAGGGGATAGGAAGTCATTAAATGGCCTTGGAATCAAGGTATTCATTTTCATGAAGTCATAAGTGACCTTATAATTTAAGGTAGTACTTTTCATTGAAGTCCTAGAATAGATCTCTATCCTAGGAAAGGGTCTCTAGCATTGAAAAGCTAAGGGATAGACAATTTGGCAAGAAAGAGATGTTAAAAGATGCAAACAAGAAAGTTGCTAAAACATTGCTATGCAAAAATGTTGCAATTTTGCAAAATTGCTACTCAACTTTGCAAAATCCCTTCTAAGCATGGTGGAGACTAATTAAATCCCTAATTGTGAGGGAAAATACCAAAGAGGTAAAATATAAGCCTTCTAAACCCTAAAAGTTTCCAGAAGTGTGTGTTAGTGTACGGACTGCATATTGGAGTATTAATTTTTGAATGTAAAAAGACAAATATGTGAGCAATGAAAGTTTTTGAGTACTAGATTTATTTTTGTATCACCTTGGAATTTTAAATAGGATTTCTTAGGATAGTTTTTTTTTTAGTATATTTGGAGTATCAATTTTTTCTTTTATTGTTTTGTTAATCTTTTTGTTCATGCCAGTTCACTATCCTGAACCAGGCAATTGCCATTGGAGGAGATGTATCTCACTATCACACTATAGAAATAGTATGATCTCTTGGGGATAGTGAGTGTATTGTATTTAATTCCTACCAGTAGAATGAAGGGCCCTCAAAATCCATGGAAGCATTTTTGAACTCTTTCCCTAGGCAAGCCAGTGTATGGTCGACTAGGGAACATTGACATTATAGAGCTCCAAGACAACAGGTTTGTGGAGATCATTAGCAAAGTGAATATGGAGAATGAAGGGGAGTAAGTGAAGGCTCCCTAGGAAGAAGGAAATGGTGCTAAAAATTTGTCAAGGCACCTAACCAATCCAAACAGTAGACTGGCCTTGTAAAGGTCTCGAAACCCTTAAAACCCTTAATTTTTGCAGAGGTACTGTATGGCATTTTTGAGGCCCAAAACCTAGAAAATTAGTTAGTGCTAATGAATTGAATAGAGGTCTATTAAGGAATTTTAAGTGTCTTAGTGGAGGAAATTTGAAGAAATCCCTTATTTCTATGAACAAGAGGGCTAATTGGGGCTCTTTTCTAGTAGCCCTATTTTGGTGCAAAGGGGTGAAATTGGTAAGAAGAGCAACTGCATTGAGCTACTTTGGACAATAAAAGAATTGTGTTGAGAGGTCTTATAACACCTCCATGACCATGTAAGTGGTGTGTAAGAATTGACCAAGGAAGGCATAGTTCGGTTAGAAACATATAGTGTCCTCCACCTAGTATAAGAACCTATCAAGTGGCACAAAGAGGAGTTTCTTCAAGATAGAAGAGTGGAGCTTAGGATTGGGGTAGCTCTACATAAGAGGGATCTTATAGGTCCATTTTGTGAACTTGAAAATCACCTTAGGTCACAGTGGTAGACTAGAAGAATGAACTAGTGATTAGTTCATGCCCTCTCCCTATCATTGACACTTGTGGGTGTTATTTCAGCTATGGATATTTGAAAACTATGAATACATATTATTACCTTTGGGTCAAATGTTTTTTCTTGACATTTCAGTTGGTATAGGATTTTATGATTCGTATGTGACAGTTTGGGTGGCTTTCTCTTAGGATGGCTTCTATGTATGTCTAGTGGTAGTGGCTTAATAGGGGGTGGGATCATTCATGTTCAAGATGATGTATACTTTGATTTTTTTACAGGTACCAAGATGGAGCACTTGGTGTACTTTGATCCATGAAGGTGGATGTGCTAGGAGGATTTTTCATTGTTTATTTATATGGCTATGGATTGACCCTATGCAATGTAAACAAGTGGGAGATTATTGAGATAATGGATGTTTCACACATTGCATAATATTGTTATGTTGTATTATTTTATTTTATTATTTAATGTTGTATCTCGAAGCACATAGATGGACGTAAAATGTGTAAAGATTCCCATGAGATATAATTTATAAGTTATATTGTAGCATTGTGATAATATTTGATGTAATTATTTAATATTGGGGAAAAGATGCCCAACATAAAATGTGGGGTCATGGGGTTAGGTAGCACATGGTTTACGTAATACCACTTGGTTGTTTTCTGAGACTTGTTACTATATAAGTAGTCACAAGGGTGGTTGTAGAAAAAAAAGACAAAAATACAAAAGGGGGAAAAAGGAAAAAAGGAAATTTGAGCTACACAAGGCTTGACAAGATAGCCAAGAGAGCATTTGTGAAGGTTGGAAGCATGGTATGGAATGTGTGGATTCATGCATATTCACATAGATTTCTTTATTGTGGCTATGGCTTTGAAGGCTTCCATGGTTGTATTGCAATGGTTTTGTTGTTGTTGAATAATATATGGTGATACATACTTTTGGAGGCTGAGTTTTTACCTTAATGAGGGTTTTTAGGGTATATCTTGTGTCACATTTTTGTGGGTATGTTGTCTATTCTCTTGTATGTAGATTTTAATTGCATGTTTATTTCAAATCTATTATGGGTTATGTGGAAATGGTTATATTTTTTGTTGCAATTTTTCCTACATAAAATATATCTTAAATATAAGTAAGAAGGAAGAAGGGTATGCCAACTTATACTGCTTAAGTATTGCATGGGTATTATATGTTTCATTGTACGATACAAGTACATTATCAATGATATATTTTATATATTCCTTGATTATAGGAAGTAAGAACTCCCAAAAGGGTATCCCAAACACCTTCCAGAACACACCAGATAAGTTAGAAAATACCCACTATTTGGTTGAGTAGGTCTTCCACCAGACTCCATGTGATACTTTACCAGTATCATACAATAAAGCATATAGTACCCATGAAATACTTTACCAATATCATTTAATAAAACATATAATTCCCATGTGATACTTAACCAATATCATATGGTAAAACTTATAGTAGTTGTTTGATACTTTACTAGTATTGTATGATACTCTTCACTATTGTGGTGTGATACTTTACCAGTATCACACAATGCTGAACAATTATTGCCCAAGTTTATGTTGGTAAATAGATTTGTTCTTTTTATCTTTCATGAAATTATGACTCTTAATGCCCGGATTATGAACAATATCTATTCACAATAGTTGAAAAGCCATTTTATGGTTATCGACTTTTCTCTGAATTGGTAGGTATAGCTCCCTATATGAATGATATTCAAAGAATTTTGTTTGTTCCTCCTATCTAGTTTAGGGTATGTTCTTGACCCGAGAACAGTAGAGGTATAACCAAGTTAGACTTAGACAAGACCTAACTCAGGCGAGTTTGAGTTCTAAGCATCTAATTATTTTTGTGTATTCACAATCTCATGAATTCACCAAAATCTTTAGATATCTAACTACGAAAACTTAAAGCTAAACTACTGCTATTAATTGATTATACTAAAGTTTCCTCTTTGAATGAACAATAACAATGCTTATTACATTCACTCACTGTATTATGAACAAGAGAAGTAAAACTCTGTTTATTCCTCATTCCAATTCCAAACATCTAAGGAAAACACTAATTTCAACAATTCTACAGAACATAAAATAATTGATATTGAGTACTCTCAATTGTCTCTGCAACAAAAAGCATCTCACACCAAAAATTTGCTGACCTTTGATTCACCATTAAATTTCATACATATAGGATTTGAGAGATGACCGTTACAATAGGAATATCAATCGGTTCATCTTCTTAGATGACAAATGGCAAGATGCCAGTTTGTCAAATTTCAAAATCTACAAAAATTTGTAACATTTACATCAGAAAATAGAAAAGGAGTATTGAATAAGTCATTTAGACTTCTTTCCCTTTTCAATTTTTTCCCTATATGTTTTGGCAGCCACTATAATTGGAATCATCTCCTCATGACTAGGCACATGTACATTGGTGAATCTTAAGAGCCACTTTCAATGCTCTTGAGCCAACTCCTTTACTGCACCCAACTAACTTGTCAACTCTCCAGCTACCACATGTATGCATCCACTGAGTGTTTGCAACTCTACCACTCTATTTTGATTGCTTGAAGTCATCCCAGATAGATTATTCAAGTATGTGGAGAAGTTATTCTTCATTACCTCTATCCCAATCAGAGCCTTTCCTTGCCCACTACTTTGTGGATCTATGTGTAACCCTTGCATGAGCTCAAATGCTCTGTCTTGGATCTTCTTCACCTTTTCCTTCATTTCTTTGAGTCCTTCCTCTGCCTCTTGAATCATTTCCTACTTGAATTGCATGTTTTGAAGCCATTCGAATAGAGGCTCAGTCCCCTTCTTCAAAATATTTGCTTCGATTGCCTCTTTTGCCTTCATTTGAATGACCATATTTAGGAGAGAAACACATTCATTGCACCTTGCCTTTTCTGCAGCCAAAGTGTTGTGATTAGAAGTAATATTATCCTTCTCAATTTCTAATTGAAGGATAACATTTCCAATCTGATCAATCAGAACAATTCCATCTATACTGAGCTTCTCAATCCATTCTTTTTCGATCTGGCCAAAATGTCTATCCTTTTGGAGTTGTGAGATGAAGGCTTGCACTTCTTTTGTAGTAGGGTTCTTAGTAGCAAGCACACCAGTAATGGTTGCCAATGGAACAACTAGTTGCCTGATGAATCTTTGCAATTCCTCAATCTCTTCTTTCATTTTGATTTTTGATAGTTTGAGGTCCTCTAGGTTTTCCTCTATCACCTCATTACTCAATCTCCATAGGCCCACTTTTGTATCATGCCTAGCTTCCCCGAGATCAATTGAATGCAGAGTGAAGTCTTCTGGCATCATATCTTCAATTCGCCTAGCCTTGTTTGGTTTTGCTACCTCAAGAGTTAAGTGTCCTATTTTTGGATCTTGTCCTAAAATTGACAAGGTCTTCTACTTTTTAGCTTTCACCATGGCAGATCCTGAGCGAACCGCTTGGGATATAACATATTTAAAAGGAACACCTTCATCTTTCCTTTTTCTCTTCTTTTCCAAAGTATCCTAGAGCCAAGATTCTATACTAATCACTTTGGAGGTTGTTCCAAGTGACTCAATGTTGAACATCTTCTTCTTCACTAGAGTCATTGTTGCTATAGTTGGAGAAAAGGGGGTCTTGGGATTCTGAGAAAGAAGCTGAGATGAACTTGGAGCTTTCTCTTCTTTTTGGGCTTTCTTTGCAACTTCATCGGAATCAGTAGATTCGCTACTACTACTTTTATCATCTCCAATCTCTACTATTTGAATAGGAGAACCAGTGGGCTTTAGAAGAGGAGCACTTACTGATGGTGTAGGGCTGTGATGAGGGGATAAGATAGGGGCAACATGAGGAGATGGAGTTGGATAAGCTTGAGGAGATGGGGGTAAAGTGGTGTGTGGAGGTGAGACTAGAGCAGGGGATCCATATTTCTACTATTCCATTCCCTTCTTAGCTCCAAGTTGGGCTCCAATGACTAGTAGCGATAGACCTTGATAGGTTGGGGCTATTGGAACATGCTTCTCCGAGGGCTGGTCACCTCCTTCCATAGATTGGGTTGGTCTTTGAGTTGTTGTGGTAGTAGCATTGGGAGTGGCACTTTGAGATGAAGTAGGAGTAGATGTAGCTGGAGAAGCTTGAGTAGCTTTACTCTTGCTTTAGCTTTTCTTAGCTATCCATTCAACCCACTTCCCAGTTCTTTTGATAATTCTTGCCATCATGACATCAAAATTTTCTTCTATGTCAACATATGGTTCAGAGCTAACGGGAGTATTCCTCAATTTTGTCAAATATGTATTACTATACATATTGACCATCATCCTCCAGCCCTTCCACATCTAAATTTATCCCATATGTCTTTATCTTATCAATTGTAAATCTAGCAAAGGTGCAACCTCGGCTCTCCAGCTCATCTTTACAATCTGACAATAATCCTCCATGGTTGTTACATGTTTGATCATGCTTCCAATCTGGAGCACATCCCTAGCATATCCATTAGGATCAAACAGGGGCCTTATTGCTTCATACTCTTCCAATTTGTATTTACTCTCAAATGCTTTGAGTATATTCTTGGCATTTGATCTCGTTTCGCAACTGTATGCTCCAACTTTTATAGGGAATTCATACCCTTTCTTCTTCAGGCTGGTGCTCAACATGTTCACTTGTATTGCTTGCCTCACGATCTCCACGAGAACAATCATATCATCTAGATACCTGGTTAGCTTCAGTGGGAATTTGTCCAACACTGCAAGACGCAAATAAGAAAATGATGAGAACTGGATGAAGTAATTTCCAAATTGGCTGATGATTGCCATCGCTTCTGGACTGAATCTCTACTCTGAGTGCCACTATAATTCCTTGCAAATCTTCATGTTGAATGCATCATTTACCCAGATATATTCTTCATAACCATTCTGTAATTGTAAGCATGGATATCTTCAATCCTAGGGAGTCCCAACCACAATTAAAGAGAAGCCAACATGTATATCAAGAATGAGGACATATAAAAAGAATTATAAAACTTAGTTGGATTGAGAGCCCTAGAAAGTTGTTCACTAACCTCATGCACCCAGTCAATATACTGTGCATCTGTGCAAATAACATGGACCAAAAAGAAGTACTGCTCTACAAAATTAAAGCTTCTACCTCACCTTTGAGTCAATGCAATAGAACCAAAATATCAACAATTTTTGGTTTGAGGTCCATGCTGAAGAGAGTTTTAGGGACTTTACTCTTGGCCCCCTTGGCTTCTGAAACCAAGACTACATGATCCGCTTCCTCCAAACCATCTTTTTCAATGAGTACTCAGACATGGTTCAACTCATTGTCAAATTAGAGAACTCCTCCCATTCTGGAATTCGCAAGCAATTCACCACTAATTTTTGATCAATTGAAATCAACACTGTCTGATCAGGCAATAGAATTTGCCTTGTATTTGGGTTGTAATGATTGATGCATTCTAAAATCAACTCTAGGGCTTGTACTACTACAAGGAATCCAACTGCTTCTACTAATCCACTTCCCCAAAGTTTCTCTATTATGGGGTGGATTGGTTCTGCTCTCAATCTCCTTTGAAAATCATGCATATCATAGAAACGAAGTGAAGTATCCATGAAAGTTGACCATTCTGACCTAATTCCACCCAATCCATCAAACCCTAGGAATCGTGTTGCCATTTTATTTGATGTATTATAGCGAAAACCCAAATAGTTACAGCTGACACAAGATGCCAATTCTATATTTGAAAAATACTTGAAAACACTATCCAATACAATAGTATAATAGTAAGATGGTAGTTTGAAAGTCTGTTACTTCACTCTTTATAGAATAAACCCAGATTTGCCCTTTTGAATTTCATAAATCGTGCCACACGAATGGAATTAAGAGTAAATCCATTGGATTGGTAAATATAAAGGTTATAACATATTTATCTTTGTCTTTTCACTATTTCCATTGGCTTCAACAATAACTTTCATTAATTACTGGCTTACTTTCCATTTCACCTATCTTTCAAAAAAACAAGAACAGAGTACTTACTAGGGAAAAATATGCTTACCTCAATTATGCTTGCAAACACCCCATCAATTCACTGATTTGCTTCTACTTACTTATCCAAAAAAATCTGCAATCAATTCACATGCTTACCATGCTCGCAGGAATGATTTTTCCTCAAATGCAAAAAATGGCCCTCGAGGATAGAAAACCCGTAGTGGAGAAACAAATTTTCGATTTTCCCTTTTAACTTTAGCTTTTACCTTTCAATCCAAAGCACTTTAATAAAAAACTCCAAGAAATATAAAAGAGGCTTCGCAGGTGAAAAATGGGGTCCACTTAGTAACTCTATTTTTCCATTTGGGCCTTTGTGGAAATTTTAACTCTTGGTTCAAAATTCGTCAGAGGAGAAGCCACTTTGAATTTTTCCCAATGCTTATCCCGCTCATCTTAATGAGCTTTAAGTAATTTTTTCTATGCAAACTCGATGATATTTGAATGATCTAACCATTAGGTGACTTACATACCCTTGTTTTAGTCTACCAGAAGCAACTATGGATCTTTGCGGAGTTTTACCTTCTAGGTGCGAAAACCCGCAATGGAGAAGAAGAAACCTATTTTTTTGCCACTACTCTTTATTTTAAGCCTCTAGAAAACACAAAACTGACTTCGAAAGTGAGGGTTGGGGCCCATTGGCTTTCTCAATTCCTTTACATAGGCCTTTTCAGAAAACTAATTACTAACTTCAAAGTCCGCCACAGAGAAGCTCTTTTCTTGTTTTTCGCCGATGCTTACCTCAATCATTTTCCAAGCTTTAAAATGGTTCTCGATATGAGATCATGATGTCACTTGAATGATATTTTCTTATCATGATCCACTTTACTTGAAGGAGGCTTACAAATAGCTTTTGCCAGTCTTTGCAAAAAATTTCCTTTGGGGTGCGAAAACCCGCCAAGGAGAAGCCAAAACTTGATTTTTCGTCGATTCAATTTTCTCTAATTTCAAATCAAATGAGCTGCATAGAAATCAAAAGATGTAGCACAATCAAGAATCTCCATCGAGGATGGCTCTAAACTACCCCTAAGACTCATGACAACCAAGAAATACCCACCCAAGCTAACTGTGATATGGGAGAAAGGAAAAGATGAAAGTCCAATGGAGAAACTCAACACCCTAAGAAGAAAGACCTAATGACTCGGCTTGACAGAATGTGACATTAGTTTACTCTCCACTTTGCAAAAATTTGTATATGGTGGAAAAGTGGGGCAACAGTTGGCTCTGACTGGGGACTTGGGTAGAGTATGCCCAAGCAAAGGAACTTAGAATCTCTGGTTTCGCAAAAGAAAATAAAGGGCGGCAACACAACCAAAACAAAACAAAACAAGGAAAGCGAGGAAAAGACACCTGAAAGGGAAAGCTAACTAAGACACATACAACACTAAGTCTAACTATGGTACATTACAGGGGTTACCTATTTTCAATTTGTAACTTGGTAAAGCTTGAGATCCTAACCATTATAAGTCAGGGGTAGTTCTTCACCATCTTCATATGCTAATTTGAAAGAATTATTTTCAAATGCCTTTTGAATTATAAAAGGGCCTTTCCATAGAGTATCAAACTTCTTATACATTCCTTTTGGAGCCTTTCTTTTGTCCCAAAGTAACACCATATCTCCCACTGTAAATTTTTGAGGTCTTGTTTTCTTGTCAAAAAGTTTCTTTACTTGCATTTGATGTTGTGTGATATGATCAACAATTTCCATCCTTTCTTCTTCTAGTTTATTCAGATACAGGATTCTCTTTTCTAGACCATCCTTATAGACATCATCTTCAATAACTGTTCAAAGTTTTCTTGTAGCCAATTCCAATGGTAAAGGTAGATTAGCTTTAGTTCCATAAACCTATTCAAAAGGGGATATACCAATTGCTCTCTTGGGTGTCACTTTGTCTACCCAAAGTGCCTCATGAATTTTTTGTGCCAATTCTTCTGGTTATCTAACACCAGTTTCTTTACAATATTGATCAAGTTCTTATTGCTAGATTCTGCTTGGCCATTCCCTTGAGGGAAATAATCAGATGAATGACTGACGGCGATCGCATACTCAAAAAAAAAAATCAGTAATTTCAATTGAAGAAAAATAGGATGCATTATCCATCACTAACTTAATGGGAACACCAAATCTGACCAAAATATTTTCTTTAATGAATTCACATACCACCTCAGAAGTAGTTTTCTTTGTAGCCTTAGCTTCTACCAACTTGGTGAAGTAGTTGGTTGTAGTTATGATGTATTGATGGCCAATAGTGGATGCAGGAGTAATTGAACCAATGAAATCAAGACCCCATTGTTGAAAAGGTCCTTCAATGATAATAGGTAGTGCAACTAATTGAGAGCATCCAGAAAACATTTTACACTTTTCACAATTTGCTACCCATGCTTATGCATCTTTGAACATCCTAGGCCAGTAATAGCATTGCCTTAGTATTTTGAAAGCTATAACTAAAGAAGAGAAGTGTCCTCTACAGGCCTCATCATGGAATGCTTTCAACAGCTTTTCTTGTTGCGGTTTATCTACACATCTTAGGAATGTACCATCAATAGCCCTTTTGAAAAGCTTGCCATCCCAAATCACATACTTGGTTGCTTTTAATCTAAGATCTCTTCTTTGTTTTGTATTCAAACCTTTTGGACATTCACCATATGTTAAAAGGTAATAAATATTCTCAAACCATGAATCATAGACACCTACTACCAGCACCAGTTGCTTCTCATTCGATTCTCCTAATTCATTAGTGGTTTTGTTTTCTACAATTGCTCTACATAGAGCATTTCCTCTTATTGGCTTGGTAGGTTTAATCTCAATATCATATTCCTATATCTTCGCCACCCATGCTCCTTTGACATTGCAACCTAATTCTTGTTGCGTTAGTACACTTTTTACTACTATTTCTGGGACGAAGATAATAGAGTGTGAATGTAGAACATAGAAACGAAAATTCTTAAGTGCTCTGACTATTGCATAAGCATGCTTTTCAATTTGGGAATATTTCAGTTTGTGATTTTTCCAAGGTATGCTCATAAAAGCAATGGGAGCTTGTATTCCTTCACCATTCTCCTGCACAAGAATAGCTGATAATGTATGTTCTGAAGCATAGCAATAAATAATAAAATCTTGCTTGTAATTTGGTGACATAGAACTGCGACATTAGCAACAGCAGTTTTTATATCTTGAAAAGCTAACTTTTCTTCCTAACTCCATTTGAAACTAGAATTTCCCTTCATCATATCGATTATATGCTTAGTAGTTTCTGAAAAATTGGGAACAAACCTTCTAAGGAAATTCACCTGGCCAAAGAAAGATTTAACCCCTGTTTTGTTTATATGCAGACTTAGTCTTTGGATGGCCTCTACTCTGTCAGGATCTATTTTAATGCCTTCCTGTGACACTATGTTTCCAAGTAATTTTCCTTCAGTTACACAAAATACTAACTTTTTTGGATTGAGAGAGATTCCATGCTCCCTGCATCTTTGTAACAGTCTTTGGTGCCAAGTTACTATAGCACTCAGTTGGTGTCGAGCTACTGTAGCACTTGGTACCGAGTTACTATAGCACTTAGTTGGTGCCAAGTTACTGTAGCACTTAGTGGATGTTGAGTTACCCAATGTATGCCGAGTGACTCTTCATGTGTTAGGTTTTCCTATTTTATGCTGATTATCTTCATTTGGACATGATTTTTGCGAGCCAACTTGCTAAATTTATTTAAATCACCACATTTATGTTAAGATCTTTTCTTGGGATGTGTCCAGACCATTTTTGGGTTAGCCTTCCTCTTATGTAATGCTCTAGAATGATCTATAAGACATTTTGGCAAGTATATATATAGAGTGTTTAGGCTTAGAGTTAGGAATTGTTTTTGGGAGAGGAATTTTGGAGAGCAGAACTAGAAAGTGTGAATTTGTTGTTGGATCTTTGAATGTGAATGTATTTGTATTTGGTCATAACCTAGAAGGCCTTATAGTTGGGCATGAATGAAGATATTTTGGTGAATCAATAAAAGTATTTCACTCTTCTTCCAGTGTGAATTTGTTGTTGGATCTTTGAATGTGAATGTATTTGTATTTGGTTGTAACCCAAAAGGCCTTAAAGTTGGGTGTGTATGAAGATATTTTGATGAATCAATAAAAGTATTTCACTCTTCTTCCTCCTTTGGTTTTTTCTTTTTGTTTTTTCTTCCATTGTGTTAACTCTTGAAGGGTGGTTTGGGTAGCTAGGCAAGCCTTTAGCCCTAGTTATTCACTCCTTTTCCTACACTAGGTGGTATCAGAGTGTAAGGTTCATCCTTGTGGTGATTGGATCATGTAGAACCCTAATTTGGATTTGGTTGTATGGTGGTAGATTTGCGGATTTAACCCATCACTTGTAGAGGGTTATAATCTTGCAAGAACCTAATTTGTAAAGATGGCTCATGGTAGAGGAAATAATCATGATAATGATATATTAGATCAATTGAGACAAATTACACCCAGATTAGATCTTGTGAAGACAAACCAGAGGAGAGTAGCACATCTATATGATGTAAATGATGATGAGGCAATCACACCAAACCATAATCCAGAACTTGAAGAAGATCAAGATGAGGAAAGATTATTGTGAGTGTTGTCTAGGAAAAATTAAAAGCTAGTTGTAGAAGTTGTTCTGTATGATGAAAAATTGGATACCAATGTTGTGTTGGATTGGATCTCTGATACGGAGAAGTTCTTTGAGTATGAAAACACTCCTAATAATAGAAAGGTGAAGATTGCAGTCACTAGATTGAAAGGTCATGCTTCGCTATGGTGGAAGCATTTTCAAACTGATAGGCAAAGGAGAGGAAAGGAGAAGATCAGAACTTGGCCAAAGATGGTGAACAAGGTAAAGAAAAAATTCCTTCTTGCTAATTACCAAGTTAGCTTATTGAGATAGATGCAAAATTTGTAATAAAAGGACATGACTATGAAAGATTATATCGAGGAATTCTATAGATTGGACATCAAATCTGGACATGTGGATGATGATGTTGAAAAAATTGCAAGGTACATAAATAGATTGAGATCTAGAATTCAAGATGAAATAAGTTTTTTGAAATTGGAAAGTGTTGAAGAAGCATATCAATATGCCTTGAAAGTTGTGGAGATCTTGACAAAGAAGCATGAACAAAGACAAAGAGGTAGAGGTGGTAGATTTTAGAGAGGTAGAGGTCGATCTTATGGTGAAGGTGACAGATCTGACAATTTTGTATAGGACAAAGGAAAATATGAGTGGAAGAATGATGACAAAGGAAAGACTAAATGGAAAAGTGGTTATTCTTACTAAGGAGGTACTAATTCTTACCAAGGAAGAGGCAATTCTTATTCTAGAGGTGGTTTTCATGATAATTGTTTCAGATCTGAATGTAGATCTTCTAAAAGTGAACAAGGTAACAAAAATGTTGTGATTCAAGGAGATGATGAGGGTTCACCAAGTTGACCTAAGGTTGGAGAAAATTTGATGGTAAGAATAACCTTATGTAATAAGGGAAGTGATGAGGAACCTATTTTAAGGAGAAGTCTTTTCAAGACAAGATGTAAGATGGCTGAAAAATTTTGCAAAGTGATCATTGATAGTGGAAGTTCTAAAAATTTGGCATCAGAAGAGCTAGTTATAAAGTTGCAATTGCAAAGGCTGAAGCATCCTAAACCCTATCATGTTTCATGGATCAAAGATGAGTATAAGATATTGGTAAGTGAGAAATGCTTTGTGAAGTTCAAGGTTGGACATTACTTTGATGAAGTTTTGTGTGTTATTGTGCTTATGGATTATTGTCATATTCTATTGGGTAGACCTTGGCAATATGATAGATATGTTATGCATGATGGAAGATTGAATCAATATACTCTTTGGGTGAATGGGAAGAAACAAATATTGTTGCCTTTAATTGAAAGTCTAGATGAGGTAAGGTCATTTCATGGTTTGTGTAGTTTTTACAAAAAGTTTATAAAGAATTTTAGTGTTGTTTGTAATGCTATGACTAAGACAATGAGAGGAGATAAAAAGGAATCCAAGTGGACACATGCAGCTGATAAGAGTTATGAAACTTTGAAACAAAAGGTTGCTAAGTTACGTATGTTGGCTTTGCCTAATTTCAATAAGGTATTTCAAGTTGAATGTGATGCAAGTGGTAGTGCAATAGGAGTTGTATTAAGTCAAGAGGGAAAACCTATTTCTATCTTTAGTGAAAATTTAAATGATACTAAAAGGAAGTATTCAATGTATGATCAAGAATTTTATGCTATTTTTCAAACATTGAAGAAGTGGAGACATTATTTGATTCCTAAAGAGTTTGTGTTGTATACTGATCGTAAAGCTTTACAGTACTTGGGAAGTCAACATAAACTAAATCAAAGAGATATGAAATGGGTTGAGTACTTGCAGAGTTTCACATTTTTTATTAAGCACAAGAGTGGAGTTACTAATAAAAATTTTGATGCATTGAGTAGAAGATGTTCTTTGTTGACTGAAATGAAGGTTGAAGTTCTTGGTTTTGATGAAATGAAAGAGTTATATGATGTTGATCCTAATTTTTTTGAGATTTGGAGAGAGTGTAGAGAACCAAATCTAATAGATCACATAAGTAAAGTATGATGAGTTTTGCATTCAAGAAGGCATGTTTTTCAAAGGCATTTAGTTGTGTATTCCAAGAAGTTCTATGAGGTTGAATCTGATTAAGAAAAAGCATAGTGGTGGATTGGCTAGACATTTTGGAATTGATAATACATTGAGCTTTCTAAAAGAGAAGTATTATTGGCCACAAATGTATAAGGATGTTCAAAAATTTGTAAAGAGTTGTTGAGTTTGTCAAATTACAAAAGGAGTAAGTCAAAATACTGGTTTGTATGCACCTATTGTTGTTCCTAAGAAACCCTGGAGTGACATCAGTATAGATTTTGTTCTTGGATTACCTAAGAAAGTGAAAGGGTATGATTCCATATTTGTTGTAGTGGATAGATTTTCTAAGATGGCTCATTTCATACCATGTAAGAACACATTAGATGTTGAGCATGTTGCTGAACTTTCCTTTAAAGAGATTGTGAGATTGCATGGATTATCGAGAAATATTATTTCTAACAGAGATAGTAAGTTTGTTGGTTATTTTTGGAAGACTTTGTGGAAGAAGATGGGTACTGAATTGAATTTTAGTTTTACATTCCATCCACAAACAAATGGGCAAACAGAAGTTGTGAGTAGAAGCTTAGGTAATTTGCTGAGATGTTTGGTTAGGAATAAGCCAAGTAATTGGGAGATGGTATTGATACAAGCTGAATTTGCATATAATAATTTTGTAAATAGGAGTATAGGGAAGGCACCTTTTGAGATTGTTACTAGAATGAAGCCTAGATAAGTATTAGATTCGAGAGATGTTACTGGTAAAGAAAAGAGAAGCACTACAGGAGAAGAATTTTTTGATTTTATGGAGTCTTTGCATAAGGAAGTGAAGTTGAGGTTGGAACAAAGTAATCAAAAGTATAAGGAGAATGTTGTTAAGTCCAGAAGACATCATGATTTTGAAGTTGGTGATGAGGTGATGGTTCATTTAAAGAAAGGAAGATTTCCTATTGGAACATATAGTAAGCTGAAGATGAAAAAATTTAGACCTTGTAAGATCTTGAAAAAGTTTGGTAGTGGTAATGCTTATCAACTTGAGTTACCTGAGAGGACATGGATATATCTCCTATATTCAATATTGTTGATTTTTATAAGTATCATGAGTCAGATGATGAATTTGTTGTATCAGAAGATTATCCTAAGAAGTAGATTGAAGAAGTTAAACAAATATTGGATCAAAGAGTTGGCAAGAGCACAAGAGGAAAAGATTACTATGAAAATTTGGTGAAGTGGAAAAATAGGCCTATTGAAGATGCTTCATGGATTTATCAATCTGAGTTAGATTCAACTCAGATTGTGACATCATAATGATTTAGGAGAATCATTTCTTTCAACCCCAATTGTCTGATGCAGGAGCATCCTGGGTTGCCTTGCTATCCTACTCATTTTTGTTCATTATGGAGGTTGGTTCCAAGTTACTAAAGCACTCAGTTGGCGTTGAGTTACTGTAGCACTTAATTGGTGCTGAGTTACTATAGCACTTAGTTGGTGTACTATAGCACTTAGTTGGTGGTGACTTACTATAGCACTTAGTGGATGTCGAGTTACCTAGTGTATGCCATGTGACTCTTCATGTGCTGAGTTTTCCTATTTATGCTGAGTGTTTGCATTTGGACGTGATTTCTATGAGCTGACTTGCAGGATTTATTTTGATAATGACATTTATGTTAAGATTTTTTCTTAGGATGTGTCCAGACTATTTTTGGGTCAGCCTTCATCTTATGTACTATTCTAGAATGATCTATAAGCCATTTTGGCAAGTATATATAGAGTGTTTAGGCTTAGAGTTAGGTAGTTTTTTTGGGCGAGAGGAATTCTAGAGAGCAAAACTAGAAAGTGTGAATTTGTTGTTGGATCTTTGAATGTGAATGTATTCGTATTTGTTTGTAACCCAGAAGGCCTTACAATTGGGCATGTATGAAGATATTTTGACAAATCAATAAAAGTATTTCACTCTTCTTCCTCCTTTGGTTGCTATTTTTTGTGTTTGCTTCTGTTGTGTTAACTCTTGTAGGGTGGCTTGGGTAGCTGGGTGAGCCTTTTGCCCTAGTTATTCACTCCTTTGACTACATCAGTAAGCCTTTAACAATGTAGGCCTTTCATAGGGCAGAACATGATTTATGGTCAAATCATTGTAACCTTCATTGGGTACACTTTATTGCTATAAAAGTGAAGATTTGTGGGTGTCATCCCTACCCCAGTTTTACCTTCTCACTTGGAGGGTTTCTGGGTAATCATATCTAGTGTTATGTGTGTTATTGGTTACATGTTCACATGATTTAGATGCATATGCTTTACATGTTATTTCAACTTACTTGTTAATGCATGTGATGAATGAATGGTGAAAGTTTTCTGGGTCCAAGTCTAAACTCCTGATTCACCCCACCCCTCCCCCCCCCACCCCCCCCTCAAAAGTTTATTCTCTTCCCACTTGTAATTCCAACACCACCAAATTTGAGGAATAATAATTCAAACACATAAAGGAAGATCAAATAACACCAACATACTAGAATGAAGAAACAAATGTATCTATCCATCTAAACCATAGTATCAAGAAAAACATGAATATAAGCAACATCATAGAGGAAAGAAATGAGGAACCATAAGATACCATCTCAAGACATGATATCAAATAACATAAATCACAAGATACATACTCCAAAAACCATGGAAATCTATGTAAAGAATCAATCTCTAGAACTAACTCAAAGAAGGCCAACTTTGTATGCCAGTCCCTAGTAGTGGTTAAGGTAGCTATGCCTCCTAACCACATGGGACATGTAGGCTCACTCCCATCATGATAATGGAGATAGTGATATGACTCCAAACAAAAATTACAACCATCCAAGGCTAACACCCATACCAAGTAGACTAAGGGATTGAAACCAAGATCACAAGACAATGCAATACAATAGGTCCTAATTAGAAACTCTATGAGATAACTATGTAGGGACTCAAGTGGAGTATAATCTTATTCACATCAAAATACCAAGCTATCTATGGTATAGAATCATATCCCTCAGGAGGCTAGATAGCATTTCCTCACAATAGCTTCCGCAGAAAATTGTAGAACATACTACAAACACTACACACCCTCACACCAACGCATCAAAGAATGTTCTAGTGCAACCTTATCTTAATTAAGTTTTAGTACCCCTTAGTTAATATTACTATAACTTATTTAAAATTCTTCATAGTACCTTGTTGGCCCTAGTTTGGGGGACAAAGAGAATCCACTCCACCGCATACCTTACATACCCATGCTCATCACATGATGAGTGCCCAAAGGCAATCCAAATTACTTACCCAACTCCAAATGAATAATCCCTCAACTAGCTAATATCTGAAAGTGTAGATCTTGCAAGATCCAACATATACACCTAAACATGCTCATGTATGGGCACAATCATCCACACTTAAAAAAATCTACACAAGGGTTGGATGAGGGAACAAGAAACACAACTATTAAAAAAACACACTCAATCATGCATATGGTCAGGTGTATGGATTTAACATGAATCCCAATACAACGAAGCAAAATCATGGTCAGATTAGAAACCTAGCATCCATTCCAAATCCATGACCAATTTTAGTGCCAAGAAATACCCAAAAAAATTGGGTGGCATGCAAAATGAGGAGATGTAAAAAGTGCTAAAAAATGGAAGTTGTCAAATTAATGAAATTAAAACCCTTTTCCCAAATAGGGGCCAAACTTCCAAAAATCCAATAAAAACTAAATTAAAAGCTCATGGGAAAAAATAGTCAGCATAACCATATGAACTTCAAAATTAAAACATCCAAAAATCCCTAATTACTCATTCCCGCCCAACCAAATTATCTTATGAAAATAGAAGCAACACTTTTTAGGCATTCCCTTTGATATTCAGGGACTTGACTTTCTATTCAAAGTTGTTGCCCCACTTTTCATCCTCTAAACAATTAGTAAAAGTGATTTATTGGGTTTTAGTAAGTTCCTAGTTGTGTTTGAGTCTAGGTCTAAGCCCTCTTAGGTGGAATGAGTCTCCATCAAATTTCTCATTTTTTCCTTCTCCACATTTCATATCCGAGTGGCTTTCCATTTTGTCAAAGTAATCTTATGGGTAGGTTAGTGCTTGGTTCAATGGAGATTCATGTTACTCATGCAATGTTCATTTACAAGTTAAATTCACTTCTGACCTATCACTTTATCAATAGAAATAGAAGCTTGCAAAAATCTAGAACTTGTCTTCTCCTCAACGAGTTTTCAACCCATGAAGAGGATTTCCAGAGAAGGGTACCAAATGATACATATGGATCAAAAACAAGAAAATAGCAAGGTATTCTATGGTGAATCCATGTTCCCTTTACAATTATTACCTTAGAAAATGTTAAAGATTTGGCATACCTTTCATAATCATTTCCGGTGGAAAACTCAGAATGAACTTCTCCTCAGCGGGTTTTCAACCCATGAAGTTTGTTTTTTGCAAAAGGCAATTCTAAAGGAAAAGAAACAAAAGGTGGGTCCCTACAAAATTTGCACACCTTACTTAGGCATTTTTGGACCCAAAAAGAAAAATAGTTTAAAGATCAATTAAAAGGGAAGCATTGGTAGAAAAATACAAATTCTCTTCTCCTCAGTGGATTTTCAACCCATGAAGAAAATTTCCCAGATCTTAAAGAATATCAAGCCAGTAACTAGATTGGGCCCACAATTTGCATATAAATGTCTCAAGATGATAATGAATCTAATCATTATGGGAAATAGTTAATGAACAGAATTCAACCTAGTAGATATTTTCCCATAGAGTACTCTATTGTTAACTTCCTAAAACTTAAAGGAAAATAGGAAAGTATGTATGGGGAGATAGAAAGTTACTGTTAGGCCAATAGAAATAGTGAAAAGACCACAAGATATCCATTAAAACCATGCATTTACTATTTCAATAGATCTCTCCTTCAATGCATTCATGTCTAAAATGAATTTTGAAGATCAACAGATGAATTGAGGCTCTCATATAAATGAAAAAATGAACAGTTGAACAAACTACCACTCTTTTTCTTGAACTGTTATTCTGTTAATGTGCATAAATTTTTCAAAAAGCTAGTATCTATTGCATTAGCTATTCTTCTCATTTTCTTAATTCAAAACTTGTTCTCAAAAGAATGGTAACTAGATTTTTGGGTTTTGATGGGTTGAAGATAATCAAGTCCCAATTGCAGAACTTCACAAATACATCCCTTCATTTTTATGACATGAAGGATTTCCAAATGAGAGTGAAGTCAAAGCTGATCCATCCCATTATTGAGAAGCTCTAAGGATGCAGGTTAGTTGAGGCAGATGGTTTTTTTGGTTGTAGTCCAGGCCCCATAATTGATCTATGCATGTATTAATGATTACAACCCAAACACAAGGCAAATTGTGCTACCAAATGGCACAGTGTTGATCTCCATCGACCAGAAAACTATGGTGAATTACCTGTGAGTTTTGGAATGAGAGGAGTTCTCAAATTTGACATTTGAAGGATCCATTTCTGAGTTCTCCACAAAGAAGATGATTTGGAGAAAGCAAATCATGGAGACATGGTTCTAAAAACTATGAAGCACTAAGAGTAAGGTTCCTAAGACCTTGTTTGGGACTAATCTCAAAATAGAGATTGTTGATATCTTGGTCCTTCTACATAGACTAAAAGGTGAGGTAGAAGCTTTGAATTTTGTTAAGCAATATTTCTTTTTGGTGCAAGTTATCTACTTTGACACCCAATATATTGATTGCGCTCATGAGGTAAGCGAGGTTCTGTCTAATGCTCTTCATGCTACAAAGTTATACAATACATTCTATATGTCATCTTTCCTCATTTACATGTTGGCTTCTTTACAATTATGGCCAAGCCTCCCAAGAGTGGAAAATTTTCCTGATGATGTGAAGTCTTATGAGTTTTACCCATGCTTACAATCAAAAAATAGTTATGCAGAGTATGTGAAAGCTAATGATGCATTCACTATGAGAATTTGTAGGGAGCTTTAGGGATGTCCAGAAAGGAGATTCAATCTTGAAGCCATGGTAGCCATCACCCAATTTGGGAGTTATTTCATCTAGTTCTCATCCTTTTTTTATTTGTGTCTTGTAACTTTTGATGGTTTTCCCTTGAAGCTATCAAGATATCCTAGCACTATGATCATGCTGATCGAGATCGTGCGACAAGCTATTCAAGTAAACATTTTGAGCAAGAGCCTATGGAAGAAAGGGTACAAGTTTCCCATGAAGGTGGGATCCTTCAACTATGACACCCATTCTGATGCTAAGAACATGTTGAAGGTATTATGTTGCAAATTAGAAGTGTAATCAAGAATGTCACCACCATTCAAGACTACTGGGCCAATTGCAAGGATGAGTTTGAGAGTTGTGATCATGCTTTTTCCAGACTAACAATTGATCAAGTGAAAATGTATAAAATCAATATTGATGTAGAAGGAATAGAAGATGATGGTCAGAACATGCATAATAATACTTACCTGACCAAGTTAAGAGGCACTCTGATAAGCTTGGAACCTTATGAGGCTACAAGAGAAGAGCTATATGTAATAATGGATCAAATTATCAAAAGGAGTAGAAAATGGGTCAAATGGACCATGGCTAGAAAGAGTCAAAGTAAAAGTACATCCACTCAAGCTTCTCTAGTAGTTGCAATGGCTTCCTCCTCCCATGGTGGCACATTAGGAGCAACCTTGGCCATTACACAAGGGCTTGCCCAACCATCAAATGGAGGTGATCAACCTCTCAAAAAAAGTATTCCTTTGGATAAGACTTATCAGGATGGCTCCCTCTAGAGATTGGAACTCCCTCAGAAGCTGAGAAGAAGAAGGCAAAGGAATCAAAAGATGGTGCAGTCACTCTTGCCCTCTCACCTCATAGCAGCTTAGTCCCATCTATAAGTTGTTAACTTCATAATGGTTTTTGACACTTGATTGCCAATACACTTACCTAATTTCTATATTGGAGTCAAGTACACCATGAATGGTGAGCCACAACATGAGCCGAGTTAGGAAAGGTTTCAGGTGTCGAGTGATCTTCATGTACCAAGTAGTTTTTAGATGCCGAGTGAAGATCGGGTGCCGAGTAAAGTTCAAGTGCTGAATGACTTTAAGTACCGAGCAGAATAAAGTGTCGAGTGATATTCAAGTGCCGAGTCATAGAAGATGCCGAGTAATACAGAACTAAAACAAGTGTCGAGTAAGCCAATTTTGTTTAGGTGTCGAGTTATCTAGGAAATAGCATGTGCCAAGCATCAATAATGCTTCAGGAGCTGAGTAACTCAAAATATCAGCATAAGAGTTTGTAATTGCACAAAATATGATGCAAATAGTTTTTGTAGCCAACATAAGGTAAATCTCGAAGGATTAAATGATAAGATCAAATCTTTTATCTTTCCTATGCAATATACATGCAGGCAATAAGAAAAATGATGAAGGCATGCAACCAATGGAAGAAGTGCAAACAATGAGCGCAAAATAGAGATTGAATATGGATCGAAGATCCATACCTAACCCTAAATCCTCAAATGTCTTTATAAGGAAGACGAAATTTCATTGTAAAATATACGAGCAGATATACAAGGGTGTATAAGGAAATCTAATCTCAGAACAAGGGTTATCAGATCACAAAGGATCAAGTTCACAGAAAGTAGAACAAGTGCCTGCATTTAGCAATCAAGGATTGTAATCTATCAGGTTCATTGTACCTAATACTTTCTAGCAATTGTATTAGAATGAAAATCCTATTGTGATAGGTTAGCTTAACAGCTATTTTGTAGATCCTTTAAATAGGTGATTAAATCCTTTAATAGGGTGAACTTCATGTAAAGTGTTTGTAAATCCTCTAACCAGGTCACTATTGACACAGTGTAAAGCCTTTAACAGGGCAGACCATCATAAGTGGTTGAACAATATTGCTACAGTAATTTTTGTGGGTATCATCCCCACCCCAGTTTTACCTTCTTATTCCTAAAGGGTTTCTGGGTTACCAAATTCCAGTGTTATGTGTTGTTGATGCATGTCTTAGTTTCATGTTTACTTGATGTATTTACATGCATGCAATTTACTTCCACCTAAAATTTTTATTGGTTAAAGTGTGATACTTCTGATTCACCTCCCCCCCCCCCCCCCCACCTCTCATAAGTATTCTTCCTATTTGAATATTCCAACAATTGGTATCAGAGCATCCAGGTTCTCACAAAGAAAAGTATGATAGCTTGGAGAAAAAGATCTAAAGATGGAAGTTTTCAAACTTGGAAAGATCATTGAAAACCAGGTGATTGATGTGCATCTTGCTCTACAAAAAGTAGAAGAAGCAAGAGTGGAATTAAGAAAATCTTTAAAGAGAAGAAAGGAGATAGCCACAACTAAAAATGATATACACTACAAGGAGGTTGATACCACACAAGTGTTTGCCAATGGAGACACTAAAGAATTTGATGCAGCAATAGCAGAACTGATGGAGAAAAACAAAGTTCAAGCAGAGGAGATAAGATCTCTCAAGATGGAACATGAATCACAGGCAATAATGATATGTGAAATTACTGAACAAAAGAAAAGAGTAATTGAGGATAAAGTCATGATGGAAAACGACAAAAGAAATCTTGCAAACAAACTTGAAGAAAAATGTTTTGAATTGACAAGGATCTCAAACATGCAGATGGATACACTTGCCCAAATGATGAACCTTCATCATGAACTCAATGTGAAAGATATTGAGATCTCTACTTTGAAGATGCAGAATGAACAAATACAGAATGAACTGAACAAAGCAAAAGAGGTAGCAGAGAATCTCAACAAGTCAAGTGAAGCCATCAAGTATTTTGAATAATTGATAAAATTCCCAAGATCTGCCCATGATACATCAGGACTTGGATACAACAGCACTGAAGTTGGAGAATCATCAAAGAGTACTGAACAAAGAAGTGACAAAGGTAAGGATTCAAAACCCACTTGTCATTACTGTAATAAGAAGGGGCATACAGCTAATGTTTTTAGGAGTAGAAGATTCAATCAATTAAACACACCCAAGAGTAAGAACTTCTGTCACAAGTGCAACATGCAAGGACATATGACACAAGATTATAGATCCAATGTCACAAGGACTCAGAGATTTGATGGACATTGTTATAATTGCAAAAGGTATGGACATAGGGCATTTGAATGCAGATCAAAACCTATGTGGACATCAAATCAACTAGCAAAATCAAAAGGGAATGGAAGTCATTATCATTGGGATTACAACACTAGGTATAACTGTCATTATTGTCAAGAATATGGACATATGCCCCAAAACTACATAAGAACACATTTCAAAGGGAACTACAAGAGATGGTTGAACCAAACCACAGTTGTCTGAAAACTGGTCATACCAGCAAAAACTATCCTACAAGGTCAAAGGCACCCAAGACTGAAGAAAATAAGGGCAAAGAAAAGATTGATGTCAAAAATATAAGAGGGAAAATGAATAAAAATTGGAAAAAGAAAGATGAGTGCAACACATCAAGTGGAGGGATCACTTCACCCAATGGTTCAAGTGATCACACTTCATCAAACTAAGCATGAGAAGTATACGGGAGTGATATATAAAGCTATATCACACATCAGTCCCAAGACAAAGAAGCTATGCAAAGTATAAATCTGCACGAGACAAGATGTCAAGACAAAATCTAAATGACGTTGCCAAGCTATCTTTGGATGCCGAGTTAAACTCCAACACATGTCAAGCTCCTAACAGCGACCAAGTTGATAATTGATGATGAGCTAGGTCAAATTTTTTAGAAGCCAAGTTGGCAGTTGAGCATTTAATGCAATGAAAATACGATATATTATCGCAATTTTAATTACTTTTACTCATCGCGATCAAGAAGCAAAGAAGAGAAAAAGAGCAGAGCAACTTCATAGCAAAGAATCCAACATTTCAAGCAGATTGCAACCTCTCCCAACGTATTTTCATCGATCTTGAGGTATTTTTCATTTGTGTCGAGCTATGTAGTTTTATATTTCATAAAAAGAAAACCCTGGTTTGCATAAATGGCATCAAGTTCCAAGAAAAATGAGGACAAAGAGTCATTTGAATTTTAGTTAGTGTCCAATGAGGTCAAGCAACCTAATTTTCGTCCAATACTTGAAGTTGCATACAAGAACAACCCAGCTGGAGCTCTCTCCCAAATACCCCCAAAAGTCATAATGGTTCAAGACATTAGGAAATGCTACAATTGTAAGATAGGTGCCCTAGGAGATATGGAAACAAGGCAAGCCTATGAGAAATTGTGCATAGATGGAGTCTTAAGAGATGAATTCAAAATTGTTGAAAGAAAGGGTTTGACCCAAGTTTTGAGCTTTCCCATCGTATTCAAGACAAAATGGGTTAGACTTGTGCTGAGCAGAATTCATGGTGGTAGTCTATGGTTAGAAGATATTCCCATCAAATTAACCAAAGAAATCATACATAGAGTAACAGGGTACCCAACCCTAGATTGGTTCAAAACCTTGAGAAGTGAATCGAAGGAGGTTATTGAAAAGAACACTGGTGCTCAATGGAATAAGAGAGGAATGACAATTCACACCATATAGGATCCTCTAGTTGAATTTTTTTTTAGATGCATCGCCCATAAGTTCTACCAATCCAGTAGACTAGCAACAGTGTACCATGTATTGTAGTAGATGTAGGCTACAAATTGGTGAAAAAGGATCATACTTATGATCTTGTAGAACTGCAACTACAACAGATTAATGAAAACCTAGCTACCATAACAAGGACAAAGGGAACTCAATGCAAATTTGGAGCAATTCTAGTTTGTATATTCTTCTATGTTCAAAATGAGTTTCCCTCTTTTGGCAAAGTGACATGGAGGAATGATAGAACAATCATTGCCCAAATCAATGAATATATAGAACAAATGGGAGAAAATTTTGATACCCTGATGACAAGCTATTTCAAAGATTTCAAGAAATCCATGAAACAAAGGGTGAGAATACCAGTTACTTTAGTAGAAGAACATGTTAATGATATATGTTTCTTGATTGATATTGACTTCACATACATCCAAGTAGCAATTCCAAGAGTGAGATGGCTAAGGCCATTTGGATATGAAATCAATGTTGATGAGGCATCTGCAATAATAACTGCATTATTAGTAGAAGAAATAGATAAAAGTGCTCCACATTTTGGCACTTATGATGTAGTAAGGTCAAAAATAAACATCGAATAAAAGACTGCTTCCACATTAAAGAAGAAAGACAAATTGTTAAAGAAGATTAAGAAGAAATTTGGTGAAGAAATTGAGGCTGAAGTAGAAGAAGAAGAAGATGACAATGATGATGAAGATGAGCAAGAACAAGGTCCAATGGAATTAACTCAAGGAATAGGTGAAGACAAGGAGGAAGGTGCAGAAGACAAAGAAGCCAAGGAAGCACCAACTGGAGCTGAGTCAAAGAAAAGAAAGGCAACAGAATAGCCTCCAACTCAGCAAAAACCAAAGAAATGTGCCATGCCATCACCTCAAAAGCCTACAACACAAGCTGCAACAAGGGCCTCCACTCAAAAGGCTAAAGAGGAAGTTACAAAGAAGAAACAAATCAAGGAAACACAGGAAGAGCCAAGGAAAAGAAGAAGATATGTGGCTCAACCTGATACTGATGAAGAAGATCAATCTAAAAAGGTAAGCCATTCTTCAGTTGATATTTAATGTAAAAAGATTGGAAATGCTGATTTAAGCAACTTAAATAAAGTTGATTTCAATAAGTTTACCAAAGAAAAATAGAATAGGATAGAAGAAATAGTCTATGGAATGATGACACAGTTCAAGTACACTCCACTTGAACTAGATGGACAATTACCAAAAGAATTGTCTAAAATTGTAGAAGACAGATGGCATTTTTGTTTGAAAATGGAGAAGGAGATGAGGGAATCAACCCTAGCAAGCGTATTGCCAGATTTGACTAAGGAACAAGTAAAGAAAGTAGTCAAAAGGCATAATAATAGGTTTACACCTAAATATAGGGCATTCTTCATACTCCAAAACAAGATGGAAGAAATTGTTCAAAGAACAATGAAATCATGGAAAAACTTGTACAAGAAGATTGAAGATTTTTTTGAAGAAGAATACAAGGAAGAAGTTGTTGCTCCGCTAGAAGAGAGGAGAAAAAGGAGAGAAGAGAAGATAGCAGTAGAGAAGGGAGAAGAAGAAAAGAAAGTAGAAGAAGAAAAGAAAGGAGAAGAAGAAAAGAAGGGAGGAGAAGAAAAGAAAGTAGAAGAAGAAAAGAAAGTAGAAGAAGAAAAGAAGATAGAAGAAGAGAAGAAGGAAGAAGAAAAGAAAGATGGACAGGAGGAAGAGACACAAAAACAAGATATAACAGCAACAGCTGAGCAAGACCAGCAACCAGATCAGAGTGTGCAAGACACACAATTGCCATCCTCTAGCCCTCCTCAAGTATCCATCACACCTGCAAAAATTGTAACTATTATTAATATTCCTGATACTTCTGGTTAGAATATCAATCCATTAACTGCAGAAGATCTCAAAAGAATCCTTGACCAATCTACACAACAAGAAATATTAGGTGCAGATCTACTATTGGTCAGTATGGATGAATTGAAAAAACTAGTAGAAAGCATAGTTAGAGATAAGGTGAATCCACAAGAACCACCTTCCATCATCTCTATAGCTACTAGTAATCAACTTCAAATGCCAACAGTTATCTCAACAGGCATAGTTGATACTACAATATAGAAGCTGAGTGCAGCTGTAGAAAAAGGAATAGAACAAATAGGACAATCTATTACATCTGATCCTATAGCACAAACACAAGGTGCACTTCCTAAGATTACCATAATTGATCAAGATAGAAGATAGCAGGAGGAGGAAATAGTGGAAAACCTTAAAGAGCAGGAGGCATTACAAACATTGATAAATTTGCCTACCTCAGGAACTCCTTCACACCAGCTACTGCAAATATCTGTACCAACATCTAGTACTACAAAAGTTGCAAGGGTACTTCACTATGGAGACCCCGAATTGGATGAGGAGATAGTCATACTAGGCTATGACTCAAAAACTATAACCATTGATCAAATAAATAAGGTGCAGGAAGCACTGAATAGGAGAAAAAGACAAGAGATACTCAGGAAGGAGTATAAACAAAAGCAAACACTACATGAGATTAAGGACATCTTAATGGATGCCTTCAGTTTGCAATCACCAGATGAGTCAAAGCATATCACGGAGTAATTGATAGATATTGTTGACCAGGTGACAAATGAAGACCAAGAGACAAATGCAAAACTTATGGAATGGTCCGAAAGAGAATTCCAGGGAAAAGTAAAGGAGCAAATATCAAGTCAAATTGCACTTTCCCAAGTTCAATGAGCAAACCTAATTGACAAAGTGAAAAAGGTACTTGAGAATATATTCTCATTGTACAAAAAGTTGTGTGACTTTTCATACTTCACACAGGAGACAAGCCAAAAGACAATGAGCTTGGAAAGAAATTTAAATATTTCTAGCATGCAGCTACCTAAAGATCCAGCTTAAAGTGAGAAGTATTTTACCCAGACGCTTCACACTCAAAAGGAAATAGCTGTGTTAACAACAGAAGAGGCCAATATCAAGGAAAATTTGATATAGCTCCAATCCTCCATTACCCCACATTTAGAAATACTCCATAAAGAGAAAGTCTATGTTGAAATTTTTCTCAAGAAAGACCCTAATTTTCTACATCAGATGGACATATTCATCTTGCTGCAGAGACTGCCATCCAGCATAAATCACTAGAAATTGCTTTAAACAATTGGGATGCAGCTCTTAGGATGATTATGGAGGTAAACAACACATTTTTGGCTAAATATGGTCTTAACCCTTAAACATTCTTTGAAATAAGTGTCAAAAAGGGGGAGAAGAAAAAGAGATATAATAGGGGGAGATACAGATATTATGAAGATGAATTAATGGGAGAGAAAAGATAAAAGTAGGAGCATGATATACAGATAATGGCACAATGAAACTTAGGGGGAGTTACAAAATTTTTGAGGTATATATTGTAAGTTACAAATTTTGATCAAGTTTTCTTTAAACTCTGTATATACCAAACAAATTAGTAAATGTACTCATAAGGTCAGTTAAGTGTTTTTTTCACTCATGTCAAAGGGGGAGATTGTAAACTTCATAATGGTTTTTGACACTTGAGTGCCAATACACTTACCTACTTTCTATATTGGAGCCGAGTACACCATAAATGTCGAGCCACAACATGAGCCGAGTTAGGAAAGACTTCAGGTGCTGAGTGATCTTCATGTACTGAGTAGTTTTCAGATGCCGAGTGAAGATCAGGTGCCGAGTAAAGTTTAAGTGTCAAATGACTTTAAGTGCCAAGCAGAATAAAGTGCCGATTGATATTCAAGTGCTGAGTCATAGAAGATGTCGAGTAATATAGAAATAAAACAAGTGTCGAGTAAGCCAATTTTGTTTAGGTGCCGAGTTATCCAGGAAATAGCATGTGTCGAGCATTAGTAATGCTTCAAGAGCCGAGTAACTCAGAATATCAGCATAAGAGTTTGTAATTGCACAAACTATGATGCAAACAGTTTTTGTAGCTAACATAAGGTAAATCTCGAAGGATTAAATGATAAGATCAAATCTTTTATCTTTCCTATGAAATCTACATGCAGCTAATAAGAAAAATGATGAAGGCATGAAACCAATGGAAGAAATGCAAACAATGAGCGCAAAATAGAGATTGAATATGGATCGAAGATCCATACCTAACCCTAAATCCTCAAATGTCTTTATAAGGAAGAAAAAATTTCATTGTAAAATATGCAAGCGGATATACAAGGGTGTATAAGGAAATCTAATCTCAGAACAAGGGTTATTAGATCACAAAGGAAAAAGATCAGAGAAAGCAGAACAAGTGCCTACATTCAGCAATCAAGGATTGTAATCTATCAAGTTCATTGTACCTAATACTTTCTAGCAATTATATTAGAATGAAAATCCTATGGTGATAAGTTAGCTTAACAGCTATTTCGTAGATCCTTTAAATAGGTGATTAAATCATTTAATAGGGTGACACTTCATGTAAAGTGTTTGTAAATCCTCTAACCAGGTCACTATTGACATAGTGTAAAGCCTTTAACAGGGCAAACCATCATAAGTGGTTGAACAATATTGCTGCAGTAATTTTTGTGGGTATCATCCCCACCCCATTTTTACCTTCTTTTTCCTGGAGGGTTTCTGGGTTACCAAATTCCAGTGTTATGTGTTGTTGATGCATGTCTTAGTTTCATTTTTACTTGATGTATTTACATGCATGCAATTTACTTCCACCTAAAAGTTTTATTAGTTTAAGTGTGATACTTTTGATTCACCCCCACCCCCCCCCCCCCCCCCCGTCTCATAAGTATTCTTCCTATTTGAATATTCCAACATAAGTGTTGCACTTCTCCTATTGAGTACTCCACAAGTGCAAGTGGTGGATCTAGGAGATAGAGGAAGTAGTGATAGCAAGTTGACTAAATATGATGAGGCAACAAAGAAGACATTAGAGGAAAAAAAGGGCCAAGATTCTTCAAAGCTTGTTTCATAGGCCCCAAAGAATCCTTTCTCTTTGGCCACAAAAACAATCACCTTGGCCAAAAGAAAGATGTTTAGCATAGACTCCCTCATGATTGCCTCCAAGGTGATAGGCACATATTCATGGCTAGAGGACACTCTGGATAGAAAGAGAAAGAGGAAAGATGAAGGATCCCCAAACAAAGATACCTTATGTCTTGCTATCCACTCTAGATTAGCATTGATCAAGGTCAAGAAGTAGAAGACCTTGTCCATCCTCGGACAAGATCCTAAAATAGGGCATCTAACAATGGCGATTACAAAGCCTACCAAAGAAGGAAGAATCAAGGATATGTCTACAAATGATTTTTCCTTACACTCTATGGATCCTAGGGAGGCTAGGCATGACACTAGGGTTGGCTTGTGGAAGTCAAAAAATGAGGTAATAGAGGGACATCTCAAAAGCCAAAAATTATCAAAGGTTAGAATGAAGGTAGAGATACAAGAACTGAATGGCTTCATCAAGCAATTGGTCACCCCATTGGCGAGCATCTCTAGAATTCCTATCATTAGTGATCCTACTCCTGAAGATGTCCAAGCACTCATCTCTCAGCTCTAAGAAGATAAACACTTCGAAAAAATTGGTAGAGAGTGGAGCGAGAACCTCAAGTTGGAGGGGCTCACCATTATAGAGAAGATTGGCAATCCCATACTAAGAATAGAAACTAAGAAAGATAACATTTCAACTAATAAAGCTACCCTGACAGCAGAAAAGGTTAAAAGTGAAGATTGTGTCTCTTTGTTGAAGATGATTACTCATATGAAGACTAAGGAGGTTTTCGAAGTGAAGATCTTTCCTAAAGGGGATGAGCCTTTATTTGAGTAGCTTCAAAGCATGCAGTTCAAGTTTGAGATTATCATGGTGATAGAGGAAGGGCTTAAGGAAATAGAAGCTAAAGTGAAGAAGGATCAAGATAGAGACTATGAACTCCTAAGAGGCCTACATACAGACTCACTAACTATTATACAAGGAAATAGAATAATTGGAGTAGCCATCATGCAATCAAACTTCTCCAATTACGTAGATAGTCTAATGAGGATATCTTCCAGTCACCAGAACAAAGTTTTTGAGCTCCCAAAACTTGGTGGATGTGTGTATGTGGCCATTGAGGAAATATAAGACCGGTTAGGAGTTGTCAAAGATTTGTCCAAAGAGCATTCTAACTGGTTCTTAAGATATACTAATATACATGTACATAGGCATGAGGAATTGATTCCAATTATTGTCACCACTAAGGCCTATAGGTCAAAATCAGAAAAGGGAAAGAAGGCAAAGTGATTCATATTCTACTTCTTTCATATTTTGATGTAATGGTTATAATGAACAAACTAGCTCCTTACCATTTGTCATTTTTGAAGAGATGAATTGATTTAAATTCCTTTGTAATGAACATCTCAGAATCCTATATGTACTAGAATGAAAGATTAATAAAAGGTCGGCTAATTTTTGGTGTAAAATACTTGATGTTGCAGAGACAATTGAATGGTATTTTATGTCTTTTTTTTTTTGTTCCATTCTACTTTGTGTTAATTGTATGTTTTCTCTTACATCTAAATTAAAAAATAGAATGAACATAGCTTAATTCCCCTATTTTGAGGCAATGAACTGAATATGATAATATTGTCATCATAGGTTCAAGAGAAATCCTTTTTGTGTTTTCCTTCAAGTTAGTCTTTCTTTCTTTGTAGTTAGTTTCCTGCTAAATTAGTTTAATATTAGTTAGTATGCATTATTGAATCGTTAAGCCTTGTGGGTTCATAAGATGTGTGAATTCATAAACTTAATCAATCTTAAAATACCATTTCTTGCCTGAGTTAGTCCCTCTTTAGACCTAGCTTGGCTCACCTCTCCTATTCTCGAGTTAAGAACATACCCCATTTTTAACTTAGAAAGAAACATAATTCATTGTAAATCATACTGCTATAGGGAGTTGTACCTAAGAACTTAGAGGAAGGTTAGTCTTTTCAGAAGCAACCTTCCAATTGTTGTAACCATATATTGTTCACAAACTTGGGCATCTAAGAATTAAATCAAAAGAACAATTAGTTTACCAATAGAAGTCTACTAGGAAAGTTGGATGCTGAGGAGAGGAATCAGGACCTATAAAACTTGTAACCTTTGAAAAAAGTATTAAGTCTAATATCTTCACCTTAAACCCTTATCTCAATCAACATCATAAATCACATAAATATTTATTGTACGGATGTATTAAATCTAACAAATAATCACATCCATAATCATGTTTGTAAATGATCAACAGATAATGCAAAGATTCAGTAACCTAAAAACTCTCCAATGTGAAGGTAAAACTAGGGTGGGGATGACCCCCACAAATCTTCACTACTATAGTGATAAAGTTTACCTATTAGGGCTACAAGTTTGATCACTTATGATGTTCTACCCTTTCAAAGGTCTTCCCTATTAAGAGCTTACAAGACTTAATCAGTCTACCTTGACTAAAGGATCTAAACTTGCAATTAAGTAAGCACTCTATTAGGATATTTACAAAGGTCTGTTAGGACCACTCTATAAAGAGATTTACCCTAAAACACTTCCTAGAATGTATTAGTACCTAATCCTTTGGTTTGCACTTAATATGCTAATTGTAGATCTCATCTTTCCAATCTCTGATCTGATCTCCAATTTGATATATCTATATTCTTCTCTTCATTTCTCTTCTCAATCACTCTATGTGATTTTCCTTCAAACTTCACTTCAAGCATCCAAACACACATACACCATACTAAAAATAGGGTTTGGTTCCTTCTTTTATAACCAACTACAGATGTTCTAGATCAAAATCAACAATCGAGATCTCACCCTTTTGCCACTTAAACATTCTATTTTTTTTGATTAATTGATTACCTTACATGGGGATTGATGACCTTCAACAAAACACGTAATCATCTCCTTAAATTTCTCCTCAATCATTAAAACATGCATTAAGTCAACCAATAATGGTTTACCTTTTGTGTTTGTGAAATTCCAAAAAAAAATATCAAAATTAGGTTGCTCAACACATGAACACTTTTATGCTCTTTCATAACTTATATTTATGTTGTCCCTTAGCTTTTACATGCTCAGCACATACTATATTACTTGGCATGAACTGATTATATATAGCTTGGCTTAAACTATATTTTGTCTCACTCAGCATGCACAGGAGTACTTGGTAACCATAGGTTTTCTCTCCAATAATAAGTTCTTGGATTCAACTAAGATATGAACAAGTCTAATATACATAGCTTAGCCTTCATAGGATGGTTTAGTCATAGTGATGATTGACTAACTCTTCTAAATAAATGATTAAGTGTTTGACACTAATAGAGAACACACCTTAGAGATCAACAATATCCCCCTTTGACATTAGTGGAAAAACACTTATGTCATGATTCAACATTACATTAGTACTCCCCTTAGACTATGACTTGATCTTCATAAAGACTTCAATATATATGACATATATAAATGACTTCTAACATACTCTAACTTCAAAATGAGTATCCATTACAAAAATTTCAAAGAAACATTAAGGAATCATAGCTTTGAATTTCCACTTTATATACATTTCCTTATTCATTTCCCTTTGAGTTGTTTCCCTCTTTATAAAATTTCCCCCTAATTTTTGTCACTCATGGCTACTGGGGTGAAGGGTTCAAACCATACTTTTTCAAAAATAGTTTGTGAATTTGTATAGCCATTGTTAATGCATTATCCCAACTTGTTCTAATAGATTCCAAAACTATAATTTTTATCTCTAGCTGAGCAGCTAGATCAAAAAAACTTTTTGCAGTACAGAAATGTGAATCTCTTTATGCTATCTCCTTGCTAATGACAACTCTCTTTGCATCACCTCTATATTATGTATCAGCATTGACTAAATGGAAATAATTTTTTCTCACATCCTCCCATCTATGGCTTGCAATTTAGCCAATCTCCCTTGAGAAAAAATCTTTCCTTTTTAATGAATAGAACTTGAATTTGTGTCCATATTCAGAGAATGTCATGTAGATTTCAGATCTAACTACAACTTCTCAATTTGATCTTGTATATCCTTTGTAAACCTTGGTACATCACATAATGTTTTATACAAATTTTGAATATTATGCCTGACTCCTACATTATTTACATGCTTTGAAATTTTAATTTGCCTTATGACAATTTTAGTGGACACTTTCTTCTCAAAAAATTTCTAGAACCATTGCAATAACTTCTCATTTGCGTCAATGTCATCATTATTAATATTTTCTACAATATGAACTAATTGGCCCATTATTGGGGATTTCCCATCAACATCTTTGATATCACAAGCATCAACAAAAATATCCTTAATCTCTTGAAGTACTTATTTATGTTGATGTTCCCTTCTCAATTCCTCTTGTTTTTTTTTCTTGACCAAGAAGTCTTGCAAAATTTGCATCTTCTTGTAGGTCAAGTTATCAATGTCAAATTTATGGATCACTATAACTTTGTCCAACATTACTAGCTTTCCAAATGACCTTTCCTTCTTCTTCAACATCTTCTTACTTGGGGTGCTGCTACTTAGCTATGCCAGCTATAGTGAGTGTGATGAAACATCTACACTTAGTCTCTTCAGTTCTTGGCACCACTAGCATCAATACTTATTGTAGTTGTCTCCTTCTGAGTTGTAATCACTTGTGCAGGTGAAGCACTTTTTTGAGCTTTAGTTTGTGTGGGAGGTCCTACACTTAGTCATGTGCCTTCCTTTGTTTCCTTTAGCTCCTAACCATGTTCTTTAGTCCTATCTCTTCCTTTGTTTCCTTTTACACTTTTGGGACTCAAAATTAAAGCATTGATTTTGAGTAGCATCCTTAAAAAACCAACTCTAATCAAGCCCCTGTAAGAGCTTCTCATGCATACATACCCAGCCATCATTTTCAGTCCTATGATGTGTCTTATATTTTTAACACCTTTTATTCAATACATGAATTTATTCTATGATGACAAATCATCTTTTTGAGTCATTTCGTGAAGTTTCATTTTGAGCAATTCTCAAATCTACATTTTTGCCTAAGTGTCAAATAGTGGCAGGAAGCCTAGTTTGCAATTGAATAACTTGCACACAGTTAAGTTCCATAACTCACCACTTTGGGAGAAATTTTTGTAAATATCATCGAATATATGTTTCATATTTCAAGTTGTTTCAATTTTTTTTAATAGGGTTTTGAATTCCTCAAATTTGGTAGTTCATTGTTATCATGTTGATGCACCTTACTCAAAATTTTGGGTAGCGCTATTTGAGCAGTTATAACTTTGACCTAGTTGACCAAGATGAGAGAATTATTCCACTACTACATTCTAGGGGTCAAATATGTACTATTTTTCAAATTTGAGCCTATGATGAATCTGTTTGATTGGTTTTCAAATGCAATTCCAAGCACAATTTCTAGATTTTTACCGACAACTAAATGTGCAGATTGATCAAGAGGCTTGTTTGGGATGTTATAACTTTGAAAGAATGATGATGGGACCAAATGGATTTCACCATCAGGTTCCAAAATGAAAATAATTCCAATATGCTAATGTACAATTTTTCATGAATCCATTTGCACACTTTTCCAAGTGCATTCCATTTGCAAAAATCTCTATTTTGCTAGGTTGTCCAACCCTACAAATTCAAGTAGCTAACTTTAAATGCTTGCAAAATTTTCCCTATTACTCATCATGAGATAAAAATGAAAACTTGTACTCTTCACATGACAATAAACTAATGCCTCAGGTCACATCTCCCCAACTAATCATTTGACCTATTTTCAAAGCCAAAACCAAATCAAATTTGTTGTTTTCTAACATGATATTTGTAGTTTAAAGTAAGAAACATTGATGGTCAATATATTTTGACCCTAATCTCCTCATGAGATAATAATTTTGAGAATGATAATGTGTCTAACAAAGAACATGAGTGTAAGATGTCAAGGCATCATTGTTTCAATTTGTCAGTTTTCAAAGCCAATTCAAAGGCCTCCTGACACAAAATGAATAGTTTGCAAGTAATGATAAATTGTGTTTTAAATTTTTCAAAAGACCTACTTTGGGACCTGAATGGTTGCATTAGAATTGCTAAGATGAAATATATGGACCAGGTGTGTCTAAAGAGGTTATAGTTATCATGATCTTGAAAACAATTTAGTATGCACCTGCCATCAGTTAGAAGCAAAAGAATGTATGCAGATATTAATGTTGATTTCTTACATACTTTCATTATTTATTGGCCAATTAGAATTGCATAAGTATTGTATATTTATCATCAAATAGATGTATAAGATGGTACACAGTGAACAATTGCAAAAATTCAATATGCTTGGATATCCCAATGATCACACTTGTCAAAGTTTGCTTCAATAGTGGCCTATGCTTTGAAAATGGTGTCTAACATAGTCCATCTAAGATATTGTGTTATGAGTTTTTCACTAATGGAGTGGAAATAAGTTGATTATGCCAAAATTTGTAGCTCTAATTATTGAGTCTTTTTCCAATATGCTCACAAGAGGACTAAATATAAAATGGGTTATTGTCACTGTTGTTTTAGTCTTGTGTGAAATCTGACCTATGAGATTGACATATATTATGGACTAAGTTCTAATTTGGAGACAGGAAAGGTAAAAAACATGAAGCTACATTGCCAAACAAGTTTAACTTGATTATGGATTGTGTGAATATGTTGTTGTAATTTCTCATGTGCATATAAATAGAAGGTTGTTCTAGCTATTTCGTAAATGTTTGTTGCCAAAACAAGGTCTTATATTGTTGAGGTAATGGGTTTTACACACATTGCATAGTATTTTTATATTGCATTACTTAATTTTATTATGTAATGTTGCACATAGATGGATGTACAACATGTAAAGATTCTCATGGGATATACTTGATGAGTTGTATTGTAACATTGTGATAATTTTTGATGTAATTATTTAATATTGGGGAAAAGAATTGAATTTCCAATATTAAATGTGGGGTGAATGGGTTAGGTAGCACATGGTTTATGTAATACCACTTGGTGGCTTTGTAGGACTTGCTATTAGATAAGCAGCCACAAGGGTAGTTGTTATATAACAAAAGAAGATAGAAAGAAAAAAGGTAAGAGTCGAGCGAGACAAGGCTTGATAGTTGGAAGCATGGCATGGAATGTGTGGATTCATGTGTGTTCACTTGGATTGCTTGGTAGTGGCTATGGCTTTGAAGGCTTCTATGTTTGTATTACAATGGTTATTTTTGTTGAATAATACATGGTGATGGATGCTTTTTGAGGCTAGGTTTTTTCCCTCGATGAGGGTTTCCTAGGGTATATCTTGTGTCACATTTTTGTGGTATGTTGTCTATTCTCTTGCATGTAGATTACAATTGCATATTTGTTCCAGATCTATTATGGGTTATGTGGAAACAATTATATTCTTTCTTGCAAGTTTCCTTTCAAGTGGCATCAAAGCTATGGTTTTATTAGTGTAACCCTAGAATGAATACATGGGAATGCATGAGAGGATAAAACAAAGGGCAAGATATGTGA
Organism: Cupressus sempervirens; assembly: GCA_028749045.1. Taxonomy (NCBI): domain Eukaryota; kingdom Viridiplantae; phylum Streptophyta; class Pinopsida; order Cupressales; family Cupressaceae; genus Cupressus; species Cupressus sempervirens. The sequence goes on from CM053784.1 coordinate 213,106,957, forward strand.
GTTTTTTATTGTAGATCTCAGGGTTTTAGGTTTATTATTATGATGGGATGTTGGTAGATTTTGGGCATGTGAAATTGTTGAACGAAAGGTTTTTTTGAATATTTCATTTAAATGAGGGTTTTAGGGGGAGCTTTTAGGAATGACCTCCTAGAAAAAAAATAGACCTCACCATTGGATCTAAGTTGACATTTTCATAAATTTTGATATATATATTATGCCATAGTTTAGCCATGTTTAGACGAAATAAAAGAGTTTTTAGTTTCAACCCATGATGGTTGTCAAATTTAATCCCATCAAAATTCTCATCACAAAAAAAAAATCGTAGTGAAAATGTTAAAAAGACTGTCTTAGTAAAATGACCATAACTCTCAGGATATCAGATTTCAAACTTCTTAGAGGTGTTGGAAAGCTAATTTAGAGCACTACAACTTGCTATAGGTTTGGTTCTATAATTTGGATTTTTTTTAAGGTTTTAAGAGCCCAAAAGTCATATGTTATTTATTTTGAGCAAAAATTAAGGCATAACTTGGACATACAGAGTCAAATTTTGGACTTCGAGTAGTCAACAAAAAGCTATTGGAGAGCTCTACACATTGGTTCAGATTAGGTGTAGGTTTGGCATGATTTATTTGGTGATATATTAATCTAAATAGTTTATGGTATATATTGACTATGGTAACATTGTGAGTTTATGTCATTATATACTCATTCCATATTTCAGTTTGGTCTCATGATGATATAGTTATCAGTGTTTGGTTTGGATATGTATGATGACTTGTTGGGTCTACAAGTTGTGAAGTGTTGTAAGTGGTCTATACTTATAGGTTGCATTTATAGTTTAGTTATGGGTTGTCTTTTCCCATTGATCTTTCATTATTGATGCATATTCATATTGGTGGCTTGGTTTTGGGTTGTCTATGCCCTAAGTCACATGATTTGCTAATTTTTCTTTATGTAGAAGGGATGAGATGTTGTTATCAAGTATAGTCATGCTGGAGGATTGTGGTTGACTGACTATTTTATGCTGACAGGTTGGACATATTGAGATTTAGATTCTTGGTTCATGGATGTGATCACGGTGTCATGGATTTTGGCATGACATGACTGGATCTTGTTATTTGGTTTCTTTTGAGGAGATCACGATGTGCATGTTGAGTTCTTTGATGGTTTTATGCCTTGGTTGATTCTCATGGTTAGAGGATGGTTTTTCATCATGGTGTCATGGATAGCTTGGATACACATTTTAGTGGGAGTTTGTGACAATGCAGGATTAGTTCCTAGTTTGGTTTGTATCTTCTTGGTTTGGAGATCTTGGTTTCACTTGGTGCTAACACTTTGGTTGTGTGAGTCTAGGCCTAGAGGATCCTCATATAGGATATGGATTTTATGATGCCATGGGTGACTTGGTACCAAAGTTGAGTGGGAGTTTTTTGGCATTAATATATTTATTGAGTGTTTGCAGATGTTAGAGATTTGTCTTAGATCCTACTGCTACAAAAGAATCTTTGACATTTGCATGGAGCACTTCTTATCTACATAGTGTGTGAAGATGATTGGATCTTGAGGACTCATGGGTTTCTTGGTTATCTTCATGGTGTATGGAGATGGTTCTTCATGGTATGTGGAGATGGTTTTCTTCATGGTGTTGGAGATGGTTGCATCTTGAGGACTAATGGAATTCTTGGTAAAGGTGTGGTTTATGCTTTCATTTGACATGTTATCCTTAGTGTGAGGATGGTTTCATTATTATGTCATGGTATACTCTTGATATGCATTTAGATTTTTGATAGGTTATGGTATGTTCATATGGAGCATGTCATCTCTTTGGTTGAGACGGTTAGATCATGTTGTCATGTTTATGTTCCTAAGGCCATGGTTTGAATTTTGATAATGATCTTGGTTTAGTTTTCTTGGTATTGAGTACATTGATCATAAGTTGGATACTTCATGATATTTTTATCTTGTATTTGGAGATGGCATGGATTGATTGGTTATAGGTGCTCATGGATACTTAGAGATGATGGTGATGTTGATTTCTCTTGGATTAGAGAAGTATTTGTTGGGACAACTATTTGGTTTTAGTAGGAGAATCTGAGGGGCATTCACCTAATATGGACATGAGAGGATATAGTTCTTATATAATTCTTGGTTGGAGACTTGGATATCTTGATGAGAATTTTCATTCCCCACTCTTGGTCTACTCAGTGATTTTCTACTTGAGAGGTATAGCCCATTGTTTCTCTCAAGTGCATTATGTTTATGCTTGTCTTTCATGGATATAGATCTTGAGCTATGATACATGAGTTAGTTCTAGAGGGTTCATTTGAGAGATGGTTTAGCATTGGTTATCTCCATTTGCATATGTTGTTATACTGGTTGACTTTGGGAGATGGTTTTATATTGGACATATTCCTTGGTTTAGGAATGGTTTATGAATTTGATCTTCTTGTGAGAGGATTACATCCATGATTATTTATATGGTATGTTTTGGGTGTTTTTGAGGCTTCTTGTTGGGGTTTTATGGAGAAGATCATACTTGCACAGTTTACATCTAGAGGTGTGTGTAGAAGGACATGATACAAGTTATGATTTGCATGGTTTCTCTTTGGTCTTGGTTATCTTCCCAGATGTTCAGTTTAACCTACATTGGGTTTGAGATTGGTTAGAGATTGTGATCACTAGTTTGTGCTCATGTATGTCATGTGAGAGATGACATGGTTATTCTTTTATCTCTTTACTATGTTGGTTATGGAGAGTTTGGGAGACTGCTAGAGAATTGTTATGAGACATCTTCTTGCAGACTATTGGTTTATGTGTTGTGGATATTTTTGAGACTACATGGATTCACTTCTTTGAGATGTTGTGAGTGGATTGGTTAAGGATTTGACATTAACTTTTGTAGTGGGAGCTTCTTGGTATATATGTGGCAGGTATTGCTCTTGAGGCTTGTGATTGAAGGTTACAAATTGGTGCGTTGATGATGTGAGATTCACTTGGTATACCTTTGGAGGTATGGATAGTTGGATGGGTTTGGAACTTACTGTGAGTTTTAATTCAGCTATGGATATTTTGACAACTACGGATACATGTGATTACCTTTGGATCAGGCTTTTTTGTGGTTGGCATTTTAGTTGGTATAGAATTTTATGATCTTCTAATGTGATAGGTTCGATGGCTTCTATGCATGCCCAGTGGTAGTGGCATAATAGGAGGTGAGATCATTCATGTTTGAGATGTTGGATACTTTGATTTTTTTGTGAGTACTAGGATGGAGCACATGGTGTACTTTGATCCATGATAGTGGATGTGTTGGGAGGGATTATTCCCTTATTCATTTATGTGGCTATAGATTAACCCTATGAAATGTATACAACAAGTGGGAGATTGTTGAGATAATGGGTGTTGAACAATTTGAATAATATTTTTATATTGTATTTTTTAATTTTATTATGTAATGTTGCACCTAGATGGACGTGCAACATGTAAAGATTCCCATGGGATATACTTGATGAGTTGTATTGTAACATTATGATAACATTTGATGTAATTATTTAATATTGGGGAAAAGAATTAAATTTCCAATATTAAATGTGGGGTCAATGGGTTAGGTAGCACATGCTTTATTTAATACTACTTGGTGGTTTTCTAGGACTTGCTACTATATAAGCAGCCAGAAGAGTAGTTTTTGTATGACAAGAGAAGATAGATGGGAAAAAGGCAAGAGTCAAGTGGGACAATGCTTGACAGGTTAGCCAAGGGAGCATTTGTGAAAGTTGGAAGCATGGCATGGGATGTGTAAATTCATGCTTATTCACATGGATTTCTTGGTAGTGGCTATGGCTTTGAAGGCTTCCATGGTTGTATTGCAATGGTATTTTTTGCTGAATAATATATGGTGATGGATGGTTTTGGAGGCTAGGTTTTTTCCCTCAATGAGGGTTTCCTAGGGTATATCTTGTGTCATATTTTTGTGGTATGTTTTCTATTCTCTTGGACGTGGATTACAATTGCATATTTGTTTCATATCTATTATGGGTTATGTGGAAACAATTATATTCTCTCTTGCAAGTTTCCTTACATGTATTGGGTAGAAGGAAATGTTAGGCATCAACTGCACACATTTGATAAGTATGGGCACTACAAATGATATTTTAAAACCTCTTGAGTATTGGATGGAGGATCTATGGTTGGGTTTTCTTCTATTTTGTTCACAACACACAAATAAGAATATAATTTATTGTTTTAACCATTCTCAATATAAAATGATGTAGACTGGTCTCATGCGCCCTAACACACCTTAGTCTTGTGTCAATTTTTAATAGTGTTGATGTGAGGAAGTTTGACACAAATAAAATGCATAAGGAATCTTTTTTTTCCTTGTGTCTAGACTCAAATAAGGAAAATAAAGAGGATGGATGTCATATGCTTGTTTCTAGACATATAAACATGAGTTTTGTCCACAAATCTCTAGACATCTATGTTTCATAAATAATAAAGGAGGGGCCAAGTGAGTTTCAACTACTAAGAAGTGTCACTATTTGAAAGTGGACAAAGAGTCTAAAGAATGGAATCACTTCATTTGTCTAGAACGGTGCCCACCTATACCTTGTGTCATATTTGCTAAGTGTATTCTAATGAAATAGTTGAAGATGCATTTTTCTTTTAAGTGATGAACATGTGATATCATTGTAAGGAGGGGACACAAGATGATTGTGTGAACCCCTTATTTGGATGTGTCTAGGAGAAGAATGATATGTTTTAAATATCCTCCACTGCTAGATGTGTAATTTTCTAGATGCCACATTTTTACTTGAAAAATAAGATGTGCAAATGCTAAGAAGCATCGCATAGATTTCTTAGTAGGCCTCATGAAAGGATACAGATCAAAACTTGAAATATAGATGAATCCCATTTTATCTTAGGGAAGGCCCAATGCTCATATAATTCACATTTTTAGTCCATGAGTTGTATGTTGAGGGTTTCAAGTGCAGGCATTAAGTGAGTCGATCAGGAAGTGACTATGTCAAAAGTATAAGACACACTATATTAAATTCCCCTTTTGGTCACATATAAAATGCCAAAGATAATAGAAATATTTATATTGTTGTCTTTTCTACAAGCCAAGAGGATTTTGAAGCATATGGATTTCCAATACCACAATCTAGGGGACTTATGTGGAGATGTGATTGTTCAGAAGGTGACTATGATTAGATGAGGAGAGAGGGATTGTTTCTTTTTGTTTTTGAGTTTTTACTTCCCTCAAATCATGAGTTCTCCTTGAAATGTGAAAGAAGGTGATTGTTTTGGTTGAATGCATGGGAGCATTATGTGGCAAATATCCCACATTCATAATGTAATGATTTTTTCAATTGTTTTTAAACAACATTACTCAATTCATGTAATGTTTTAACGTTGGTGCCTTATGGACAAGGTCAAGCTCATATGTGTGGGCCCTAATGACCAACTTGGTATTTATGAAGTTAATTTTTGACAAGTAATGCGAACAAGTTAGAAGTGTCATGGTGGCATGATGAGGTGGACCAATAATAGAGTTCCATGTGGAACACATCCCAAGAAGCCCAAGTTGATTGAATTGGACAAGGCGAACAGGCGGCATGTGTAGACACCTAAATCCTTTAGAAAATAAAGTATTTTTATTTTTTGAAAAAGTCCCTGATGACATCATCATTTATTAATTATTTATTTATTTATTTTATTTATTTATTTTTATGTCATTAAATCCCTTTATCTTAATTTAAAATATTTAATTAATTAATCCCTCCCAAAAATGTTTAAATCTTATTTAAACATTATTTCCTTATTTATTAATTATTTAATTAATAAATTGACCAAAAATCCCAAAATAAATAATTTATTTTTATTTTTTTTGCCCAAAACTTGGCTAATTTTTTTAAGACCACTAACCTCTTCCAAAATATTCTAATCCTTCTTTAATTTTGATTAAAGGCTAATCCCATCATTTCCTACCCCTAATCCCAACCCAAAATATTTAATTAAGATTAAATATTAATCCTCATGTTTATTAAAAATCTAAAAATTCCAACCCTTGAAATAAATAAAACTTTATTTATTTCCTAAAAATCTAATTTATCCTCATCCTAAGAAGTTCTAGACTCTTCTAGAAAGTCTTCATCCTCATCCTAGGAAGTTCTAGACTATTCTAAAAAGTCTTTATCCTCATCCAAAGTCTAGACTCTTCTAGAAGATGTCTTTAAACCTAATCCTAATCCCCTCGTAACCTTGTTACATTCCCTAAACATGGGTTAAGACTTGCTAACCCAAGCCAAAGTTAACAAATATCTCCTCCTTCACCCACTCTAATTTATTGTCATCCACTTGCCCATCTCTAACAAGCCTAATCTAATCTTAACCCAAGCCTAATACAAGCCTTGATCATTTGCACATTCTTAATTCAAGCTTAAGACTTTTTTAATCCAACCCAAGTCAAAATATCTCAACTCTCTCACAAATATCCCAACCATAAAAATTTATGAAGCCCACAAAGCCATAAATGACTCTTACAAGCCCATTCATTGCTCTTACAAGCCATTATGAGGGTCTTTATGAGCTTTGAGCCTCCTTTGTTGACCCCTCAACCCCTCTTGCTCTAACCAATGACCCTGTGACATGTGTCACTCTCTGATTGGTTGTAAGGAATCACAATCCATGTGTTCTCCTCTCATTCAATCTAAACCTTTCATAAGCTTTTTCTCATCCTTATATCTTAACCCTCAATCCCTCAAGCCTCTTGCCTATAAATTGGATCCTTCCCCTTTGCAAAAGAACACAATCCATAAAGTAAAGTCATAATGCCATTTTAAGAAGCCATTTTACATCAAAACCATACACTCACACCCAAATTCTAACTCCATTTGAAGCCCTTTTTGAAGCATAAGCTTGAGCATACATCCTGTCTATTTAGACAAAGCCACTCAACAAGAGAGCTTCTCATTGAGAGAGCCAATTAATGGCTCATATTCCCAATTGAGAGCTCATCTTAGTCTATCTTGAAGTTTATGAATTTTTTTTAGTTTGTAGAAGCTTTATTTAAATTTGGTTTCTATTAGCATACTAACATTAATCATATACAGCATGATATCACTTCATCTCCAAGTAAAGGTGTCAATGTTGAGATAGAAGTGGAATTGTGCCATGTGGTGGTGGGACTCAAGGTGGTGATAGAGATAGAGATGCCACGTGACATGATCTCACATGCTCATCAAAGGAAGCTCTCACAGTTGAGAGAAAGTGTGATCATGACACGTGTCACTATAGGCTCAAGTGTTTGGCAAGAAGATGGTGACATGGCAGAATTAACAAATCAAGAAATGACATGTGGCATTTAGAGGTCCATGTGATGTAGGGATATGTTTCCATGTGGCAAGGATTCTTGGATGGAGTTGGTTGTGGTGGAGCATTGATCGAATGCCAAGGGCCAATCAGGAAGTGTCATGTGGCGTCAATGTAGTGAGTCATCTAGAAGTGCCAACTAGTTGGTCATGTGGTGAATGACAAGCATAGGAACAATGAATAGGGTGTCACCATGTGTCATCTATTGGCTGGCTAGGTTTGACCCAAAGTGAAAATGGAGGGAAAAGTGCAAAGCTACAAAAAAATAATTTTTTATTCATTTCCTTAATTTTGAAATCACATCCTTAGGGATTAAAATTATTTTTTTTAATTTTGAAGGTCATAAATTTTTAAATCAAATCCACTCATATTATAAAGTTTTAACTTTATAATAGTTTTAATTTTTTGGAGAATGGTCTACACATTTAGTCTCTTAATTTGCCTGGTTTTCAAATGGAGGGTTACCAACTTGAATCTTAATCAAATATAGGACTATTATGTATCATCAAAAATCTCTCAAAGTCTACTTTCTAAATTTTCCATCAAGTTTTGCATAGGTATCAGTGTTTAGTAGATATTTGTAGATTTGTATGCGGTGTTCCATATTCAACTGTATTTTGGTATGGGTAGTTCAATTTTAGTTTGTCACCAAATGATGATGTAGGTATTCACCAAACTTAGAGAGGATTCTTTTGTTGATGTTATGTTGCCTCCAAATCAGTTTGGTGAAATTCATAGAAAAGTTTTGGTAGCAGATCAGATATTTTATTAAGAAGGGTATTCTCATCATTCTTGGAGATATTTTCAGAGTTGGTTATCACAATTATGAGATTTGATCTGGTTTTTAGTTGAAGAGAGAAGAGAGAGGCTTGGCTTTAGCAAATGGAAGAATTTCAAGTGGACAAATGACATCATCAAATCAGATCCATGAATTCTTCCTCTTCTACTTATCCAGTTCTTTTTCTCTCTAGGGTTGGATGGTGTTGGTTCGATACTTTTGGAAAAGTTTCCATAGTTGTGATACCACCATTCTCAATATTTCTCTCTCATATGAACAACAGTAATGAAGTATAGTGTATAGTTCTTATCCATTTGGTGTTTTATGAGTCTTTCATGCATCTTGAATGTACTTGTTTCAAAGGAATGAATACATAGAACAATAAATTACTTAGTTTCATTATAATTCTTGTCTCCCATCTCTATTGTTTGTAACCTTTTTATGGTTTTTGATCAAAGATTATATATCCAGTTACAATTCATTTTGGGTTGTATGTTTTGATGTGTTTTTCCTTTGGTTCAAAGAATCATGTAAATGTTTAATACATCTTGATAGGGTTGTGAATTTCATGAGAAGCATATTTGATGAGTATGAGGTTTAGATTGAACAGAAATGTCTAATTTACAAAGTAAATGGATAGATCACCAATACCTGATTCATGTTGTGATTTGTGGAATACCCAATGGATAAGGCACTGATCATTCTTAGGATCTACAAGCATATTGTTATTTCATATTTGGGTTTTATTGATATCAATCAATTAATCAAAATCCATTTCCCTTTCATTTTATAGAGCTAAAATTCATAAGCCACACTTAGCTTGTCAATCTCATAGGTTGTGTTCTTATCTATTTCATGTCTTTGTCATTGCATGATCATAAAAGGTCTTGGGGTTTTCATTTGCTTAATATAGATTCAAATGTATTTTTTGTAAACTAGTACCACATGAACAAAACTAGGGTATAGACAATGACATTGATGAATGAAACATGGTGGAATCTCATGGGCTCACAAGCCCAAGCCACAGAGATGAGATGCAATAAGATGATGCCACATGGCAAGGACACCTAGATGGAGCTGGTTACGATGGAGTGTTGATTGAATGTTGAGGGCCAATCAAGAAGTTCCATGTGGCACTAATGTGGCAAGCCATCTAGAGGTAACAACTAGATGGTGATGTGGAAAATGACAAGGACAGGAATAGTGAATAGGGTGTCACAATGTACCATCCATTGATTGACCAAGTTTGACTTGAAGTGAAAATGGAGGGAAAATGCAAAGTTGCAACAAAAAAAAAATTATTCATTTCCTTCAATTTGAATGCACATCCCCAAAGATTAAAATGATTTTTTTAATTTTGAAGGTCTTACATTTTTAAATCAAAGCCACTCATATTATAATAGTTTTAATTTATGGAGAATAGCCTAGACATTTAGTCTCCTACTTTGCTTAGTTTTCAAATGGAGGGTTACCTGCCTGAATCTTCATCAAATATAGAACTATTATGTAACGCCCCACCAAAAGATCCAAAGAATTAACCTAAAGTTTCACTAAGTTTGGTAGCATTTTTTATTTTTTTAAAACATGAAAGTAAAAACCATTTACAACTCATACACAATAACGAAAGCAATAGCAACAATCCAAATGAAAGTAAACATAAACATAAACATACATAACCAGTTACATTCTCTAAGGATCCCTTAACGTTGAGTCACATCTAAACTAACTATTAATGATTCCATCTAATACTACATCCACATAAAATAATAATGATAAGTCCAACATTCTTAAATTACATTTATGATTGCTCAATCATCCACTGTAGATGCCACAGGGTATGAAAGGCTTAAAAGAATACACATTCGTGTAATAAAGTACATCATCATACTAATTCTAATCCATGACACAATAACATAAATGAAACCACAAACCATACATGATACATCATCATCATAAAGATATAACATCATCTTAAAAGATAACCATTTATCACAACATAACTAATTAAGTGCATGGTTCCTCCCAACCGTAAATAGCATCATTAGACCATCAAGGATCCTAGCCATCACTCCGTGCATAACATTCCAAATCACCAAAAAGATCATCGGTATTAACATAGTAGGAAT